>CM012450.1:8052390-8624890 GCA_003999625.1 Oryzias javanicus
TTTGAGGCATACGCCTTGAAGAGGTTTATTATTTTTCTTTTGATGCAGCCTAGTCCATCTAATTTAAAAAAACACACAAAAATCTGATCTTTTGTGCGTTCTGTTATTGTTGCTGGAAAGCTTTAACATTGGAGAGTTCAGATACAAATTCAAAACAAGATTCTTTTTGGTAAAGTCGTCAAGAACAAATCCTAAATTTCAATATTTTCAAATATGAATGTATGTTCACTTATATATATCATGCATCATAATAAGTTCAGACCTAAACACATTTTTCTGTTTCAATACATTGTGCTTACAGTGAACAAATTAGCCAATTAAGCTTAAGTTTTCATATTGAGGACCTTCATGACTTTTAAGTCACTATTTCATGTTTGCACATCCAATTCTGTCTTGCATCTATTAAAAATCTGCTTATGATGTAAAACAATCAGAAAGCAGCTGAAAAATGACAAAAATAAGAAATAGGGCAAAAGGAAAGTATAATTACTTTTTTCAGAGAAAGAACTGTATGTTCAGCATAAAACAAATCAACTTTCACAGAAATGAGATTGTGTAAAAACTCACAGTAAGATACAAAAAGGGCAAAAACAGACAGCTACAATACAAAAGGTTTTATTTTATGGCTTGAAAATGATAATCACATTTAATTTGTAAAAAATATAAATACAAAATGTACACTCCTTAAACAAAAATCTAACATCAAACTGACACATTTTAAGGACCCCAACTTAGCAGCTACTGCAGAAAGAAGTTAAGTTTATTTATTTTTTGTTTGCTTTAATAAACAAGAGGAATACGATTTGGTATTTTAACCACATTTAATAAGGAACCGGATTGCATTTATATATATATATATTAAAAAAAAATCTTCATTCTAATTTTTTTTTTTTCTAATTTTACTAAGAGCAACCTTTTTATAATGCACACAAAAATTGAAGTGAGACCCCCGGTGATTGATGTTCTCTTTTAACTGAATGCAATCTGCTTCCAAACATTTATGGAGACTTAAAGCAAAAAAAAAAATAAAGGGCTGGTTCTTTTCAATACAGAGATTGACCATAAATACCACACAAGTCCACTAGATGGAGCTCGGTTCATAAAAGGTAAGTTTTATCACTTTACCTAAATTCAAAAAAATTAATGTAAAAAAGAACAATGTGTGCACTAATCTTTTTCTAATAAAAATGAACTGGCTGCAGTTTTAATTCTTTTAAGGCTCCATAACTAACATTTAAATCTCTGAAAATTATTCTTATTTATTGATGTATTTTTAAATGTTGGAATGCTGGAACCCTGTTTTTTTCTTCTTCTTCCAAGGCACCTCCGACTGCTGAGTCTGAGCTGGTTCTGCATCGGCAGCACTTTCTGAGCTCTCCTCTAACTTCCTCTTCTTTTTAATAGCTACAGACGGTGAACTTTGACACGTTTCTCGCGGTTCCTCAGAATCTCTGTCCTCACTCAGTTGAACGGCTGACCGTTTCTTTTTCTTCCTTCTAGTGTCATGTTCTTCCGAACTAGCTGTGATTTCTGCTGATTGGGCCGTTACATCACTTGTGCTGCCTGCAGGCTTTTGCGAACTGTCGTCTGGACTTCCTTGTTCTTGCTGATGGAAGGAGAAGGCCCTCTTCTCATCCTTTTTCCGGGCAGATTCACATTGTCCATTGGTGTCATCGCTTCGTTTTTCTCTCCTTTTTTTCTTCTTTGTCACCATTTGTTCTGTCATCGTCTGTGTTTCAGGACTACACAAGTCATGTATATTCTTTTGAACTGACGTCCCCATGCTTTCTGCAGAGGATAAATCAATAGAAAGGTCCACATCTAAGCAGGAATCTTCAGTATCATTAAAAAAATATAGTCTCTTTTTCTTTTTGTGCTTTTTCCTTTTTACGTCAGTTTCCAGAGGAGATTGGATATTTTCCGAACTCCCCTGCAGATCATCCGAGGGCCCTGCTGCCGTTTGATCCGAAACCCCGTCCAAACATTTCTCTGGTTCCTCGTTCTCTGTTTGAGGTTCTGCAGCAGTTTGGAGCTGCTGCATTTTTTTCCTTTTCTTCTTTTTACTTTTCTTTACATTCACCCCAGGTCCAATTTGCTGGTCTGCATATGTTATACTCATTGTGTTCTGCTTTAAATCTGAAGATTCTGGCATGTCCCGAGGTAAACAAGTGTTTTCCTCCTCAGTGATTTTCACAAACTCTGCAGCTTTCTGACCTTCTTCTAAACTCAGGTCTTCATCAACTCCTTTATTTTTTTTCTTCTTTCTCTTCTTGGTGCTCTCGCACAGCGAATCATCAGCGGGGTCGTTCTGGAGGAGATCAGGGCCTACATGTTCACACTCTGCAGCTTTTGTGAATGGTTCTGTATTTGATCCAAAGCGTTTGTCAGCATCTGCGTCACAAACCGTAGCATCGCTGTCCTCACAAAGCGGATTTGCATTTACATTTGGAAGTAATATGAGCTTTTTCTGTATTCTCTTAAGAGATTTGTCTGCTCTTTCCGTCTGGATCCTGGACGTATCTCCTGCCTCGTCTTTCATGCCTCCGTGAGAAGAATCCCCTTCATCACAGCTCTTTGCACGTGAGGAGAACAGCCTCCTTCTTGCTGCTATTGCTTCTTCCATCCTCTGTCTGTGACTTTGGGACTCAGATCCAGAGTTTTGGGCTCCCTCTGTTTGTTGTTTTTCCTCACTGCAAGTCTCCCTCGGTTCGTACCAAGGTTGAAAGCTTTTTGCTTTCAATGACACCACAAATCGTTTCCTTTCCTGCAAGAAGGAAATGTGTTTTAGTCCTATTTACTCTCTGACAAATAAATGTGCAGTCTACTCACCACCACTTGTATGTCCTCAGCTACTGTCCTTTCTTCTTCTGGTCTACAACACAAGAAAGATGAAAAAAATCAAATTAAATAGTTGTAAATCAGGAGTAGACAAAAACAAAAGCAATTTTGAAAAAGTTTGTTGTTTTAAAAAGTTGAAGAACAGTGTTATAACAAACTTGAAGCCATTCTTTTTAACATATCATTTAATTGTGTTTTGCTGATTGTAATAAAATTACTTTTTCTTACTTCATACTAAAACTTTTAGACTAATAGAATTTATCTTACTCTGATATTTCAGTAATGTGCTCTCCTTCTCTGTCGATGGTTGGTAAAGATGCCGTCAGATTTCGGTTTCGACACTCCTGCTCCTCTTGAACACATTTAAAGAATCCTCCCATTGCAAAATGCTGCAATGTGTGAAATTTGCACAAAAATGTTATAGGAAGACACCAACAAAATAACAAACAAACATTTACAGTTTCTTACGTGGAGCTTTTTATTCCGATGAGCAGACACATTTTTTTCCTGCGAGTTCTTCCCCTTCTGAAGGAAAGGAAAGAAAAACTTTGGCAGTCTGTAAACCACTTTCTTCTTTTTGGCTGTTCTGGATTCTCCATCAGAGGAAGAGGATGAAGCATCGTCTTCATCTATCAGATCTCCTGTGTGACTGAAGTGTGTGGACCTCCGCCTCTTTGGTCGCACAGCCTCAGGTTCAGGTTTCTGAGTGAGGAACAGGCTGTCTCCTGAATCACTGCACAGAAACACGAGTGTTGATAGATCTCAGTCTGGAGAAGCTACTTCATGACGATTTTAAGAACACTTCTCACCTGCTTGCTTCGTTTGGCGCTTCACACCGTCCATCCAGTTTCTCTGAAGACTCCAGATATTTGGATATTTTTTTGACATAACTCGGAGGGGATGAGACGAGCACCACATGGCAGGATTGTCCAGAAAGAACACCAGCGAGAACATCTGATTCGCTTTGTGTTAAACCGTTACCTGCTTGTGACATAGTATTTACCAAAAATTGGCGCTTACAGTGAGAAACAGGAAGAAGCTAGAAAAAAAATACATATATACAAAGCGTAACTACATGTAATTTTATTTATAGTAATATAAAAAAGAAAGTGCACATGCGACCCATCAACCAGGAAGTGTTTACATATCCCGCCTCCCGCCTGTTCCTGTTCTACAACCAATGACCGTTAAGAAGATGTGTCATGTGACAAAACACGGGAGAATAGTCCGTATTTACTTCCGGTTTTACCGGAAATAAAATAAAAACATATCAAAATGTTACATTTTTTCCCCGAAATATGTTGTAAAAAAATAAATGAATGACTTTTTCACAACTCTCTCGTGTATATCGCAAAAATATGTACACTCGGGGGCAACGATTTAAGTATTTACCCCATTGGTCTTGTAAATACTCATTTCAAACTAAAATGTATTGAGAAATCGAAGTCTAACTTCATAAGTTAAAAAAAGAGTTTACTATCAAAAAAAATCTGAAGAATATTAATATTATCGACAGAATGGTAACTGGGAAGGGGACATCCATTTTGTTTTGTAATTACTCTTTGGTTGGACTTTTACCTCGGCTTTTCCTGCCGAGCGAACAGCGTCAGCACTTTCACCACAATCATGGCAGAAATGTCCAAAACGGAGAAAGTTCAGCTTCATGCACCGGATTTAGATGAACTGCGGAGTGGTAAGGACTCAAACCCTCACGCGAATGTGCACATTTAAGTAAACAAACGCACGGTAACGTGTCCCGGTTACAGTACTGCAGGCTGGACTGGAGAGCAACTTCGCGGAGGTTCGGGTGAGTGTTGTGGAGTGTCCAGATCTGAGCAAGGAGCCCTTCCAGTTTCCCGTGAAAGGTAACAGTTAACCTTGTTCGCCTTATGTGGTTATTATTTTAGCATTAAGCTGCACAACATGCACACCAACATTACTCTGCAAAATAATAATTAAAAAAGCTTTTTAATGTAATTCTACTTAAATTATTCCATGTTTTTTTTTAAATATTATATTCATAAAACTCCTATTTTCTTTTAATTTTTTTTCCCAAATCAGACATTGTTTTACCTCTATTTCATCTAGAACAAATAAAAATAAGTTTTAAGTTACCTATCATTTTTCTAACTTAAAAAGATTAAAATAATTTGTTTTATTTTATTAACCTTCATGCCATTTATCTTAAAACATTATTCAGTGTTTTTTACTGCATGCAATTTCTTTGCTTAAAATAAAGATTTTTATTAAAAAAAAAAAAAGAAAAGAAAGGAAGGAAGAAAATGTGCAGCTTTCTCTAAGTGGATTTATTCTGCATCTGTTTGATGTTGCAGGTCTTTGTGGAAGTCCTCGTATCACTGATGTTGGAGGTGTACCATATCTTGTTCCTCTGGTTCAAAAGGACAAGGTAATTAAAAAAAAATGTTTTAAATAAGTTATGCCATCCGTTGTTATTGTGCAGTGACCGGCATTCTCTCGTCCGTTGTTTAAGGAATATGACATGAACGCTATATCAAAGGAGGTGGAGCTGCCTGGAGCGTTCCTCCTCGGAGCGGGAGCGGCTCCCTGTAGAGTTATTGGAATGAACGCAGAGGTGATTTACCGCCATTACTGCGATGTTTGCCTATTTTGAAGTAACAGTTTACCAGGGGATCATAAGTTTATGAAGTGTCTTCTCTGATCCACAGCTGATGCCTTTGGTTCTCACTGAGGCTGAGGGCAGGCCTGCCATTAACAGCAGCTACTTTTCCTCCATCAATCCAGCCGACGGTCAGTGCCTCCTGGAGAAATACAGCCAGAAATTCTCCGACTGTAACTTTGGACTGTTGGGAAATCTCTATGCTTGTGAAGGGAAGCCTGGGAAGGTGAGAAATTCTCAGTTTAACTCAGGAGCATAAATAATTGAATGAATCACACCACTTTAAGCATGTAAAGTCATTTCTGCTTGCATGTGAACTTTAGTTCCATCATGTGTGTTCAATATGACGAAACCCTAACCAGAGGTCATGGGTCTGATCCGCTGAGTTGTTCCTTTGACCAGGTCATAGAGGTTCAGGCAAAGAAAAGAACAGGGAGCCACAGTCTAGTGACGGCCCTGAGGAAGACTCTTGAAGCACACTATCCTGATAAAAGCCTCGCTCTGGGAGGCACCTTCATCATCCAGAAAGGGAAGGCCAAAATCCACATTATGGTACTTCAAATCCCTCTGCATTTCTAATAGACACCAAGCTGCACTCTTTGACTCTGTTTTGTTTTGGATTCAAACAGCCGAGAGAGTTCTCGGCCTGCCCCCTCAACACCAACGACGACGTCAACGAGTGGCTCAAGCACTTCGAGGTCAGCGCTCCGCTCATCTGCCAGTCGGTGCTCGTGTCCAGAGACCCTGTAAGTGAAGCTGCTGCTCCCGCGGGACGCTGTTGGAAGTAAACATCTTTGTGACATACTTTTTTTGTGTGTGCAAGCAGGGCTTGGATCTGCGTGTAGAGCACACCCACTGCTTCAGTCACCATGGAGAAGGAGGTCACTACTACATAGACACAACTCCAGACAGCGTGGAGTATTTGGGTTACTTCCTGCCTGCAGAGTTTGTGTATCGGATCGACAGACCCAAGCAGACGCACACTGTTGGGAGAGACTAAAAAAACCTAGTCATGTTGCTTATTAACAGGATAATTTGTTACAATCATTTCAATCCAGGGTTTCTGTCTCCCACTGTTCATGTAACTACAAATTAACTAATAAAAAATGTTTAAAATTTAATTTTTTATGTCGGAAATTTTGGTGTTTTTAACATGTTCTTGTGTCATTTTTCTAAAGATGAAGATAAAGATAAATACTTTATTACAGTGTAGCATGAATGGCTAATAATTAATAACCATATGAAGGGTTGAATATGTGATATTCGCCTTCAGATCTGGTCAAAGTTATAAAGTTTATTAATCTGAAATTTTCTTATCAGATTCACCTGTAGGGGGCACCACCTCGTCAAGGAGGAAATTATCACTTTAATTATTAGTTGTTATTTCTAATTAATAAAGTAATACTCAAATTTATCAGTCTACTTATCCAAAAGGAAACGTGAGTGTCTTTACCTTTGAAGGGACGTTTTGTGAACCATGGAAATTATGAGACAGAACAACGACTTCTTATACACGTTCATTTATTGCATAAAACTGGATTAACAAGAAGGATTATTGAGTGTGAAAGCACAGCATTGATTATACTT
Organism: Oryzias javanicus; assembly: GCA_003999625.1. Taxonomy (NCBI): domain Eukaryota; kingdom Metazoa; phylum Chordata; class Actinopteri; order Beloniformes; family Adrianichthyidae; genus Oryzias; species Oryzias javanicus. Next base: position 8,059,454 of record CM012450.1, read on the forward strand.
TGCAGAGATGAAAAGAAGAAAGAAAACACTTTTCTAAAACTATTCAAAATGCATAAGTGAAGAGCAATAAAAGAAGTTTAAAACAAATTCAAGTTATGTAAATGGGCTGAAGGTGTATGACTGTAATGTCTGATGTGTCTGATCTAATGCAAAAAATAATGTTTTAATAAAATCGAGATAAATGTCCTTCTGGTGATTGAAACAATAATTACTTAGTTAAATTCTAAATCAAAGAAAATGTACCTCTGACCACAAACAGTAAAACGCTGGAGCTAGTCTTCTTACCATGCGGCCTTGAGTTCTGGTTCCAAAGAGCACAGGAAGGCCTCTCTTTAGTTTCAGCTTTGAGAGACGGCTCTTCTCCCGAGAAGTCAGCCAGGTGTTGAAGTTAGAATCTGTTCCCAAAGGAAGATTCAGGTTGTTGTCCAGGGTTTTTTTTTTTTTAGTCTCAAGTGGTCAAGTGAGGCTTTATTCCAAAAATTAGCGACTAAATTAAAAGTTTTCAAAGCTGGCCGGGCTACAAAAACTTAATAATTATCTTGTCACTTATAAAAATTAGAAAGAAAAAATGAAAAGTTAAAATTGCATAAAACATAAAAAGGTTGAAGGTTCGGTTTGTTTAATCTTAAAGATGGAAAAATCTCACAGAAGTTTTCATCTCGAAGCTATTAAAATCTTACAAGTTAATTCTTTGCTCTGAGTTTTCTCTGTTCTGAGTTCTCTTTGTTCTGAGTTTCCCTCCAAAAATCTTCTGTCCTCTGCTTGAAGCTATCTCCCCTGTTTTCTGAGATGTCCTCTCTTCTTGACTTCTGAACTTCTTCTAACTGACTGACTACTACAGTTTGAACGTCGCGCGGGACAAAGGCCCTGAAACTGACCAATCAGAAACGAGTTGGGCCGGTCTTACGCCCTCATCTAATTAACATACTCCAATAGGATGTGAGTTCCTAAGTGTGGGTGTTTGTTTCTTCAGAAGGCAGACCTTTTACACAAACATCTTTTAAACATTAAGGAATTAAAGAAACATTTAATTATTTTTAATCAGCTTGTCTCCTTATAAGTAGAAACCCCTTTTGGGCTGGAAAGAAAACAAAATAATAATAAGCATCAACATTTAGAAGGTAATAAAAAGATAACAGGAATTAAAACCAAAATCCAAAAAGAAAACGAATGATAATGGCTAAAGATAAATAAAACCTCTGGTTCTTTTCTTATTTACCTGCCAGATCCTTCTTAGAAAAGATGCACAACTTTAGTTAACTTTTACCAGTAAAAAGATGTTGAAGTGAAAAACATTTCGATACCAGAGAACACAGAATACACTTAAAACATCTGGGGAGTCTCAAGCCATGGGGGGTCAAAAGGTTTTTGTAAATCCAGCCTCGGTGATGTCTCCGGCCTGTTTTTCAGAGGATCTGTAGAACGTCATGTCAACAAATAATAACATTTTCTTGTGACTTCAAAAGCAACTTTATTCAATGGAATGCACTTTCTGGTCGTCCTGTAAATCAAAATGGCTGGTCAGGCTCCAAGGTGGCTGGTCGTCATGGTAACCTGGGATTACCCACGTCTTCCTTTGCGGGGGAGTTAAGTGTTTCTGGGGCAGGGCTGCTCATTCCTTATCCTCAAGATCTACCACCCTGCCTGTTTTCCAGCTCTCCCTGTACTGCTTGCTGCTGATTACCTGGACCAGGTGTGTCCTTTCAATCAGATTGTGGAGACATCTGACTGAGCCAATCAGCAGGTGGCAGGGCTTGGAGATCTGGAAAATAGTCAGGGTGGTAGATCTCGAGGACCAGGAATGAGCAGCCCTGTTCTGGGGTCTGTTGCCATCCAGTCTGACGAGGTGTTACTTTCAGGGGAGGCTGATGTGGAGTGAAGACAAATGCCTGTTGGAAGGGGGGGAGGTGATCTTTTATGGCCTCAGGGTCAATTTCTGTTGGTTAAGGTCTGGAACAGGCTGAAGCATCTGGGTCTGTCATGCTACAACAGACTCAAGGTCCATTTACCGAAAAGACACAATAGATAAAAGACTCAAAAAGAATAATGTACATATGTATATATAATAAAAATGTAAAAAAATACATAAAAACATAAAAAGAGACACTCATGATAATCAAGCATAAGAGCCAATAAAAACAATTAAAATTACCAGTATTGCAGACTAAAAAGCTCAAAAAACAATTGCAGACATAAAAATCAGGACATGATGGACATATAGAAAAATATTTTGAAAATGTTGCTATTATGGTCCATTCCTCCATGCAGATCTTCTCAAGAGCTGTGATATTTTTGGGGCTGTTCCCTTAATCTCCCTCCACAGGTTTTTTTTAATTGCAAGGCTTCCCAGTTCTGGTCCTTGAGATCTACCACATCACTGACTCAAATGTCTCCTCACTCTGATTGACTTAACCCACCTCATCCACCTGGAAGAAGTGTATGGAAACCTGGGAAACAGGTAGATTATGAGAACCAGGATCGAACAGCCCTGCTCTGTTGAATTGAAGTCCAGAAACTGGCTATACCACTCCAGAATTTTTAAATGCTTTTTGCATTAAGCTGCTCTCTTGTTTCCCGGGTGATGTGTTTGGGATCATTGTCATCCTGGAAGATCAAACCACATTTCATCCTCATTGCTTTCACTTTTGCAAGGAGGTTTCATCTTAAAATCTCTCCATACATAAATCCATGCTTCCTTTTCTTAATACGGATCAGTCAGGTCCTCTTTGCACAAAAGCAGGCCCAAACCATGATAATCCAGGATTTGAACCCATGAGGATGTTGTGTGTTATTATAGTAACCCTTGTTTCCATGGTCCCAGGTTTCTTCAGGTCAATGACCAGTTCTCCCTTGTAGTTCTAAACAGTCTCTTCGCTGTTCTTAGATTATTCGTTTAGCGCCAGTTGAGATATTTCATAAAGTTCAAGGTGGAAGAAAATTGTTCTTCTGTTTTTTCAATTTTTTAATAATTGTTCTCTTTTTATGAAGCTGCTTGCTTTTTGGTTAAGTCTGTTCTTAGACAAGTGAACGATCTTTTCCCTGGTGTCCTATGATAGCTCTTTGGTATTGGTGGAAAGGTTGCAGTCTAACAGTTAACATAATTATTAAGTTTTCTGTATTAGTTTTAATTGTACAAAATGTGAACTTGTCATAATTTTGTTCTTTGTGTTTAACAGATTGTTTATTATGTACACTTCACTTGATTCCCACCCCACCCCCCACCCCGTTACTCTGCTAGCAATTCAACTTGATGTCATTCGTGTTCTTTGTCATCTTCAGTTTTATTACCTTATTTTTTTTACACCAAATTTAAGTGTTTTAAAACAAACGAATACATTTTGTTGATTTGAAAAAGAATAGATGTTTTTTTAGACTTGATGTCCAAATGCCAACACGATAAAATTATAATACACACAGAAAAATTGAAATAAAAGTAAAGTTTAACCTTAAAAACTTGACTTCGTTTTTTTCCCCCCAGAAAATAGCTCCCTCTGGTGGGCAAAACGAGTAACGTACAATTTCCCATAATTCTTCTGCCGCACTAGCCCGGAAGTTGGCCGTTTATTGACAACATGGCGGTCAGGCTGGGTTTGGATTTGGGTACGTTTTCAATTTGACAGCACCGACGGAGGGCTGCACAGAGCTTCGTTTCCCGCCTCTGCTGTGTCCAGAACAGATGCGTTTGAATGAAGGGAGCCGTGAGTCCACGGGACGGCGACAGTGAGCTGAGGAAACGTCCAGAGTGTGAAGCTCGTCATGTCGTTTTTTAAGCGGAAAGGTGAGCAACAAGCTGCTACTGCCGCTTCAGGCTGCGGTGCCCGCCGGAGCGCGTGCCCCAACCTCAGCCTGTCGGCGGTAACGTGAAGTGAGGGTGATGGAGGCGGTGAATGACGCGGACCCGCCGCGGTTTGTCCCGGCTGTCTGTCTGCGCTCGTCTCGGTGACTCGGTTAGCTTAGCGCCGGCCTCTGCTCTCCCGGAGGCTGTAGCTGTCCATCACTGGACCCTAACGCAACATTAGAGGAGGGCTTTGATATCTGGTATCATTGGGATTACATTCCCGGTTTAATGGTTTCCTCCCAGCCTGTTTAGTCCATTGAAGATGGTGGTTAAAGGTGTGTCTTTTGCTTCATTCAATGCAAAACACCATCTCCTTATTCAGGAAGTAACAATAACACACATGAAGAAATACTTCAGCTTCAACCTTCACACAGACCAGGCGTTTGTTACCCACTCCTATGAAAATTTTGGACTTATTCTGTTTATTTGTAAAATGTACTCTTCAAATATTTTAAATACTTTAAATATTAACATTTTCTTTGTATAACATATTTAAACTCATGGGCCTTTCAAAATAATTGACCCTTTGTTTCAAAAAGGAACCTTCTGCTTCAGCAGATTTACCCTAATTAAAAATACAAGAAAACCATAACAAACATGAGCTTTTCTATCATTAAGGTCTGCCATCATCCTTTTTCTGCTATAGAAAATATACATGTCAACATTAGTGTAGAATAAAAAAAAAATCTATGTGCTTTAAGCTTTTTTTAAATAATAAAACATTCAGCATCAGTGTTTTTCTCAGTTAGTATTTTACATGATAACATTCTAATATAAATTATAACTAAAAGAAATGAACTACAACCCCCTTTTAAATCAATAAAATTTTTCTTCATAGCCAAAGAGCCACAATGGAGGGATGAAGGATCCGCATGAGGCCCCGGAGCCTCAGGTTGTATTTTAACCAGACCTTTCTTTAATGCTCCATACTTGTTTTTGTACGCCTGAACATGGAGCACATATAAATAAGCAGTTCACTTGATACAATAGTAAATATCTTAAGAAGTTTAGTCTGTGATGAGCATCTTGCACTGTGATTTGTTAATAAAAGGATAAATTATTTATTTTGGAGGTAATTCAGATTTACAATTTAATGATTTACTTTCAGATTAACTCAGATTTCAGATTAACTCTCAGTAGTCTCTGATGTTTGTCAATGTTGGATGCCCCCCCATTAATATAATTTCCATCCAAAATTTCAAAAAGTCTTGACATTTTTTAACTTGTAACAATAAAAGAGTTATGACACCGATTTGTGATACCCCATGGAATAGATCCTGGGAACTCTGAGGGGAACTTCGCCTGAGTTTTGCAGACATTTTTCACATTGTTTTGACCTTGTATTTGCTTTGTGGATTACTCTAGTTGTATTTTATCTCTACATGTTTGAGCTTTTGTTACAAAACATAAAAATGCTTAGATCTCAATTTTTATTATTATTTTTAGTAAAAACTGCTAAAATGTACCACTTGGAATTGATTTGTTTTGGATAGTTTCAAGTTCATTAATTAAAAAGAATTCTGTTAAAAAATAGATGCGGGGTTGGGATGTAGTTTCTGATTACATTTACATGTCTTTAGACCAATTTAATAAAAACTAAGAGAAAAGAATGCTTAAAAATAGTGTTCAAAATACAAATCTATCTAGAGTTCCCCTTAAAATACAAAAGTTCTCTTCCACCCGCCTAATGTCCAAATTAAATCATACATAAAAAAGTTTAAATTATTTTTTGGTATTAGTTGTTTTATTTAAATTAAATGTGGAAACATTGAAATATTTAAAATAATAATTGTTATCTGTAAAACGTGGCACTTCCGCGCCCGCTTTTGCTGGTGATTTTTGATCTCTTTGGCTTTTAAGATAACCATGAAGCAGCTACTTTAGCGCTCGTCTAAAGAGGATTTACATGAATTTGACTCTAATTCCATTCCATGTGAAAGGAAAATTGATTTAAATTATCAGAGCCCGAGGTGTGTGCGCACGCCGAGGGGGTGAGGGTTGGCGTGGTCTGCGGTACACACGTGTCCCGAAACGTGGCATCTGATCCGTACGGACCACGGGTTACCCATGATCCGTTACACCCCTACTTAGCAACGTTGGAACTTTTATAAAAACAGTAAAGATATTATATTATGACAATTGTTAAGAAAAAAGGGTTATAGAATCTAAAGTTTTGTACAAATAATATGGCTTAAGCAGCTCCAATTTTTGAAATGATTATTTTATCTTTGATGTTCTTTCCGATCACCGTTATATTGTCAGATTTATTCTCTTGTGCTGTCAAATTTCCCTCCTTTCTGCACAGGATCCGTGAAATATTTATATTTTGAGTCATGAAGTATACGCTCTCCTTTACAGAAGGGATGATGATAAGTTATTGCCACCCTGCTTTTCTATCTCTTTTTTTTTTGGGGAGCATTTTAAATCTTGTTCGTGTTCCTGTTCCTGTGGCAACAACCCTGAGCTGCCCACAGAAGAGCCTGCCTAATAAGAAAATAAAGCATTGTTGTGGCGTTGTAGAATACAATTGTAGACTACAAATGGCTAGGGAGGTCTCAGATTCTCCTCACCCAGGCATAAACGTGGCTCAGGACGGAGGGCCGGTGGTTGTGAAACCACAGTGAGGAAGTCGGCAGCATTCTGGGATTCACAACATTCACTCCCAAAGAGGGAAGCTGGTGTTTTCTCCTTTATAGCAGTGAAAGTAGCTGACAGAGCAGTTTTTTAAGCATACAGGAGACTTCACAGTGAATACTTCAGAGAGAGTTTTTATCTGAGCTTCTCAAACGTTGAGTCAAGTGACGGACTCATAAATAAATGAGCAGCTGCCTTTTGTTTTATTGTAATACAGGGACCCACGGTACCATGAGGCTTCATTTCAGCTCATTGAAATTCAGCTTGTGATTGTCGGTCGATGTATTCCTTAATTCACAAAGAACCTCTTCCTAAAAGCATTACTGGAACATACGCAGCATCTTCTGTCCTGTAAAGTCGCTGTGATCACTTGACCACAAACCATCTCCTCCTCCTGCGACTCGCCTAACTTCACCTGTTTTTAACTTTTACCAATGTTTCTCTTTTTTGTTAATATTTTTCATTTTGTGCCGTAGTTCAAATTTCCATGTCTGCTTCCTCATTTGCCGTCAGGAAGCAAAGGTTAACCCTTAGAAGTCCAGTGTATACTTTTTTGTCTACTTTTAAATTTATCTTGTTTTCACCTTAAAAACTGTTTACTTGCCTTGTTTAGTATAACTTTTCATACATAAAACCACAACATTTCTTTGTAAAAATCACAAAAATATCTACCAAATCTTTTTTTTTTTTTTAGCCTAAAAATTTAAATATAAGAAAAAAATACCTGAATTTTGTTAAAACTTAAGTCAAATAAAACCTTTTTTTATTTCTATTTGTAAGGTTTCAAAACAAGATATTTGCACTTATAACCATTCCAAAAAATTCATTGTCCAAGCTTGTATCTGGCTCAAATTATGAAACATCTGGATAGCTCCAATATTGGTCCCCAGTTTTACTGCACCAGTAATGTTAGGTTATGAGGGCTGTAAGCTAGTGGGAGAGCATGTAAACCAGAAACTTGCAGAAACTGACACAAGTTTTTGATTTGAGCTAAAAGAACGGTATAAGCATATTTAAAAAAAACACTGGTAACTATTTAAAAATAGATCAAAAGATGATCAGAGTGAGATTTCAAAAGGCCAGAATCGGTCTCTAAATATGTCATTTGTCACATGCTGGAGCGTTTCTTTGACTCTTACGGGTGAAGCAAGCTGTTGTTGCAGAATCCATTAGATCGAATACCTGACTGTGTCATTGTGTAACTGAAACCTACTCTCTGGAACCAGCTTTTGTCTTCACACCTCACATATCTTTCCCAGTTACTGTATATTTTAAAAACTGTACTCTGTTACTCCAGTGACTCTCCTGCCTTTTGTTTTCTCCTGACAGCCAAAAACAAGGAACCTGAGAGAGTCCCAGACGCTAAAGCAACCAGAGGTGAGCTCATCCCTACTTCTTTACATCTTATGACATCAACAAAAAAATGACCAGAATGTAACCCTTGTGCTATCCTAGGCATGTTTACATTAAAAATGGGCTCATCTGGAACCTATAAGAGAGTACAAGGGTTAAAAAATCTGCAAGCTTTTCCTAAAAGGAAATGTCTCAGAGTGAGGCACTAATCAGTCTCCTTGGTTTATAGCCTGAAGCCTCGGCTCACTGTCTGCTCTTTCACAAACACTGAAGAGGCCTTTTCATCTGGGATACTCAGTTTAGGCCACAAGGACCTTTTGCAACAATGCAGCGTTGTGTTCATTTTTTTTTTCCTTCCATCCTCCACTTCCAGCTCCGCTCAGCCCCCAGTCTCCATCACAGGCCACCAGGAACCACAATGCCTTTCCGGAAGCTTCTGGCCTCAGCAAAGTGGCCTTCAGCGCCATTTCTGCAAACATGGACTCCTTCGCCAGCGGCCGCACCGCGATCCTCAAGAAACAGCCGAGCCACATGGAGGCGGCGCACTTTGGAGATCTTGGTAAAAAAAAAAAAACCTGTATCCATGTGTTTGTTTGTTTGTGATAACAAATACAGAACAATTGTTTGGAACTCAAATGGGTTTCCGGAGTTATGTAACAGCAAAGGTTTTCTAGATTTTGGGTTTTGACTGTCTGGGTCTTTGATCTCACCACAGCGCTCAGGCTTTTGTGACAAACTGAAGGAGTCATGAGACTGAAAAAGAAAAATCAGTGAAAACAAGAAACCGCGAATAAAGAAACGTAAATAAGTGAGGGAACACTGTATGTTATAAAGCGTATTTAAATGCATAAACCTGTAATCTAAATTTAACTTAGCTTAGAGAAACGCTTAACGGGCTAAAAATAAAAGTAACATGCTAACAATTTAAATGTTTTAAACTTTCTAGATTTTTGCTCAAGGTTAAACTAGCTCATGAAAACAAGTGTTATTAAAATGTTGTATATTACTTAATGTATTAAGGACATTCATACATTTATGAAGCATATTAGCTTCATAGCTAATGTATTTAGCTGGGAAGCTAATGTAGCCTAACGAATGTAGTTGAACCATATCTTATTAAGCTGAGCACTACTGTATACTACTAATGTATCTAAATGCTGAATTAATGAAGCAACATTAGCTTAACAGCTAATTTACTTAGCTGTGAAGCCAATGTAGCTTCACAAATGTAGCATTTAGCTACATTATTAGCATTCAGCTACATTAGCTTTGTCACTAATGTAGCTTCACATTTAATGTACTTTGCTCTGAAGCCAACATAGCTTCACTATTGTTGCATGTAAAGTTACTGTTGCTTCACAGCTACAAAGCTAGTGTAGCTGTGAAGCTAATGTAGTTTTAAAAATGTAACATTTAGCTACATTATTAGCATCTAGCTACATTAGCTTTGTAGCTCTGAAGCAATATTTGTTTTGTTGCTAATGTAGCTTCACAGCTAATGTACTTAGCTTTGAAGCTAATGTAGGTAATAGTAATAATAATAATTAATTATGTATTTAATAATAATAATAATTATTATTAATCATAATTATTATTATTATAATGTAGCTTCGCTATTCTTACATATAGCTTGACTTGTTGAATTTTGATACTTTACTGAAGCTACATGTAAAGCTAAATGCTAATTAGAGATTTAGAAATAAAGAGGAAGCGACTTGAACAATGAACAATTCTACAAAGTCTTTCAGGCCTTCTAGAATTGTCTAAATAAAGGCTAAAGGCAAATTTATGTAAAAGACCCTGGAAAATAGAGGATGCTGAGGATTCAGACAATTACGTGTTTGGTTTTGGAAGCTGTAGAAAACTTTGATCTCAAATCAAATACAAGTCTAGAACACATTTAGATAAAAATCACAATATATTAATGTACAGGTGATAGAGTTTAACTTTTTGCAACTTTTAAAATATAGTTTGAAACTTATTTACTGATTTTTAAATGTGTTAAAAAATATTTAATTACAAGGTAGCAAAGATCGGGAATGTGTGCAGCAAACTGATCATTTTCATACCAACGGTTAAAATAGCTACAACGAAGAAAGAGCTGAATAAAATGAGAATTTCAAGAAGTTTGAAAACATCTTTACAATCCTAAAATTTAAACATGAACAATATGAGGTCCTGTGTGTGTGTGTTTTTTTTTTTTTTTTTTTTTTTTTTTATAAAAGAAAGTTATGTTGGTAACCAAAGAATAGTGTAAATCTGTGACTTATACAATGTTGTGAAATCCTTCAGAGTTAATGAGCTGTCAGGGTTAACTTCACCTTGTAGTCAGCCTCCAAACAATCCTCCTTCCTTTTTGCTTTGTTTAACTCAGTTGTAGTTCAGCTACTGGATGACAAAAGGTTGTGGAGACAATGTGCTGTGATAAGCCCTGTACGAACTGTACGAGCAAGTCGTCCAGAGGTGGGGCGCGTCAGGCGAAGGTGGAGAAACCTGTGCTGCAGCCCCGACAACAAACCGACAGACAGCGCCTGTTTGCTGCTGTTCTGTGGTCTCTTTTGTTTATGTTTTAGACTCTAAAATTAGCTACTTTGGATGGAAACTTCCTCCTGAACAACCATGGGTTTCAAGTAGGACTCGTGGTTTTTAGTGAAGCCCTCTCCAGAGGAGTTGGTGTTTGTGTAGCTGCTGTTCAGTTGTCTCATAAGTGTACATACTTAGATAAATGAATGTAGTAAAAGTACACTTTCATCAAGCCGAAGTAATGAGACAAAACTATTGTTTTTTTGGCAAAGAATTCAAACCAAGCTGTGATTCATAAAAAAGCACAGGACATTCCTCTCAGATCAAACAAACAAGGTCTCTTGAAAAATTTTGTTGCTGTTTGATTTGTGAACATAAAAAACACAAAAGCATCTCTATTGTTTAAGTGCTAAGATGATAATATGTGGAAACAAACTGTGAGACCTTAAACTTTTTCTGAACTTGCACAAAATAACCTGAAGCGTCGTTGGGCGTCGTTCTGTCTTTGGAAAGTCTCTTTCATGCAGCGGTCTTTGTGATGTTTACTGACAGATGTGTCGATCTCACACATCCTTTAAACAGCTGATTCTGTGTATCATTCGTTTTTCAACTTAAAATAGGAAATGAAAAGAAACGAAAAACCAGCCGTTTTTCTGTTTTCAGATACAAAATCCAAAACAAAAATAAGTAAAACGAACCTTTTTTTTGTTTTTTCGTTTTGCACATCAAAACTAAAACAGGATTACGGGTGTTGGATTTGGTTTTTCGTAGTTTATAAGATGTAAACCTTCCACGACGACTGTTTCATATTTTGTATTGCTTAGACGACCCTTTGTGTCCCAAGGGTTGCAGACCTTTAATTTTACGAACAGCCAGCACGTCAAATGAGGAGTTTGGGACACAAGTTTGGGAGGGGTCTTTAGCCAAACATCAACATGTGACAACTTGGGGAGGAGAATGTGTTGGGACAAGGGGTGTGCATTGGCAAGAGACTGGCAATATGATTCATATCCCAATACATGTCTCACAATACGTATCATGATGTATCCCAAGACTGTACCGGAACAAGTTTTTACTTTTTTTTAAGACTTATAAAAAAAACTACCAGAATATTAATATGTTTTCATTGCAATGAAATGGTAAAATTCAATTTATTATACAGTCACAACAACATTAAGCACAGCAACTGTATCTCATATACAAGCTGTTTTTACCCACAAATGCATGGTGCTTTTCTTTAGATAAACTAAGAAATATTAGTTTTAAAAGGGAACAGTTAATATTGTTTCATTTCCGCAACAAAACATTTTTATGTGTAAGAAAAATAAATTGAATGAATCTGCCTTTACAAAAAAGGTTCTAAAAGTATGATTGAAAAAGTAAAGTGCTGTTTATTTCTGAAAATGCTCATAATTAATAATCAAATATCCTCACGTCAACATTTTAAATCGATACATGTATAGCTAAACAAGATATTGCGATATATGGCAGAATCGATTTTTTTTTTTCCCAAAGACCCCTAGTGTGAACGAAGCTTTAGATGTTTGACTTATAATTAGAATTCAGAATAAACCTAAACAGTAGTATCAACAAGTGACTTTTCTTATCCTGAAGAAAATGAGAAATATTGATTTCTAAATGTAGGCTCTAGAGCTCACCTTCAATGCAGTTTGAAATAAGGTAACGTCAGCAGCATCAGAGGCAGCAGATGTATTCTCCAGGGTCAGAGGATCTGGAGGTTACTGGACTGATGGTTGGTGCTGTTGACTGCATTGGAAACGCATCAATGAAAGGACTCTTATTTTTACAGCTTGTTGGGTTTTCCAGGAGAATAAAAACGTCAAAAAAATATAAACACAAAAACGCTGGGATGTAATTGAAAAGCTACACACTGAAAATTCTCTTAACTTTTTTATTTTGTGCCATTTTCCATCCCTTAAAATGCAGATTTTAAAAAATCCTTTTTTCTCTTTTCATTTAGTAAACTTTATCTGGATGTCAACTCAGTATGGATATTTTTGTTGTTATATAAACAGTGTCAACCTTGACTCCTAACTACAATGTTCTTTTCCCCTTCAGGTCACTCTAGTGTGAACTATCAGCCCCAGGAGACGCGCTCCCGGCTGTCCAAATCTGCAGACCAGGTCCTTCAGGACAATGTGGCGCTGCCCCACTTCATGCATTACATGGAACAACGGGGCGCTGACCATATGGTTCGCTTCTGGCTGGAGGCCGAGAGTTTCCGCTCCGCCAGCTGGTCACGTGTCCGAGCGCACAGCCTCAACTCCGTCAAACACAGCTCGCTAGCCGAGCCCGTCCCCGTCTCTCCAGAAGCGTCCGACCCCCAAACGCTGGTCCAGAGCGCGCCTAGCGACCCCAACATTTCCAGAGGAAGTCCTGCGGCGACAGCAGAGCGGCGGGAACCCTCCAGCACAGAGGCCGGGCTGAGACCCGGCACGCCACGGGCTGACACCCCCAACAGGCAGGTGACCTCCAGGACGGGGACGCCCTGTAAAGGCCAGTCCAACAGCACTCTGAGAGACCTGTCCGACAAACTCATGAAAAGTGAGTCCCGCCTCTTTATTTTACAGATTATTTGATGTTTTTACTGCTCAAAATGATTATTATTATGATCAGGATGTTGGAAATAGTTGAAGAATGAGGATTAAAGAAAACATACAGAGAAGAACCAGTGACATGGTGAGAGTATGTTAGTGTTTGATAACAGCTTTTCAAAAGCTCTATAAACGCTATAATTTAAAGCTTTAAACAAAGCCAACCTGCATGAATACAAAATGCATCTTTAAAAAGGAAAGAACAACACTAACAAAAGACTCAGCTTATATATAACAACCAGGTATTTTTTTCCTGGTGGTAAAAACTACAATTAAGAGTTTGAGATTCCTGGATGGAAATGAGTTTTCTCATAGTCGTTGAGGAAATATTGTTACAGAATAGTTTGAATTCAGCTTCACTGATTTAGACTCACTGTATCTGCAAAGTTTCTTTTTTTGTTTAAAAAAATACATATTAAATTAAATATGTTAATATTATTAAGTTTTGTGCTTCGTTTAAGTTTTATGTTGCTGCCTATAAACTTGGTCAATGAAATCAGACCATCACACTACCACCACCGTGTCTGACTCCTGCTGTCATGTTCTATATAGGTTCTGTTAGGTGGAACTGAACGCTCAGAGTGGAGACATTTATCCTTTAGTCTCTTTAGTCTTTATAATCTGTGTTTAGAAGTCCATGGCTTGAGGACTGATGGCCCTATATGCTACCTGACGCTGATTACCTGGATCAGGTGATTCCAGGAGAAGCTAGAACAGTATGTTGAGAAAACCGAGTAGGAATGCAGCTGTTGTTGCCCGTCTCTGGTCCAGGGGATAATCAGGATGTTTTATGTTCAATATAAAGTGATTTGTGACTTTTTTAATAAGCGGAAAGCTTTTTTTTCCCTAAAATAAATTATATTTAAAAGGCATTTTTTTAAAAATATATTTTCAGGATATTTTTGTATAGTAGTTGTTGTTTATTATAACAAAAAGAGAAGAGAAGAGAAGAGAGAAGCCTAGCTGGTATTATTAAACTGCACAGATGTAATTTGCAAATTTTACTTTAGAGTTGGGTTGCTTCACTACTTGTGTTGATGGATTAATGAATCATTATTTTACTCAGGAGCCTCCTGTGCTGCTGTGGGGGCTGCAGAGTCTTTACAGCAGAGCTGGATGTTAAATTCTGTTGATTTACCTGAGTTATTCCATAAATTTGAGTTTGACCTTCATGACAAAAGATTGTGAAAGTTTCAAGAACAGCTATCTGAGTCTTCAAACAGGGCAGAAAAAAATATTCCCTCTGTGCTAAACAGATTTGAACTCTTATAGTAAAGTGAGAAAAAAAAGGATGGTCCTCATCTATAAAAACCCACACATTTTTTGTGTTAATTTTTGTCAGACATGAGGCAGATAATCACCTGTCTTTAAAATTTAAAGACAAAACATTGCTTTTTTGTATATATATTGCTTTTATTGTTTGATACTCCTTTAAAATGACCAAAGTTGTGTACATTTTCTACAAAACATAAAAAATTCAACAGATTTAGGTAAATTTAAGCCTTAAATGTAATTTATAAAGCAAACATTTGATTCTCAGTAGCATTGCAGATTTCTAAAACAGAAAATACTGTCATTAATCTGCTGTTTAGCATTCATATGAGATAAAAACAAAAATTAAATTAAGTTATAAACTTCCACAAGTAAATAGACCAGCATTAAGCTTGAAATGTCTACATACAGAGTCAGATTCATCGCTTTAGGCTGCTATTGCAGATTTATCAAACTGCCTAAAGATTGGAACACGTGCAAGTAATATAAAATGTCATTATAGGTGAGTAAAAATATTGATTTTAGTGTTTGTGGAATAAAAGCTCAAAACGAACTCCTTTAAAATGCAGAAAATGCTGCATCAAAGTTGTTCAAAAGCTAATAAAGTTGAAGAAAAATTATTGTGTTGATTCATTCTTTTCAATTTTTGTCTTGAAATGTTTTTTCTAATGAATAATTGACATAAAACCTATAAAAAATCAATAAAACAGATTCAAACCTTTTTTAGTCTGTATTTAATTAAACATTTATTTATTTGTGAACCTGTTTTCACGGCAGACCGATTTTTCTTTAAATGTTTTAAAAGTTTTTTTTCATGTGATATATCTGCATAGTCTTGCAAGTGCTCATGAATATGAACTATTTCTTTTTCTATTTCTTTTGTTGTTGCAGGTATAGAAAAAGATGCGGTCACCATTTTCACAAAGTACATCTCTCCAGATGCTGCGAAGCCCATCCCCATCACAGAGCAGATCAGAAACGACATTGTTGGTGAGGCGCAGAGGTTGAATGACACTGATATGCCAAACTGTTAAAACCAGCAGCAGCACACCCTTTAGACAAACTCCTGACAGTGCAGAAATGTTCCCCTTTTTCCCCGTGCAGCAAAGATATGTGGAGAAGACGGCATGGTGGACCCGAACTGCTTCGTCATTGCCCAGTCTGTAGTTCTCTCTGTACTGGAACAACAGTAAGTTTCTGTTTGTCCGCTGGGCTCATTGTTATTTCTCCATGGTGACGTGATGGCTCACGACCCGGTCTTCCTTGACTCCAGGCACTTTAGTGGATTCCTGTGGAGCCATCATTTCTGTAAATATCAAATCGAAGTGCTGACCAGCGGCTCCGTGTTCCTGGCTGACATCTTGTTCAGTGAGTCAGCTCTCTTCTACTTTTCAGAGGTAAGTAGGACATCCTTTGTGTTTATTTTTCTTTACCTTCTTCACACAGTCACAGACTCATTTTTCAAAGAAAGGCAAGTTTCAGGACTTGAGTGTTCACTTCCTTTAGGTTGTAACTTCCCCTTTTCTGTGTCTCCTCTCCTGCAGTACATGGAGAAGGAAGAAGCGATGAACATTCTGCAGTTCTGGTTGGCAGCAGACAACTTCCAGAACCAGCTAGCGGCTAAAAAGGGCCAGTATGACGGCCAGGAGGCCCAGAATGACGCCATGATCCTCTATGACAAGTAGGTTTCAGGCAAATGGTGTTTTTGGCGTTTTTGACATGTTGTTGGATTTTTTTCTGATGATGTATATGTATATAAAAAATTAAGCTTAATATATCAATTTCTGAGTATTTCTTTATTCAAATTGTTGTAAGTCTGGAGCAGAAAAAAAAATGTTTGAAAAAGAGCTTTTTAGTGACACAAAAATACACAACAACTCTTTTACAATAGATCAAAAGATGATCGGAGTTGGAATCTTATTTGATAATTTATGACAATATTAATATTTTATTCATTGAATTTGAGCTTACTGTAGCTAAATTGATTGAATTTCAGATTAGTTTTACCTCCGTGTGCAACAATCTAAACTCAACTCCACAAAAAAAAAAAAATCAAACATACAAACTGCTGGAACAAAGACTCAATTTCAAAATAACAATTAATTCAAATAGTTTATGAATTAAACTGCTAATGTTGGAAAAAAAAAGTTAAACTAGTAAAAACCTTTAAAATGCTGTAAGAACTTGTAAGTAGAATTTGTAGTAAATGTTTGATTTCAGAAAGCTAATTAAACACAAAATTATAGATTTTTTTTCAGTAAGGGAAGAATAAATGAATAAGTGATAAAAAAATAGTATTAATATTATTTTTATTTACTGTCAGAAGAATAAATTAATTAAATTTTTATGAAGAATCTGGTAGGATTTTTAGTTGGATGATATTTGAAAAGAAGAGACCAGTAGGTGGCAGTATTGTCTTCTATTTTTTCATAACACATCCTTTTGTAATTGTCTCAAATTTGACTGTTTTGGTCTTCAGCTCTCTATGAAATCTGCAGACTGTCAGAGAGTTTACAATTTCTCTGAATCATTGCTTCATTTTTCCATAGACTTTTTGGGTAAAGAAAAGAGAAGACTCAGGAATACATAAAGCTTTAGCCACAACTGCCCTTATAGATGGATATGGACTGTGGGGATTGAAAATGAGCATTCCCATTAGTTGTCACGCACCTCGGTGTGTGAAATTTGCTCTCCACATTTGACCCATGCTGTAGGGGAGTGGTGAGCTGCAGACACGGCGGTGCTCGGAAAGCATTTGGTGGTTTAACCTCCCAATCCAACCCTTAATGCTGTCAAGCAGGGAGGCATTAGGTCCCATTTTTAGAGTCTCTGGATGACTCAGCTGGATTTGAACTCTCAACCTTTCAGTTTCATTCCATTTACATGAACTCCCTTTAGGGGCGTCTGTAGAGAATCTTACTTTCCCTTTAATAAACTACATAACTGTTGGAATGTAAAGGGGCCGTACCATGATTTTTCAGAGTAAACTATATCCATATATATGACCATATATTACCTTTGTAACACTAAAAAACGCATTATTTATGAAATATTTGTTATTTTTCTTGATTATTTTCATATCCGAAAGTAAAACGACTCGATATCTGAGGCTCCGCCTTCTACTTCTTGAGGTTGTCGCCCATTTTATGACTTCATCCTTGAGCTAACCTCGTCAGCGTGTCACCCATGAAAAAAAGCATCACAGTTTTTCAATAATATTGATGCAGATATTGTGTAGCCTGGGCATTTATCCCCATTCTCAGATACGTTCTGGATCCATCGCAGCATGTCGTTTGGATTTCTTGCCAGAATCTTCTTTTGTGGTTACCATCGCACGAAGGTTGAATGCTAAACCGAATGTTTCTTGGCGATTGCTAAACTGGCTCACAGCACAGGATGGTGCACAAGCTGGGGGTGGGGGGCTCACGAAGCTAGCTAATCACCGCTAGCTTTGCAGAAAAAGTGTTTGTGTTAGCCTGGGGGCGGAGCAGAGTCTTCCTGGAGGGGGCGATTCTCAACTTGTGATGTCAGTATGTGAGGACCTGCTTGTTTCGTGGGTGTGGGAGGGGCTGCTGTTCAGAGCACAGGTTTTCAGGGGATTACTCAGAAATGTTTGAATGGATCAAAATACCGCTTTGAGACTCTATAGAGAGGAATGAGCAGTACGATGCACTTAAAAGCTCAAAAAGTTGATTTTTTTGTTTTGTTTTTTTTTAATGGTGTGGCCCCTTTAAGTCTTATGGGTCAAACTGCAACATCAGGAATGTAAAATCTCAAACATGTCTCTATGTCTCATGTTTTTTCCGCAACATTCACTTCCCAGTGACAGAGTTGGCATGTGTTGTTCTGATTTCTCACAATTTGGAACGTTTTCTAACTAAAAAGTCAATTTTTAAAAAACACCCAACACAACAGAAACTCCTCTGCCATGTAATCATTGGTTGAACCCTAAATATTCAATGAAACCTTGAAAGTTTTTCACAATAAAACCTCTTTTGTTGAGGATAGAGAAGAGAAATGATCGCCAAATAATCACACAAGGCCGCTGAACGTTACAGCTGAGACCATTTTCATATACAACAATAATAATGTTTTATTATCGCTCTAACAGTTACTTTTACTTACACTGTTTTCTTCTCTATTCTTTCAAAATGTTTGACTTTTCTGCTGCTTTCTGTTATGAAAAGAAGATTTAATGTAACACAAGATAGAAATTACTAACATTTTTAGTCAAAGGTGAAATGGAACTTGTTTTAAGAAATGAATTGAAGACAAAAAGTGAAAAAAAAGTTGAAAAAAGCATCTTACCAGTCTGATCTATTCTATTATTCTTGCTAAAGTGTATCACAGTGAGGATTCTCACTATGAAGGATGTGTTGGATTTTTTTGCCATGTATAAAAAAAGTTACGTAAATGCGATTTTCTGGATATTGCATAGTTTTATCTCTGAGCAGGGGGGCAGTAAAATCTCATTCAAGGATCTGGATTCTCCTCATCCATCTGGTTTAGGATGGACGGAAACACTTGAGCAGCTTAGAGGCAGAAAAATGCTCCGTCAGAAGAGTTGATCACTCTCATTCCAGAGGAGGAAAACTCTTGAAATGGTTCATTTACTGTCAGAATCATCAATTAGTTCAAATCTATGATGACATTTTTCAGTTTTTGAAGGGAATAGACCAGTAGGTGGCGGTATTGTATTTTATTATTTTTCCTTCATTGCATAAATTTGTAATTTTCTCCAATTGGACTGGTTTTGTCCCCAGCTCTCTATGAATGGTTTCAGTTAGATGAAAAATGAGTTTCATTTTGATCTTATTTAAAGTTCATTCCTCCATTTTTTTTTTTTTTTTTTTTGCAGATATTTCTCACTCCAGGCTACCAACCCTCTGGGCTTCGGCGACTCCGTACGGATGGAGATCGAGTCAAATATCTGTCGAGAGGGCGGGCCTCTCCCCGACTGTTTCACCACTCCGCTCAGACAGGCCTGGACCACCATGGAGAAGGTCTGCACTGATTTCCAACCACTGAGGCTGGAAATACTGTGATGATGGAAAGCCTTCATTAAAGCTGAATAAAATGTTTGCTGTTTTTTTTGTAAAACACCTTAAGGATTTCTGTGTATTTTGAAGTAAACAATACGCAGTGATACAAATAACAAATGCATAAACTGAATGAATGTTGATCGGCAGATAAAGGTCAGGAGCGCGCCTTCATAAGTCGTCCAGAAAGACTGCAGGGATCTCATTATTTTCCAACCGTCTTTCCTTCCTTGTTGCATCTCTTCAGGTCTACATGCCCGGCTTCCTGTCTAGCAACCTTTACTACAAGTACCTGAGTGACCTCATCAATTCGGTGCGAGCGGATGAGTTTGTGAATGTCAGCGCCCAAAGCCAGGGCGGGTCGGTAGACAACGAGCGCTCGGGTTCGAATGCCAGCGAGGGTTCTCAGACGCAGGTGAGCCCTCACCTCCCTCACCCCCCCCCCTGGAGGCGTGTTCTCTGTCTGCTGACATTTAGACCCTTCCTGCCTTATTAGACAAAGAAGAAAAAGCAAAGGTTTCTGGGTCAAACTGTGCTCTCAGTTTGCTCCATTTAGACCAGGAAGACCTGAAGAACAATATCACTTTTTCTGTTTTCATGGTCTTCACATCACAGCAAGGTGCCAAAAAAGCAGCAATTAAGATCCTGAAGAACTTTGATGAGGCGATCACCGTGGACGTGGCCAGTCTGGACCCGGAGTCCCTGTACCAGCGCCCGTATGCAGGGTAGGGTGGAGTTCCCACTTCTGTCAGACTGTTTTTTGTTGCTGCTTAAAATCTATTTTCATTTGTCCAACTTGTTAGAGATCCTTTGTTTTTTTGTGAACTTTTTAATCAAGTAGGTGATTGTTGAGACAATTTTTTAAAATGAAATGAAGCGTCTGTGGCCTCAGTTTTCTCTTTCTGCTCACTCGTCTGCCTCACTCTCTTGTCAGAAAAATGACTTTCGGGAAGGTGAATGAGATGGGCCAGTTCATCAGAGAGGCCGAGCCCGAGCCAGACGTTAAGAAGTCTAAAGGTAAAAGGCGCTGCCTTTTCTTTACTTTTTTATTATCATTTTAGTTCCTCTTTTAGTTATTTTCTATCTGTGAGGGTACATTTGATCAATCTATTTAATCTGTTTTTGATCCAATTAAGGAACTTTTTAAATTGTGCATGAATAATTTTGCCTTACGTGTTCACAGAGCAGACTAAGACTTTGATATTTTGTGCAAGTCTTCTGCATGCAACATGCATTTCTCATCCACAGACTGCCTGTATCCACCTGTAAGAGGAGTTAAAACTAAGGAGTTATGGAAATAATTGAAATCTGATGAGACTTAGAAAAACAAACATATTTTCTACACATTTTAAAACTGGTTGCCTTACAGTTTTTGATAGGGAAGTTTTGTCCTCTCTTTAAGGTTCCATGTTTTCCCAAGCCATGAAGAAATGGGTTCAAGGCAACTCTGATGAGGTGAGATGAAAACATGTTCACCAGTCGCTGTTTCCATTGACATTGAAATTGAGCAAATTGGATTTGCGATAACAAATTTTTACTAATGGAAACATAACAATTTACAAAATACTCATATTTATTGAAAAAATTGTTTGCACTTGGAGGAGGTGGTATCTGAGGCGTATTGAAATTCACATATTTAGCCAAAAACGCCAACGTCTCCTTTGATAGATGATGATGAGCGCGAGTGCCGTGACAGAAATGTAAATGTATCTGTTGTAGATCAAAGTATTATTCACATCCGCCGCCATGTTTTTGACTGACTTATCTCATGTTTGTATTTATTCACATAATTATGATTCAATGGACATAATGTGATTGCAAAATTGTGTTGGTTTTTTTGACATTTCTAGAACTTTGATAAAGTTTTTCACATATGTGTAATAGAAATGTAGCTATTGACTGTATATGAGAACTGGATAGAGTGAGTGTGATCTCACCCATAGAAAATGGTTTACTTCATCAGGAGTGAGCTTGTAGCACGCCCACACACATACCACTTGTAAGTGGGAGAGTCTGTCAATCAAATATTTAGAATGTGAGACCACATACTTTTATGGAGCCATCGGATTGATCAGTTTACAACTTGAATAACTTCCAAAAGAGAGAAAATATAATTAAAAATTATGATTTTCAAGATGTTTAAAAAAAGCTCCCAGATCAAGAATGGTTATTCAGACAAATATAATGACTGACTAATAGCTGTTTATTTCTCTATTCAAGTTTATGGAATTGTGGCTATGTGGAACCAGCAGGGGGTCACTTAGTCCAGTTCTCATCTACTGTCAATAGTATTAAACTCTGACTCAGCCGTGAGGGATCAGAAGAGGTTCTTGTCTTCTTGATAATAAAAGACTTTGTGTTTGTGATGAAGGCTCAAGAAGAGATGGCGTGGCAGATTGCGAAGATGATTGTTAACGATGTTGTCCACCAGTCGAACCATAACAGCCCCGGCAAATCCACCAAGGTACCAAACCTCCATCTGGTTTTCCAGTCCTGAAATGTCTGATTAAAGTGCAGGTTTGGTTCTGAGTTTCTGTCCCCGTCTGTCCGCAGTTATGACCCCACGGCGTCGGGACCCCACAGAAGAGGGACACTTTGTGTTTCCCAAAACGTCCGGTTTACACTGCAGTGAGCTGCATCACTCCAAAAAGAACAAGGCTTTCTATCACCTCCATAACTATAGAGCGCATGTGTGTGGATGTGTTTTACCTGAAGGGTGGCTGAGTGATTGCTGATGCACAGACTCTTAGAAAACTTGAAGTTGGCCGTTTCCATAACACTATAGAGAGACACCCGAGTGGATGTGAAACCATCAAGCTGAGGGCATCACTCCCGTGAGAAGGATGGGAACGCGGCACATAGAAGTACGTCAGGACCTAATCTGTCTTGTTTCTGAGCTATGGAAGACGTTACACAGACTGAGTGACAGTCACTTCACCATGACACTCCTCTGCAGCTTTTAGAACCATTCCTTGTTTTTACATCAAGTTCTCTCCTAAGGTTCAGCCTGTTGGAGCTGTTTGAAGTGTCATCCGTTTCTGTATTGATGTTTCATGATCTACAATGTTAGCTCTCCAACCCCCGGCCACTAATAGACTGTAGAACAGTAATGTGACGGGGAAACAGACGAAGAGCTTGCTGATCTTTGTGAAAGTCAAAGCACCTTTGCAGAGCATAGAATAAATACTCCCTAAAGAACTTTAAGTGGTGAGTTTCCAAACTCCTAAATGTTCTATAAATTCTGGTTTATCCCAAATATTAATGTTTGTCTTTTTTAATGGTGATCTTAAGTTTTATTTTTTTTTTTAAACATTGCTGAAAGAAAAACCTCAGCGATGAGAGGACTGTTCAACTGGAAAAGTGTGATCAGTAAATTTATTTTTTCGTCCCCACTTTATCAAAATGTGGAAACAAACCAGAAAATACACTTGGTACTATGTACCACTAATGTTTTCTGAGATGTACGTGTATGTAATCTATAATATATTTAAGCTGTGTTTGATTTAAATACAAATATTATCAATTGTTTTGGTCTCTGTCTACAGTACTTTCTTCCATGAAATGCTTCTCTTTTTGGTTCATCTACCATAACGGCAAAGTTAATACATTTATAAATTCTCTCCCAAAAATGATTTTAGCACTGAAAAAAAAAAAAAAAACTTTCTAAATTTCATTTTCTTTGCTGTCTTTTTTAGAAAATATAGTTTTAAAATAAGTTTTCATGTGTTTTTTAAGAAAATAATGTATATCTTTTAAACTTTTAGTCTCCAGAAAGCTTACAATAATGTCCAACAATCAGTGATAAAAGCAGTTTTTATTCAGATTGTAAGGAAACGGAAACGCCCATATGATAATGAAGCATTCTTTTGATTGGCTGAGTTGATATTAAGTGGTTTTCGCGCACGTGCACGGCATTTTAAAATGAAACTGATTATATTTTAATTTTTATTTCAATTAACTTATAATAGATATAGCGTTTTACTGATGTAATTATGGCCATCAAGGTGAACAGGTACTTGAGTCAAGCCAAAAATGGACGATGCTAAAAACCGGAAATGCTGCGCTTGGTTTTCAAAATAAAATAAAAAAAATTCCACCATTGGATTTGACTTCAGGCACATTTTAAAGATGACTCTGACTCACTTTTGTTCTTGTATTACATTTTAAAAACACAAACATATTTCGCATCCTTTTCTTTTAAAAGATAAATCATGTAGACATTTGTTCAAATAAACAAGCCGATTAACTTTTAACTCCATACCACCTCACAACGAAATAGTTATGATAATGATTTGGGATTCATGTTCTGGTTTAATTTAAAAACGATAGACAATACATATAATGTACAGTTAATGAAATATACTTGTGGTTGTAGAGAGTCTAAAAGAGTATTTTGTTTAAAATATTGCACCTTTGACAGACTCAATAAAACAAGTACAACACTATGAACACTTAAATTAATGTTTTAAAGCAGTAAATTGATACTATTTAAATTAGATAATGTGTCTTTTATCATTTCAGGCACCATGATATGTTGGGTAATTTAATGAGTTTTTGTTCACAATAGTGTTACATTAAGATGCAAAAATATTATCATGAGCTCTCAAGAATAAAAATTTTGAAATGAGACATCTTGTTTAATCAATGCTACTTCCAGAATGCACTGATTTTACATGCAAAGCAAAACTTAATCATTTATGAGTTAAAAGCACACATTATCTTGTGGTGCACAACACTGGTTATCAGCTGCCAGAGCAGCACTGAGATGATTCTGAGGCACATTGCATTTTCTATTTTGAAAAAAAAAACCAAAAGTTATTTGAGCTTCTGTCAAAGTAAAAAAAAAAATAAAAATAAAATAATAATAATAATAATCACATTTTGAGAGGCTATTTTGTATTTTTTGTGCCCCTGCCCCCCCCCCCCCCCCAAAAAAAAGAAAAAAAAGAAAACATAATTCCTATGTATTATTGTTATTATTTTTAAAAGAAGGTCATGAATGAAAAATAAAAATTTCTTAAAGGTTAAGGTAAGACTCTGCAGCTCCTCTTCTTAGGTCTTAATCAGTAGAAAACAATCCAAAATGACTAATTTGCTGTTAAAGTTGCTGACTCCTGCCCGAGTGGAAAGATGATGAACTACAGGGCAGAAAGAAAGTTCTTTACAGCCGGTTTTTAAGGAAAGTTTGGATCATAATGAGGTAAGGGACTCAGAAAGGTGTTTATCAAATTTGATATCAATTCTAATATTTAATTTAAAAAAAAACCTAATAAATCAAATAGATTTTTTATCTATGTCAAGTCAGAAAGGATTGAATAAAAACCCAATGAGACAATTATTTTGTGACATTTGGGCTAAATAAATAAGATTGAATTGAAATTGAATTTAAAATTATGTTAGTTGGGTTGTTAAGGGATAATTTAGCACAACATTAACCCTGAAGAGAAGCACCTGGTTTGTTGGAGTTTTATTGTGAAAAGAACTTCCGGAATGTCCCTCGGTGAGGAAGGCGGCTTTATCTAGTGGAGGCGGAAGGGAGAAGCAGAGGCAAAGTGCGCTGAAGCTGGAGGAGAGTCTCAGAGGAGAGCAGCTCCCGGACGTGTCCGTGTGTCAGAGGACACTTCTTCACGGTTATGTCTCCGTGTTCAAATCTGCGCCTGGAAACCGTCCCGCTCCCAGCAGCCTGAGGACTCCAGCGCGCGCGCGAGCCCACTTTACCGGGACCTCTGACAGCCCCCCCCCTCTACCTCCAGAGCAGATGTTCTGCGGGCTGCTGATGCCCGGTTAGTGGGAGGCTCGGAGGCAGATGCTGAACCGGGAGAAGAAGGAAGAAGAATCCGGGTTCGTGCTCGATCTGGGCTCTCTGCCCCACGCCGCCAGCATGTTCAGCTGCGTGGGCTGCTTCTGGGTGCTGCTGTCCTCCGCTCTGGTCGCCGTCTGCAGCTTCAGCTTCATCTCTCCCGCCTGGATTGTTAAGGAGCAGCCGAGGAGCGGCCACCAGCATCCCCATCCGCACGCGGCCGACAAGGGCTCGGTCAGCTTCGGCTTGCTGTGGCACTGCTCCGAGTCTCTGGACCGCATGTACCGCTGCTACACCTTTGGAGGGCTGGGCAGGTTTGCTGAGATCCCCTCCAGCTCCTGGCAGGTATGGACCCCCGCACCCATCCTCACATGTGGATGGAATTCATCATTTCATGAAATATCCATCAATTATAAAAGTTCAGAATACTTAGTTTGCACTTAAATGGAATAAACTCCACATTTGTGCTCCAGTTTTTCATTGAAATGTGGTGTTATAACACCCCATCTATCACAACAAATAATAAAAGAAATGCCTCAAAACAATCCTCTGATCATGTGCATCACACAGAGCAGCATCTGCAGAACAGCACGCCAGACACGCATCAAAGCTGCTAAAGTGCCACCAGGTTGGCAGGTGGCTCTCCTTCCTTTCAGGGCTCCCCACCAGCAGACATTTCGGCTTCCTTGCTTTGGCGTACAAAAACACACACACAAAAAAAAAAAAAAAAAAACCACAAGTGGACCACATGATGGGCATAAACAATTGTGCAGCTCTGCCAAACCCCCAGCAGCTCTCCTCACACAGATGGGATGTTGGGGCGTCACGGTGCCAGCAGGAATCTGTGTTTGTAAAAATAAAGTGACCAAGAATTTGAAAAAAGTTTGAAAAAAAAAAATCACGCAGGATTATACAAAAGAAGAATCAACAAGCGACTCCGGAGAAATGATTTATGCATGAAGTCATTTGCATTTAAAAGGGTGTTATTAATAAGTTCTGCATGGTGCAGCGGCTGCAACTGTGATTCATCTATTTCCCTTCAGAGTCACAACTGCATCAAAGATGCTGCACCTCTCACCTGTGGAGGGGGTGGGGGTGGGGTTAGCAGGTGGTCCTCTTCCTCAATCTGATCACTTTTCCATCACATTCCAGTGATGTCACATGAAAGAGGAACGTCCTTTCAACACTGGATCCATTTTGCATTTGGCTGTAGGTCAGTGGGCGGCACACCCGCCTGCTAATAGTTTCACTGGGAGTTCAACCGTCAAGCTTGACAGTTATTGTGTCCTTGGGCAAGACATCGAGCCCCGCAATGTCTCTATTAGAAGCCTGTAAGTCGATTTGAAGAATGCCAGGTATAAAAGAAAAATAATGGCTGAATAAAGCTGATAAAGTAAAGCTTTTAGTGCCAACACATAATATGTGACATAAAACATCTGTGTGTCGGCGTTAAAAGAAATGCAGTCGTGGGATTTGAAAATAAGTGAACATGAAGATTGGAGACTTTTACTACAAAAATGAAACGTTTGTTAAATTTGGAATCAACGGTGGAAATGCGAAGCTTTTTAATGCAACTCAGGGAAGGGTAGTTTGAGGAACCAAATAAGAATTCAGACAGATGAGGGGTTTTATATCAAAAAAAGGAAGAAAATGAAAGTTTTTTGTGTTATGTTTTCTTTAAGCAGATCAGCATCTATGTAAGTTGAACTCTTAATAAAAAAAAAAGACCAAGTAAAGTTCAAGCAGCTGAACTTTCAGCGCACCAAGTGATCCAATTTAATTGGAAAGTGAATCCAGAGTGGCTGGTTCAAATCCCTGCTAACACACATCATAATCTTTAAGTGTTGTATGTAAATGAGGTAATATAGAAGGGGATGCAAAAAAAAAGAAAGTCAATTAACAACAATGGAAGTTAAGTTAATAGTTGTGCCAAATATGGTCAAAAGTAAAAAAAAAAGAAAGACAATAAACCATAAATACAAAGGTAAACATTAAATCAGTCAATAAAAATGACAATAACCACAACTGATGTAAAATAAGAACATAAAATGAATAAAAAGTGAGTTTTAAGTTTAAAAAAATGAATCCTCCACATTAGAAATACATCTTTTTTTGGCTGATTTCCCCCTTTGAGTTTGAAAAAAAAAAAAAACCCACCTGAGTTTGATGTTTAAAATATTTCTTATTTTGCATCATGCTAGAAACGATCGTATTCATCATGTTCATATTGTAAAAAACAGAAAAAAAAGTTTCAGTAGTGCTCAAGTGTGAGTTTCAGAAGGATGGCAACCTAAGAGAGAAATGTAGGATTTTATGAAAGTCAGTACTGAAAAGGCAGGCAGGCGGGCAGATGGGGGGTCTTATGGGTGTCAGGGGTAATCCAGAACATGTTCAAATGATGGTTCAAGTCTGCTTTCAGAGATACACATTCTAAAAGCAACGTGGGCTTGACTTGGACAGAAACTGGGTCAGTCGTGAGGTAGGTTTGAACTTAGATAAAGACTGGAAACAAAAGGCGATACAGCTATGAGGTTTAGTGCAGAGGGAACAGACAATGAAGGACCAAAAAGGTACGTTTTCAAGCAAAGAACAGAGAATCATGACGGTTTCTTCAGCTTTAGAGACTCAGTTTTCAAGAAAATACAGGTGTCATATATACAGTCACACCATTGACTGTATATATGAGAACTAGTCTGAGTGACCCCTCCTCCCTGGCGTTTATAATAGAAAGTACCCACTGTACTCTGATTATTTATTTATCATGTTCTTGATAATCCTCTTTTTTTTTTTTGCAACAAGTTATTCAAGATATAAACTGTGACCGAGTGTTTGGAGGATTTTACTGGCAAAATTAGTTTTTTAAAATTACGACTTTAAAGTTGTAAATTAACAAGAAAAAAAATTATAACTGTTATATTATGAGAATAAAATTGTATATTTATGGCTTTAAAAGTCACAGGCTAAATTTATAACTTTTTTTCTCATACATTTCTCTCTTTTTTAAAGTTGTAAATTTATGATTTTAGAAGTCGTAAATCTCCGACTTTAAAACACGTATATTTACGAGAAAAAAAATCATAAATAATTTTATGCCTTAAGAAGTCAACTTTAAACTTTAGAAGTCATAAATTTACGATTTTACAAAACTTAAATTTATGACAAATAGTCATACATTTATTAGAAAAATTTTAGAAATGTACCAAAATAGTCTTAAATAATTTTGACTTAAGAAGTTGACTTTATACTGTAGAAGTCGTAAATCTACGATTTTACCAATTGTAAATTTATGAAAAAAATGTTAGAAATTTATGATTAAAAACAGTAAAGTTGTCTGTTTATCAGCGCAGTGATCAAAAATGAAAGACATTGAGCAGCTTGTGAAGCTTTATTTCCAGATTGGTTTCAGAAACAAAGAAATTCTGAACCTTTTGGTGGCTGAAAATCAAATTATTATTTATGTAGTTGGCTTTCCGGGATTCAGTGTTGGTAATGCAGAGTTTCATAAATAAAAGCAGGAGTTCAGAGAAAGACGTTTGCAGGACCGCCACTTGATTCTACCCTTATCATTCACATACTCAGAAGCTCGTTTGTCCTCTTACGAAACTGTCATGCGCACAAGGAACAAAAAAGGGCATGAAAAGCTCATTCCTGATTGGTGGGAGTGGCTGCCATAGAAATATTAACTCAGACTGATTAGGAGCAATCCCTGCTTATGGACAATTTTTGATTACTTCATTGCGGTATCTGTTTAGCAAAAAAAAAAAAAAAGGCGTCTGAATTGACTTCATATGGTTGGAACTAGCTGGTCCAGTTCTTATGTACAGTCAATGATTCTCACAAGTGAGCAAATTTATTCTGAACTAGAAAATCCCAACCTGATGGGAAAGCTATAAAGGTATAAATAAAACCAAAAATAAGAACAGTAACACTTGACCTACTTAAGAAAAAACTGAGATAAAATATGTAAACTAGCTTCAAGCTGCATTGACTAGATTTATTAACGGCACTGTCCTGTAAATCTGAGATTTGGGACTTTTTGGTGACAGTTACCAGTTTGTCAGTGAGTAAACCTTCCTTGTTATGAGTTCCTGATGTGTTGTAAGTATGAGGTCCATGGAGCAGCTTTCCTGCTCGCTGCGACGCGTCTTATTACGGCAGGGAGCCCCTGTGCCCGAGTCTGATCCCAAAGCCATTAATAAAGTTGAAGGGCCCATTAAGTTTTCATCAGACCCACTTTATTACTTCACCACTCCTCACTGATGTGCACATCGTTTTGTTGATGCCATCCATTTCCAGCTTGTCAACAACCAGCGCACAGCAACACAAACCAGACAGGACGTTGAGTGTGTGCTCAGAGCCGACAGTCAACTCCAGGAACTGGCAGTGTTTGTGTTACTGGGAGCAGATTGTTGCCACTGCACACTTATTTACAGAGCGTTTTTCACATATCAGTCGCCAATGTGCTGGAAGGAAGATGCAACAAAACTATAGATATTTGAATTATAAATTAAAGTTTAACATAGAATTAATAAAATCAGCAAAAAGGTGGAGGCTTAAGCAGAAATAAAATATTAAAAATATTTCTTAAAAAATATTGATTTTAAAGATTATTATCAAAGTGCAGGAATCATGTATTGTTAATGGCAACCCAATTAATACATCACCAGCTGTAAAATAAAAACAAAAATTAAAGCTCAACGGAATAAGGTAAAAAAAAAAAGTGGAAGGACACAAATACTAAGCCTTGAGGTACTTCACAACAAAGAAACTGCACAAGTTTTAATGAGAAACATTCACCAGATACATAAAATTTAGTATCTGATCAAGTTGTGAAGACATTCTGTATTTCAATCATTGACAGTATATAAGAAGTGATATGACTGACTGACTCCTCCCCCCTCTTGTTCCAAACAGGAAGTACGTGTTGGTTCCAAGAAGCCAAAATCCCATAGACCTCAATAGAGAAATAAACAGCTATTATTAAGTCATTCCATTTGTCTGACTAACCATTCTTGCTCTAATATCTGTTTTATAACATGTTCTTGATAATCTCAATATTTTTTTCAATATATTTTTTTCTGTAAGTTATAAACTGGCCAATCGGATGCTTCAATAAAAGTATGTGGTTTCAAGTCAAACGTTCAAAAAGTTGGACAGACTTCGTGTAGCCCGGTGTCAAGGGATAGGGGTGTGGCCCTCCAACAAGCTCAATCCTGATTGGCGAGAATGGTCGCCATAGAAAGAATAACTCGAATCAATCACTGCTTACTGACGATGTCCATATTATGAAAAACAGCAACTCAATTAACTGAACTTCTTTGGATCCAGAAGTCATTTTCTATAACTGGTTATAGAAATAACTAATAACTACTAATACTGAAATGATCACAATTCCTTTCATACTCGGTTCATGTTGTGCTCCATGTGACGGACTGCTCCGCAATCGCTCCTGCTCAGCGGAATCCCCCCCCTCAGCCGCTGAGCGCAGACTAGCCTTTGTGCGCACTAGCCTTTGCTCGCAGTCAGCGCATATGGCCGCTCATGTGCAGCTTGCAGAGAAAAAAGGCAACGTTGCAGGGTGAGGAACGGATCTGGGGTTTACTTGAATTTGCGTTAATAGTTAGAATTGCAACATAATGAAATCCTGGAGGACCTGATTTGTTTGAAACTTTTAAATCCGAAGGAGCTGCGGGAATGTCCCAGCAGGGAACACACACAAGGGGCTCACACATCGGCCGTGTGTGATGCGTTCAAGAACGCGCTCTATGCGGGTTTATGAACGTGCGCTCAGCAGGTGGTAAACACACCAGAGCAGCGCGGTCACAGGTATCAGCAGGAAGGAGATTCTTCTTCTATTGTATTTTTACTGTTCGTAAGCGCTCCCCCACCATTTACAATACCTTGGAGCAAAAGGTCAAATCAGTGTGAATCCCCCAAATCTTGGTCCAGGTTTTTTTATTTTCACTTCTCTGTTAATTTAATGTCTGTCTGGTTGTCATATTAATCCAACCGGGCTCAAACCGCAATGACTTATTTCTCTTTCGTGATCATGTTTGGCACTTTCGTGCTTTGAAGTGGATGCTATCCATGCGCCACTCCTAAATCTAAGTTTCTGATTGGTCGTTGTGCTGTACTTCTGCGGTTATGTGTAAAACTGTTGAACTGCGTTGAACATTCAGCGCACGTTCACTTCGTGCCCGATATGTACGCAGAGCTGGTGACTCAACTTAAAAACTTGCGTAGCCATGCGGGCGTTCCAGACACGGAGGCCAGGAATTCTGGTGTGCGCGCATTTGCATTGACTTTTTATCAAAAGTGTCCGCTTGATTGCGCACCGACGCGGCCGGTATATAAGCACCTACACACACACAAAGGCACGCCTGCATGGAAAGCTGTCATCTGCTCTGCATTTTTCTTAATTTAGGCACAGGGCGTGAAAAATCAATTCTTTAATTTTCTGCATTGATGAACATGTTAACAAGTTTGAACGTTTTTTTTTACCGATTCCTGAAGAATAGTTACATCCTTAGTCAACGGTATTTAAAGTTTTTCCTTAGGCTCAAATATTATGATGGGTTCAACCACTACTTTCACCTACCCCATACTTTGTGATGCCATCATTACATGTAACTAGTCCTTGTATAGAGTTTAGAATTTCAATAAACAATGTATTTAAAATTTCTTCTCATTTTTTTTTGTGTTTTCTTGCTTGATGTAGTTTTTCTTTCACTTGGCTCTTTTTTTGGACTTTACCACTGTGTCAAGCTGTTCCACAGTGGAATTCACAAAGTTTATTCAACTGAATTGAATACAACGAGAATTGTTAGTATCAAAAAGCAGTTTTTAGTGTGCCTAAGAAGAGAGATTAAAAGCGTGTAAACATGCAGCCTTAATGCGGTGATATTCTTTCTCCAGAACCTTTTGTTCAACAACAAATGTTTGCAGATGTGAGCAGACAGTTTTTCCACAAAGTCCTCCTCTAAGAATAGAAGAGTGCTGCTTTGGGCTCCCCTGACGAGTCAGGCTGAGTCCTGCAGCTGCTGTGAGTGAACCAGAGGAGGATGAGGCTCCCTGCGAGGCTGCCCTACTTGTTCTGTTGGCTCTCCTGCTGTTGCTCCGTGTTGTCAAAAGAGTTTGAAAGCCGGGCTGGGCTCCAGCGGCGCCGCAGCTCTGAAGCGCGAGGCTGCAGGCATCGGCCGGCTGGCGGGGCCGCTGCTTTTGTTTAGTCGCACACAGATGGACCGGGCGTAGCCAGATGTAAAAGACGAGGGCAAACAAACACGAGTCCATGCAGCATTCATGTCACATGTGAGGGAAGGTGGAGGTTGAACATCCCTGATTAAAAAAGCTGGGATTTGTCCTTAATTTTCCATGAACGGGACGGTGTAAAACTTAACACAATGTCTTTACCGTGGAAGTTCATTTGCTGCGATGTGTGTCGCTCCGTCAGAGCATATGTGATCCAGTTTCTAGTCTTTCCACTTCCAAAAAAAAAAAAATGGCAGCGCGAGCCCTGCAAGGGCGGCTGCCTGGTTGCACGTGTCGTTTGGAGGCGGTTCGCTGTGAGGTGAGCTCGGAAAAGTGTGAAGGAGGAGGAGGAGGAGTGCACCTGCCAGCAAACATTTTCACCTCAACTTGTTAACAGCTTATGCGCCTCCAGCTGCTTCACGGCACTAAACAGCGGAGCTGGATTAGCTCGGCCTCCGCAGTTGCCAACCAACTGTCTGCTGCGCACTCTCACAACCACTCGTCTGTGTACCCGAACAGGAGGGCGCAGCGTCCAACCGCTCTAGAACCGCATATCTGGAGCACGTGTGCACCTCTGATTGTCTCGTCGCTTAAACGAAAGGTGGCCGACCAACAGGAACGCTAAACATGTCGGGTTCGTCCTCGTCTTTTGTTCAGCAGGACGTGGCGTTGTGTCAAAGCAGAGATTCTGGGCTGTACAGCTAAACTGTGAAATCTTTTGACACGTGAGACAAAACTGGGACCGTGCCTTCCCACCACACACATGCCAAAATGATGAATTGTAGACGTTACTGGGGATGCTTCGCCATGCCTTATTGCCAGTTACATATAAAGAACACTTGCCGGTGCGTAAACTGTGATGCACACTCATTTCACCACTCAGTGAGCCACGACTAGAATTAAGGAGACAGATTAACAAAATACATTTACAGCATTTTTATTTTTATCACCTGCTCTGTAATGTTACAGAGACCACTGATAAAATGATTTATACAAAGTAGATTCACGTCTGTTATCACATTTATAAAATAAGGCTTTTATAATTAAAGCTGTTGTTTTTATCAGCCACATTTTAAAGTTTGCACCGTGGAAACATTGTCCGACTGTAAACCGATCTGTGTTTATTTTCATGAGACACACAGAGCAGCTCGTTAGCATTAGCTGCCAGTTTCGTAGCATGCTAGCGTCAGTTTGCGACAACAGAGCTGTCTTCAAATTTATTACGGGATAGGAACCGACATGAATCTTTCACAAAAACAAGCACCGGCATTGTTTAAAAGTTGTGGAAACTTTTCATCGAGGTGAGCAATTCAGAGTGGACAGACACACCTCGTCCTGTTAGCAGATTCCAGCCGAGCCGACCTGAAATCCAGCTGGATCAAACTTCTCCCCAAAAAAAATGTTTAAATAATTTCCACAAACACAATAAAGAAAATGTATGAGGTTAGAAAAAAACTTGTGACTTCTTCATTCAAAAACATGTTGATTAGTTTGTTGACAACATTTATTCTTGGGTTTCCTTAGCAAAATGAAACCTGTTTTTCCAGATGTAATTTTCTGTTTTTGCATGATTTTATGTCCAGTGTATGAATATAACACGGAAAAATGACAAAATTAAGGTATTGTCGTATAAGGGAGGTTATGCTGATTAAAATGAAACCAGATAAGCAAGCGGGTAGTCTTTCAAGTTGAAAAAACAGATAATTCAAATATAGACAAAAACTGAGTTTTAGCCCCAAGGTTCCAAAGAGTTAAAAATAATTGTTCTAAATGTACAATTTTGTGTGTGATTTCATATTATGTTTATTTGCAGATAACAAGTGGCTGGAAAATACTGTAACAACATTAAAAAAAAGTGATTCATTTTTTATTTTTTTTAACAGATTTGCAATTTATTAGTTAATTTTTTTGATCGACTCTCCGCCCTAATTTTAGTTTTCATAGACTAACAATAACCCAAATCTACAACACTACAGTCACCAGAAGTAAACAAATCTTCAAAATAAAGTTGTGGTGCAGCTTCCCATTTCCAAAATGAAACTAGTTAGTCTGTTCCTGTAGTTGAAAATAATGAGATTGAGGTTCCGTTTACTGACATAACTTCTGAGAAAACTCATTTGCTTCAACACCAGAGCTTTAGTTGTGTATGCAGCTGTTACACAACCTGTAGAGGTTAAATAAACGTTTGCTCTGTCAGTGGTTTACCTGTGTGCTGCACATGGTTTCATTGTTCAAAGTGTTCACCTTCTTTTTTTTTTTTGGCTTGATCGTTCATACCAGTCAGGATGAATCAGTGCTTCCATGTTTTCAAACTAAATTCCAATCCTTCCACCCAAATCTTGGATCAGGAGTAGAAATTCTTTAAAACTAGGAATGTTTTTCTATTCCAATTTTGGTGAGTCTGCTGTCTGAAGTCTTAGGAGTAGCAGCCAGTTCCGTTCCGCTGCTGTTGCTTATCTACCTAAACATTTAAACTATTTTTTTTTTCAGGTTTAGTCTTATCGTACCTCAGTTTTATCAAATGTTTATGCTTCTATAGCCCCTAAAAATATCTTTAGTATCAGTAACGCTGGATTTTGTCTTTTATTATATATATATATATATATATATATATATATATATATATATATATATTTTAACTTGATGAGATGTGCATATAAAATCAGCAGTTTTGGATACTCAGACCTGCTATTTTAAGACACCAACCGTCACACCATGTTCAGTAAAAGTTTCAAGCTACTTTGTTGCTGTTCTGGTGCTCATTTTGAACTTTGACACCTCCTTTTGACCACCTTTAATAATAATTGTACTACATTGCAGCTGAATTAACCCTGTAAAGCTCACTACACGAAATTAGGAAATTTACTTTTTTTGATTGTGCAATGTCATTTTTAATGAAATATAGTGTATCAATAATGATCCTTTTGGCTTATTTGAAAAGTTTTTACTCAACAATGTTAGTTTAAGATGCAAAAATATTGACATGAATCTTCAGGAAAAAAAAGCACCTCATTTACCCACTGACTTAAATTTATGCACAAATGTTTAAAACTGTATAATAAAGAATCATTTATCAATAAATTTTGTATTCTTTCAATACAGAAAGTAATCCTTTAAAAGAAATGAAAAATGATAGAGGAGTAAATCCACACCAAAATGTTTTGAAAATTAACTAAACTGTTTCCCGCCAAAAGTGCATTTTGAAATACGCCAAAAAAGCCCTTCTACTGCCCCTAATGGAATGATGATGAACTGCAGGGCAGAAAACATGGATTAAGGGCTCGTTTACACTGGAATGGGAACGCGTTTTGCTCTCTGACCCGGTAAGCAAGATATCGGGTACACACCAGGACGTTCCAGAATGATATTGCGTTCACGGTTAAAACGAATGCTGACGGAAAACGATGTAATTCACACGCCACGCCGCTATGCGCGCTGTGAGCCACTCCCACCGGAGGAAGCAAATCGGTTGCACCGCTCTCCCGCATGCGCGAACTACACGTCACTTCCGCTAAAGCCCACTATACGACGGAGTCATTTCCAAACAGTAAAACGTCTTCATCACAAGAATTTATGTTCTTCTGAACACCAGAGAGCTTCTCCTGACTGGATTACTGTGTGAAAAAAAGCCACCGAGTTACCGTTAAAAACGAATTTGGATTACCGGATAAAATAAAGTGTTTTGAAGTGGCGCTGTTTCCTCTTAGCTTGGGGTGGAAACTTCCGTCATGTAAAACTGCAGAAGAAGAAAACATTTGTAGTCCGTTGTCGCCACTTTAAGATTGTAAGGTCTTTATCCCTAACGTGTCTTTTTTCTTTCGTTTATTCAACAATAAGTGAATAAGTGAGCTATATTAACATCCTACGAGGTTATTATTGTTGTTACCGTCCAAAGACCGTAAACTGCTTTAGCGGAAGTGAAGTGTGGTTCGCGCATGCGGGAGAGCGGTGCAACCGATTTGCTTCCGCATACAGAAAATGCAGCCACATTCACATCCGCTTTACACCCTGACACCGTTCCTGACCGTACACACTAGAATGGTAGGGCGGTGGGAATGGGAACGTTTCGCAACGCTCCACTCTGGAAGGCGTTCTCCAAAGTTGTCGTTCTGGGGGCCCTAAAACGTCGTTCTGGTCTAAACGAGAGGCCCAAACGATAACCAAGTTGTCGGAACGCACGCGAAAACGTTGTAATGTAAACGAGCCCTAAGTTGTAGGTTTTTAAGGACATTGTGGATGGCGTTATGAGATAAAGGTCTCAGAAATGACTTTATCAAATATCATGCAATGGTTATATAGGGTTAACAGTGTTTCTGTCACTCCTTTAAAAGACTCAAACCCTATTAATTCTCATTTTTGTTCTATTTTAATTGAGATAAGACAGGTCTCCTTGTAGTTTTTCAATCGATCTTTTCCAAAGTTTCTGTTGAATCTTTAAAACTGCTCATTGATAGAGAGATCTCTTCATTGTTTGTTTGCTTCTTTAGACTGCAGACCCAAACCTAAAAATTTATAATTAAAAAAATGCCTCAAGCATAAAAACACAGTTAACTCAAGGGATGTTGTGGAGTGTGTAAAAAGATCAGAAAACCTCACAAAAACCAATGGAAAACCTTCTGAAGATGGTCAGGTACAAGGACCCAACAGAATGCTATTAAAGAAGCAGCTAGTGTGTAAAGAAACTCTGGAGCATTGGCAGCAAAATAAAATAAATTCAACTCTATTACAGTGTTTCTGTAGATATTCAAATGAGTTTTTTAATTCACTTTCAATTCTTAAAAATGTTTATGCTTTCGACAATATTTTGTTCATCTTTTGACAGCCAATTTGGACTTTGTTTCTTCGCCATTAAAGCATAATTTGCATATTAATTCACTTGTGTGTGTAATAGTGCAAACCCCCTCCAGAATAACATGATAGTGTTTTCAAACACGGACGCGGCCCCACATGTGCTGCCTAATAACAGAAAGATGGATGTGCTCTGGCCTTTAGCCCTCTGAACAACAGGAGAGAGAAATTAAAGCCTGTGCTGTATGTTGGCACTTCAACACACACACACACACCACACACACATGCTGTATACCAGAGGGGCTGAGTGTAACCCCGTCTGCTTTCTGACAAACACATGGGCTCAGCCTACAAGTGTGAGGCTTTGAAATCTCTGCCGTGCACAGACTGGAGCTGCTCTGCCGATTTACTGCAGCAGTAAAGTCTCCATCATCCTTTGACCACGTCGCCTTTCTCCTTTAATGCTCTGTGGGGGAGTGCACCTGCATGGGGGTGTGTCCGCCTGCTATAAAGGACTTTAAAGACCCAATCCAATGAAAATGGCGTTATCATGTTCTTGTGGCATTTCTCTCATGATGGAGAACAAGAGAAAATTAAGCTTAAACGCTTAAACATGTCTTTATTCAAATTGCTGTGGATCAGAAGAGGCAAAAAAAAAATTGTGACATAGAAAATATACTAGACAGGCCATAAGGTAATTCTCAGCAATGGGGAAGGGGGGTGGGATTGCTCTGCAACAGTTCCACCTACTACTCAGATCTAATTTTGAATGAACTGCTAAAAGTCTATAGAAATGATGTTCTAGAAAATGACAGCTTTTTCAAAAAATTATTTTAGATAAAAACTGTATATTCATAATTAAAGTTCCACTCCGATCATCTTTTGATGTTTCGTTAAAGTGTTCACAGCAATCTCTTAAAAAAAAAAAAAAGACATACATGGTTGTAGTCTAGGATGCATCAATCTAAGATTCATCAGTCTAGAATGCATGAATCTAGTCTGGGATCTATCAGTTGAGAATACATGGATCTAGTCTAAGATGTATACAGTAAGTCTAGGATGCATGGATCCAGTCTAGGATCTATCAGTCGAGCTGGGGCGCTGATAGGGATGAAAATGAGAATGAAAATAATTTTTGTAGTGCCAGCTTAAAGTGCCAAATTTGCATTAGGGGGCTTTAGGTCCCATCCTCAGTCTGGGCCCCTAGAATCAGCCACTTTTACCCCCCCCCCCCCCCCCACACACACACACGCACACGCACACAACCCCCCCCCCCCCCCCCCCCACACACACCCGTTTTTGACGCCCCAGCAGTCTAGGATGCATGGATCTAGTCTAGAATGCATGAATCTAGTCTAGGATCTATTGGCTGAGGGTACTTAGATCTGTTCTAGGATTCCTAAGTCTAGGATGTATGGATCTAGTCTAGAATGCATGAATCTAGTCTAGGATCTATTGGCTGAGGGTACTTAGATCTGTTCTAGGATCCCTAAGTCTAGGATGTATGGATCTGGTCTAGGATCTATCAGTTGAGGATACATGGATCATGTCTAAGATGCACAAGTCTAGAAAGCATGGATCCAGTGTAGGATCCATCAGTCGAGGAGACATGGATCAAGTCTAGGATGCATCATTCTAGTATGCATGGATCTAGTCCAGGATGTATCAATCCTGGATACAAAGATCTAGTCTAGGATGCATTAGAATAGAATTGAGCTGGGAGTGACCGTTCCAGCGTATTTTCTGTCACAAATATTCTCTTTTTTAACTGTATTTTCCTTGTCTTCTCCTGATTCACCACAATTAGAATCAAGACGTACTTTGATTAGTAATCTTAAGCTTAATTTACTTTATATATATATATATATATATATGTAGGTCATGAAAAACTACTGGGAATGCTTTTAAAATGTCTCCAAAATGACTGGAGTGGGTCTATACAGAGTCTAAAACATGTGGACCCATGTGAGGGAACCGGCTTCCAGTTTGA
Organism: Oryzias javanicus; assembly: GCA_003999625.1. Taxonomy (NCBI): domain Eukaryota; kingdom Metazoa; phylum Chordata; class Actinopteri; order Beloniformes; family Adrianichthyidae; genus Oryzias; species Oryzias javanicus. The sequence goes on from CM012450.1 coordinate 8,098,554, forward strand.
GTGAAAAACAAAAGCCCAGCAAAGCTACTTTCCCCCTTACAACTCTATGCACGTCCATTGAGGACTCATATGTGCCGGTTTTATATATTTATGCTGGAAACTTGAAAAAAGTCTCTCATGTACAACAGACAGATCAAAAAAGACATTTGATGCGTCGATGTCAAGAGTGGAGCAGTAATGAGGAGTTCAGGGAGGGATGGCTGAGGGCCAGAGTGAAACATGAAAGACTTGGTGAACTATTTCAGTGAAATTCTCCCTCCTGTCACCAGGCATTAAAGGGCACGCTAACGCTAACGCAAGTCAGCATTCCCTTTTAAAACCACCACTTCAGAAAATTGTTCCAGAAGCATAAAAGAGCCATCATCATTATCCAGCAGCGTCACGCCTCCCCATCGGTTCATCATTAAAAGGAAGTCCACCTGTGAAGCGCACGCAGCCACCTCTGCTCTCCCCCGACACCCCAGCACCACCGCCGCCCCGTGTGCTGGGGCGGGGTGGAAACGGGCAGCAAGGACGCGAGGAGAGCAGTTGAGGTCAGCGATCGTGTTTTACTACCTCCTCCTCGCCCGAGTTGTTTTCAGATGGCGGGCTCTGATCAGAGCCGCATATCATCTTTGCGCCGGTGGCTGGCGGAGCACAGCAGCAGCTGCTTTATGAGGCGAACACGTCCAGGGCTGCAGGCTCGACCCAAATATAAATGAGCAGTTCCGTCTGCTCACCTTGAGTTACCACACAAATAGGCTCACTGTTTAAAAAAACAATCTGGGAGCCGCGACCGGATGGAGAGATAGATGTTTGGTCTTTTGACAGCGGAGCTCGTGTGAAATGTGGTGCGCCAACTTATCATACAGTGCGTGTTTGCTTCAAGGCTACTGTTTGACAGTTGACAGAATAAATGGTAATAGTCTGTATACAGAAAGCATTTTACAATGATAGATTCATGCAGGAATGGGCCATTGTGGGCCTCATTTTCCCCCTCACACGTGACCGCTTTCTCTTCTAGTCATTCTGCTCTCACCGTGTTTACAGCTGCATAAGGTAATTTTCCTGCAGTACCTGCTACATACAGTAATGCAATGTAGTTAGAGAATGTAATGATGCGCTGATATGTCAGACTGGTTTTTATCTTTTGGGCCAAAATGAAGAGCAGAGAGTGTTGTCTGCTCCTCATTTCATTTTATATTGTTTTTTTTTTTTTTAGAAATTGTCAAAAAAAGTAACAATAATAATAAATCTCTGAACAATTTTAATATAAAAATATAAATATTAACTCTGTTCATTTAAGGTGAAAAATAATTCTAGAAAAACAGAGGACTTGAACTGAATCGAAGCATTTTTACCTTGCAATAGTTTGTTCATCATTCTTCCTGAATCTATTCTGTCTGAAATTCTGTCTGAATTCTGTCTGAATTGTCCAGTCTGGATGTTTTAAGGGAGGGTCACAAACAGGAAAAATCTGTATGACAGGCTGGAGCACTACTCCTTCACCCTTACTGACCCTTGTTTGAAAAAAAAAAAAACATATAATACTAAATGACTCCGGCAAGCCTCGAACTCCAACCCTTTGGGACATTAACCGAGTGTGCTACCCATTAGGCCACCACACAACTTGCGTATCCCAACGTTTAAACTCAATATATAGATCCCCAGTATTAGGGTTTACACTGACGATAACGTGGAAGGTATTTAAAAGTAATAAAAAATAGGTAAAAAAGAAAGAATGGCAGACAAAAAACCAGATCCCGTTTTCCCTCCTCCGCCCTCCTTTTTTTTCTCCCCGAAAGCTCTCCGTGAAGGCTTTGAAAGAAGAAATAAAAGCGGCAACACCGAACGTCCACCCTCACCTATCCCTTACCAAAATCACGTATCTCTCAAGAATCACCAATAGCTTGAAACTGAATGAAAGGTTAAGAAAAAAAGTCCATTATTCACTTCCGTTCTGATTCGTTTCCGTTCTGTGTTGGCTTTTGCTGGAGTGCTGTGGCTTTTGCCGTTGTGTTTTGGCTTTTGCCGTCGTGCTTCGGCTTTTGCCGTCGTGCTTCGGCTTTTGCCGTCGTGCTTCGGCTTTTGCCGTCGTGCTTCGGCTTTTGCCGTCGTGCTTCGGCTTTCGCCGTCGTGCTTCGGCTTTCGCCGTCGTGTTTCGGCTTTCGCCGTCGTGTTTCGGCTTTCGCCGTCGTGTTTCGGCGTTTGTCTTCGTGTTTCGGCTTTTGTCGTTGTGTTTTGGCTTTTGCCGTTGTGTTGTGGCTTTTGCAATCATGTGAGCCGTCTCGGCCACCGTAGAATACAGACCAAATGCAAGGTTCTGGTTGGACCAAACAATTTTTACAACCTGAATACATTCTTAATCTTGTTGATATAAATATATTCAACTCAAATATATTCAATACGAACTATGTACATGCAAAAAAAAGGGCAAATCTGTACAGAGCATGCAGCTGACCCACGTAAAATATCAAATTGGTACACTGCTCGATGAACCCATAGAGCCAAAAGGTAATTTACTTCTATGGGCATACTGTGGGTGATAGGTCGTAGTGAACAACATAAGAGTCAATCCTCCATGTTTCATTGACTAAGACTTTACCAACAGGTAATCTTTTTATGGTTGGAATGAAAGTACACCTGAACTTCAGTTTGGACCAAAAACCCTAAAAATAAATAATTTTCTTCAAGTAAATGGAAGATCTCTGAGAGTGAGATGTTTGATCAGATTTTTTTTCTTCTTCATGTGAATACACACACAGACTCTTTAAAAGTGTCTACTGTCTCAGGTTGGTTGATTTTCAAGCTCTGAGGAATGAGAACCACAAGCACGGATAGATCAGGTGTAACACTGAGGCAACACCGATGAGAATAATACATCTGTAGGTTTTTTTTGGTGTCAGATTTTAATGACAGAGACACTGTTGATGGAATCAGTCACGGCTGCAGCGGACGCTTCATCTCCAACATCTTCTAGACACAATCACTCACAGCATAAATACACACACCCTGCTCTTTTGTGACCTCAATGTCTAGATATATAAAAAAAAGTGATTAAAATAATCAATTCTACCAAAACATGCCTGGCTTATCTGCATATATAGATTTTCTTCAGTTGTGCTTTGGGGCTTGTTTGTCGACAGTCAGCTTCAGGGCAGCAGGTCATCCCTTCATATGAAAGAGGAATGGCAAGTGCGGAGGAAAAGCTGTCCACATGATGGATAGATCAGGTGGCTTAGAGGGAGATGAGAGGGAGAGATGGGAGCATGTTGATCAGCATTTTATTCCCATTTCTGTGAAATAGAGGGGAGATCAGTCTGGCTGTGAAGGAGAAGGATTTATGATCTCATTTGTCTTGAAGGATGGATGCACCTTGCGGAGTATGACTGCTTCCTGCTGCTCTTTTCCCTTTGATATTCTCAAAGCGGTGGACACAGCAGAAGGATGTGCACCTTCACCGAAGTCACTGATGGACCAACGTGGGATACTTTCCTCCACAACCGGACTCAATGTTTAATCAAGCAGTGACAGAACTCCTAGCAGCAGCAAACATGTCAAAGTGGCGAGCATTTATCTCTCTTATGAATTATGCTCTTTGCCTGGCTGATATTTAGGAGCCTCTGATCAGCAGTTTGCAGCGAGCCGTCTGACTGATCGGAGAAGGCGGGTGATGGGCCGGCGTACCAGAACATGGTTTCCTCCACTGGGGATGTGCTGTGTCAGCGGGTTGTTGTGGTGGGGTCTCCATTTGTTTTTAGCAGCTTGTCACTCGCACCGCCTTTCCAGTGGATCCTACTGGTGTTTCATCTAATGATTTAACAGGGAGTCTTTCTCTATTTGTTACAATAAATGAACCCGTTTACACGCGCACCAAATATCCAATCATAATCCAGTTTCATGGGTTTTGTGAATTCACAAGTGACATGTAGACAGGATAATTCCATTTCCGTCATCTGATAACAGCATCACATGAAGACATTTCGGAGCTTTAACCCATCCATCTTCAGAACCCACTAAATCCCTTTCAGGGTCATGAGGTTGCTGGAGCCTATCCAGCTTCTGTTGGGCAAAGGTTGGGTACACCCTGAACATGTGACCAGTCTGTTGCAGGGCCACGCACTCACACCTACAAACCTAGGGACAATTTAGAGACGCCAATTAACCAAGGAAACCGGACGACCCAGAGAAAACCCACACAAGCACATGGAGAGCACGCAAACTCCACACAGAAACATCCCAATCGGGATTGTGCAGCTGTTTAACCTACACATTCTCTCTCCCAACTCGTCATATATGGACGTATGGTTCGGGCCCCCTCTGTATCACTTGGGTGTCCCCAATTTGTCGTTTTTTGACGTGCTGGCTATCAACCCTTGGAACGCGGTAACGGATGAGGAACCGGTATTTGGTTAGGGTGCAGGGTTACAGGTAGGGTACTGGGTAAGGGGTAGGATATCAGTTAGCGTTCTGTGCCCCAAGGGTTGGGGACCCCCGATTGGCGTCTGTGGCTCTGTAGCAGGGGGCCCTCGGACCGATACCGGTTCATAACCCAGAGGTTGGGGATCCCAGTGTGTCAAAAAACACCATCAAAAAGTGACGCGGACGGGGCCTGACCCAAACATCCATATATGATGAGTAGGGAGTGAGAATGCGTTGATTTAACCCGATATCTTGTAGCTTTTCATCTGCTCATTTGTAAAAGGAGACAGCAGAAATTTAACTTAAGAGGAGCAAAGTGTATCCAAAGCAACCACCATTTCTTCATTGCAAAGTCCCAACTAAGAACTCCAAGAAGATCCTGTTTGTTTTCCAGAAATTTTAGCTCCAACAATAGCCAAGCTGATGCTGGGATTGTTGGTACTGATATTAATTTAACTTAGAATGCAAAAAATATGTAGAACATGGATCTAGTTGTTTGTTTGTTTGTTTGTATGTATTTGTTTTGTAACATTTAATACGTTTGAAAATGTAGGTAAATATTAAGAGTGTAACCATTCATTTTAACGATTCAATTCATATAATAATTTATGATTGACGAAAGGATTAATAGCCATCTGCCATGTTGACCAGGCTTTCTAATGGTTGCATATCTATAGTGAATTTGTATCTGTCTGATAACCACCTGTTCTTTAATACAATGTTCCCTCATTCATGTTCTAAAAATAACATGCCATAGTTGAAATCTAGGAATACAGACATTACAGAGACACTTTTCTCAGTCAGAAATGAACATTTTTTCAATTGAATATTTTGTTTAAACTCTTAAAGTTCAAAATGTTCTTGAAAAAAGTCCAGAAGTTTAGAATGAAAACAAAATTTATCTAACTGACAATCTGAATGTAAAGAGGAGGTAGGTACAGGAGGCAGCACGGAGGAGATAGATTGACAAGGTCAACAGCCAATCAGGATGCAGAATACAGAGCCTTAAAAGAAAAAGCAAATTACAAAATTTTACTGAAAAAAATTCACGCTCAACCTCGATAAGGAAAAAGTATATGTGTGGCCCCGTAAATGGCTTCAATGATGCCTCTCGTGACTCCATGAACACTGACTCTCCCGTCTGCAGTCAAAGCTCAGGAAAAACACTTGTGTACAGTAAATGTACACAAACACACAGTTTGACAGCATACCGGTAGTTATACAGACCCACTTCTCCCCCAGTTCCTTGTAACTTCAAAACAAACCTCCAGGGATGCAGCTTTACTCACAAACACAACTTCCCTGTTGAGTTTACAGAGAGCTTTGCTGTTTTAGAGACCCGGGTCCTACGTGGGCGTAGATTTATTTAGACTTATAAGTGGAGCTGGAAATACCTGGCATTTCAAAGAAGAAAAAAAAAAAAAGATAAAAAAATAAAATGCTGCCGCTTTGACATTACAACCTCCACATGCAGTTGTTGAGACCGAAAAAACAGGGATTTCTACTCTCTATTCCTATTGCAAATGAACAGAATTAAAACAAGTAATAAAATGATAAACAATAAATAAATGTATTTTAGTGTTGTTGGGATTGGGCTTAAAATCATGCATGATTTAAATGCAAACTGATTTCAACTTAGAATTCGATAATCAAATGCACTAAAATAAATATAGATTTTCTGGCACAAGAACTTTTTTACAGTTTTTCTCAGTCGCTTTGGTGCGTTTCTCAGAACACTATTAACATTTGCACAACAGTTAGTGCATTTCTCTAAACAATTAGTGCAAACTGCAAAACCTAGTGGATATCCTGCAAAAGCACATCGCATGCTCAAAACTGATAATCCATTCCTCAAAAGCAAGTATTCATGTCAATGAAACTGTCAGTGCCATCAAAATGAAAAGTCTTGACACCATCTTTATGAACAAGATAGTCAAATGACTTTGTCACGTTTTCACTATGACAGTTTATAATTTCAGTGTTTTCCATTGCAACAATATTTGGTGACACCTGAAAATGCTCAAGACAGCACTATGGCCTTATACAGCCATCTGAAATGTGCAGTAAAGTCACTGTAGATGTTAAACATAAAATCACCTTTTGGTAGAGCTGTGAACAATATACAGCACATGTAACAGTACAGTAAATTACTGTTTGCATACCTGTTTTCCCTACAGAATGTTTGAATTATTGAACTGACAGTAGTTCTTCCAATATTGGGTTGCACCCTTTGACCAGCCTCCTCCATGGTGAGGCCGTGATTGACAACATGGTCCACAATTGTAGCCCTTATTTCATTAGGAATCCACCTATATCTGCCTCTTCTCCCTCTTCCCCTTCCCTTTCCTCCCCACATCCTCACCCCTCTTCCATTGACGATTCATAGGATTCATCCATAATTGACAGTGAACAAGTTGTTTGTCGTTGGTTACAACTACTGTAAAATTGCACACACCTCCTCATGAGTCACAGCTGAAATTCACCTGAGATCAAATGTTCAATTTAGGAGACATTTTCAGGAAAAAATGATAAAGAAAGGTCCAGAATTTGCTCGACAGATGGCTAATATTTGACATTTGATAACTAGTTCAACAATTTTGAGTGTAATGACTCAAGCAATGAAAGTAAGACTATTAGTTTTACTGAGAACGACTATTCAGCATCCATAAGTATAATTAATTTTGACTGACATGACAAAAGCAAATGAAAATGTCAAAAAACAGCAGAGAATGTATGAAAGCAACTGATTCATGTCCAAAATCATTTGCAGTTTGTTCAGAGAGAGGAGATCTTGCTACTATGATGTGCACAAATGACTAAGTGTTGTGGAGGTTGAACTAATAGTTATGAGAATTTCAATTCTGATCTGAGAAACGCACCAAAGCGATTGAGAAAAACTGTAAATGAGAATTCATGATGTTGTCATGGAATGTCCCACTTTCAGTCAGTTTTATTTACTACTTATGTGAAAATCATTTTTCAAAGAATGGCAGTTTGACGAATAAGAAGAGAAAGTGTGCAAACTTACACATCTTGACAAAACACTTAAATATTCTTAAGGAGGTGTGACCTCAATCGGTCATTCTTCCTGATTATTCTAGCTGCTGCTGCTGTCACTAATGACCCTAATTTTCAGTGACTGCTTTCAGGTCAGGCTCTGATGACTTTGCTTTCTGGTCAGACATTGTGCCAATGCTGGTTTCTGTCCTCTTGTGGACTTCACCCCGTTTTGCCTGCAGCCTGCTATGATTATTAAATATTTATTCAGATCTCACAAGACATTGTCTTATAGATTCTGGGTTCATTTTATTTGTTTTTGATGCATTTATTGTGTAAGTCTTGTGGTAAATGCAGTCTTGAATCTGATCGGATTGTGATTGGAATGTTATAAAGGGAGACCAGAGGATTGTAATATCTTTATAGAGACTTCAGGGATAAGTGTTCTTCAGGTTTATGGTCAATTTTAACTGCTTATCTAGTGAAATGGTCACAGTGCTATAAACACACATTATAGCTGATTCTTCTAGACCCACTCCAATGAAAATCATGTTTTTGATGTTTTTAATATGTCATTTTGGCATTTTTGTGATGACGGAGGACATATAAATACAGAAAATTAAGCTTAAAATTGCATTTCTGTAAGAGTGCAGCGATGAATTTGAACAACAATTTGATACTTATCATAATTTGTGGTTGACGATACGATTCAGTGAATATTGGTTCATTTTGAACGATCCGATTCTCTGACCTAAAATTGATCCAGGACATCTTTAGCCAAAACTTTAGCCAAAGTGAAGTTTTCCAGATTCCTTTGATTACTTACGAGATTATCAAGTGTAAATGAATTATGTGTACAAACACTGTTGTTTTTCACATCAAAATAATCTAACATTATTAGAACATTCTACCACACTGAATGGTCACATGACTTGGACTGTAATGATGGCTTGATCATGTTTTCATCACGTGTGTGTTGATCATAGGTGCCAATAAGGAAACATTAAAGCAAAGAAGACGGGAAAAATGTTTCTCTTTTTTAAATCATGGGTATCTTTCACTTCAACCATTTGTAGCCTTGACATTATACAGAAGGGCTGGATATGAGAAGGAAAACATTAGCAGCATTCATTCTTAGCCTAATCTCGAGTTTATCCAGACTGTGGCTTTGCTGAATTTCCAGTGGAGCATACATGAATGTTTCACAACTTCTGAGAAAGTTCTGAAAAGGGAATTCAAAAACCTTTTAAATACGGCCATAAAAACACTTGATCATTAGATTTAACGCTTGTACTCTAAGTTTCCATTATGGGCAACCCTAGGCTGCTATTTATGCAATAGTCTTATTTTTTGCACCCATCAGAAAGAGGAAGAAACCCTTCTTTAATAACTTTTATGAACTAAAAACCCTCAAACTGTGGAGCTAATGTGTATTCTCATGAAGAAAACGGAATCAGTCAAGAATACAGGGAAGGTTTCACCCTGCAGGGCTTGTGAAAGTCATAAAAAACCCAACGTATAATAAAGCAATTACATGCAATTCCTGTTTGTACATCATCTTTGACAGAACCCTCCAATTTAGCATAAAAAGACCATCAACGGTTGGTTTCAAGTGGACTTTATTAATTGTACTTCTTTAAGAGTCATTACACTCCTAATGTAAACCATAGGAACATCTCAGTTTGTGTTGAAATGGATTCATATGAACATAATAAATGATAGATTTCAACCTCCTTTCATCTTTTGCTGATGTTCACCTTCAAGGCAAAACATTTCACAAAACTTTGATTAATTAGGAAAGAAACCGACGCGAGATCAAGCCGTTGGGTTTCACGCTGTCGTCCGGTTGCATCACTCTTTCTGCAAGTCTCTCCAGACCAGAGTCCACGCTCTTTAACATGCAGCAGAGGCTCTCACTGCCACGAGCATGATACATTATAGACTGATGCAACCGCGATCAAGACCCTGCAACAGACTGTTTATTAGTCTGAAAAGGATGAGTTCTGGGTTATTCAAAGGTAGCAGACTGTAGCGGCATAAAGCCTTAGTGCCCGATTGCTGTTTGGACTCGAACACGGAAGACGTTAATTTGGAAGGAATGGCCCTTTAGATGCTGTGATGTTCATTTTTTTGGGTTCAGAGAGTTTGCTGTAATCTGAGAGCAACACGAAGCCGTCTGGCCAATCAAAGGAAGTTGAGGGTGAGGATACTGTAGCATTCACGCTTCTACAGTAGAGTATGCATGAATTATGAAATGAGCACTTGGGACTTGCAGCAGGGCAAATCATGCATAAATGCAAGAGCCAGAGAGACTTGTGAGAGTTTCTGAGGATGGAGGAGGTTCGCTGCAGGATGGCCTTCATCAGCTTCATTGACTGTGGACCCAATTTACTATGAAAAGTCTTCTACAGAAGAGATTGGCAAAGTGCAAAACTCTGTGGAATGGCTTTGTTAGTAGTGCATCAAAATAGGACTCCTCCGAATTGCTTCCCTAGCCTTGCGTCTTCTCCCTATCTCTACATTTATTCTTCCATGCGGAGACATATGAAAAATAGTGTCTTTAAATTTGGATGTTACTATCGCTTCAATAGTCGTTGGTCATCTACAATAGGACATAGCTTCCAGCACCGGAAATATACTAAATGACTGCAGTTTTATAACTTTAAACAGTCATGCAAAAGCAAAAAGTCATTACCGTATTTTCCGGACTATAGGTTTTTTTCATAGTTTGGTCAGGGGTGCGACTTATACTCAGGAACGACTTATTTGTGAGTTTTTTTTAGACATGAATAGCCTCAACATCGTCCGTATTTTCCATGAATTTTAAGCGAGATGTACAGTCAAAGCCTCCATCATGTAGCGATGAGGCTAAATGATAGCTTCTCCACAACCAATAGAAGCATCTGGTTTGTGTACATTTTTAGCCAAATATTGAGATTTAAATTCAAAATTAACTCTTATCAAAAGAGCCAATTTGATGCATGAATCATGTTTGGTGTCAAATGTGACGTTATGTCTGGCTTTTTGAATTTGTTCATAAAAGTTGTCCTTTTCTCTTAAAAGTGCGACTTATACTCCGGAGCGACTTATATATGGTTTTTTCTTTTTCATTATACATTTTTTGGCTCCTGTGACTTATAGTCTGGAAAATACGGTACTTATATTCAAATGTAAACTGCAGTGTCTGCAGTTTACCCTACCGGCAGATGGATAGCCAGCCCTAAGTCACTTTGTTTCCTCCTTAAAAAAAAAAAAAAAACTTTCAGACACACTAAAGCTTCAAATGCCCTTACAATTGAAGCAATAGGTAAGAGTCAGAGGCAAAGGCAAGATGTTGGGATTCAGATTCTCATAAAGAAATTCTGCATCAATCATAACCTCTGAACGTGCTTTGCTCAATAAAACACTATGACAGTCATGGTCTTTCTTTTTTTTTTTTTTTCAAACCATAATGCAATAAAGCATGTCACTAATCCCAACATGTTCATCAGTCAATAATCTGTGATATTTTTATGAGGAAAGAGAAATCTGGTCCTGGCGTTTTACTGAGCCAATCCTCTTAACCCCATTAGTTACTGTACATCTGATTTAATTAAATTACGAGAGAAAGGATTGAACCAGATAACAGATGCCAAATATAGAAGTTATTTTTGAGTGATAATTCAGAATAATATGCAATTCGGGCTTGGAATATGAAAATATACTTTCATATTACAGTTCAATATGAACATTTTAAAAATAAAATATTAAATAGAAACAATATCAATTGCATTCTAAATTGTCATGGGCATTAGATGTCACAATACATGTTAACAATTCAATATCCAAGTGGACCATTCATTTAGAACATTTACTATACAATATTAAAATGCATTGTTTGCTTTAAATTCATTTTCAAAGTAACTTAAAATTTCTTGCATTGTAATCTGCCGTGCAGTTTTTTCTTTGTCAGAATTCAAATGAAATTGCAAAACAGCGCCCCCTGGTGTAATGCATTTTTACTTGCATGGCATCGCAGTTTATTTACGTTGAAATTCAAATCGAAATGCAAACTGTCAGACAGTCACCAGGGTGCGCTGAAGCCATCGACGGACATCTGTGAACATCGACGAATGATAAACGTAGAAATGACGTGTATCATGAAATTTCATATGTGGAAAATGCATAATAGTTACTGTGTGACCTATAGTCTGTGCACAGAAACACAGGTGGGAAGTGGAGGATTTGTTAAAAAAATACAAGAAGCAACTTTAGAGTTTTTCCAGTTTCAAGTAAAATATTAGCGACAGTCTTTGATCCAAAGTTGTAATGAAAGACCATTAAAAGGAAGCACATGCAGAACTATGCCCACATTGTGTTAAAAAACCTGAATGCAACACAGGCTGACTCACCTATTTTTGTTGCGGACTCCTGACCAGTTGTTGGATTCAAAAGGCATTTTTTGTGGTTAATCTAACTTAAGTTTGAGTTTTTAGTATTGTGAATAAACAACAAAGTTTCAGCGGGTAGCAAACTGCTACCTAACCTCTGACAATTTCACATACTTTCCAAACTCAAAATGCTCATCACCTTTTGGAAAATAAGCTTTTTTTTAACTTATATATAAAAGAAAACTGTGAAATATCAGTCTTCACAGAAATAGCAGTTTTTTTCTGATTCAGTAAAAAAAAATAAAATAAAAAATCCAGGGTGGAAGTAGAGGGGAAGGAGAAGAGGAGCTGAAGTATCAGTTACAGCTCACACCGGGAAGAATCTTTGCCTGAGGTTCCCATCACCTCCCTCTCACTCCCATCAGAATGCATATTATAAACGCTGAATCAAAACCTCCGGCCGGGTTCTGTGGATGTCATCATTAAAATGTGCTTTGAGAAATCCTGTGCTTCTCAAAATCATCTGTTTGATCCTCACGTCAGATGTTTGTGATCTATTATGTACAACATTACCACGGAGAAATGAGGGGCGCTGAAATGAAACTAATCAGATGCCGTTTGTTTTTTTTTTGTTTTTTCTTTTAATCTAACCTGAGTCAACCCACCTGACACCTTCCCACCCCCCACAGTGAGCCCTCATCTACCATTTACGTTAGACGTAGATCAGAGAAGAACAGAGCTGCAGTAAAGGCACTTCACTGTTTTGGCGGCTTTGTACCCCCTCTCCTACTCCCGGCATTCAAAGACCCTGATTCGATGTTTCGGAGTCACGTGGCAGCAGCAGCGGGAGGAGGAGGATATAATTGATGGGAATGAGATCTCCACAGGCACTTGGCTTAGGTCAGAGGGGAGCAGATATGCAGGCTGCATGCGCCTGCCACTCTGATCCCAGCCCTGCAGGAGAGCAGTGGGCATCCGCCATGCACGGATGGGCATGCGCTCGTGGACAGGTTGTGCTCAGCGATGCCAGATGGACACTTGATCACTTGTCATACAAATCTGGCTTAAACTATTAAGGAAACCCAATCAACAAGCGCTCGCAGTCATTACTGTCATCATCGCCCAATCATAATGGGAGTTTATTTCATTCTTGACGAAGCCACAAGGTCTGTTTCTAAACCGTTTTCATCCCCATTCTGACACACTTGATCTGGAGCATGTTTTGAAAGTACAGTACATTACATATAGATTTTCAGGAAGCTGTGACACAGCTGCATGTTGACTGTTATCTTTATGCTGTAGTTCTTCATGAACCAGCTGCACCAATCTTTGTAATCTGCCTATTATGCAGTTTTCACAAACCAGTGGGGTGTTTCTCTTTTATGGGTTTACTGTTGATTTACACAACTCACAATAAGTTTGAAATTTTGTAAAAAGCTCACTCTTTGTTTCACTTAACAGATTTTTGGGATAGGTAGGCAGTTGTATTAGTGTTTTCCACATAATGGTCTCACTCTATATAGTGTATCCTAATTACTTGGGGCTAAAACGAAATCAAATCTAAAACAAACCTTTTAAATGTGTCATCAATTTCAACATTCTGTAGGTATTAAAAGATTTTTACTAGTAAAAATTTTTACTTTTTTACTTTTTTTAAATTTTTTACTAGTAAGTCATTCCAAGTTCATCATTCAAACAGATGATACCTTGCTTAACCAGCACCACCTGTTACGGTGTCAGGCAAAAAGAGAACCAAGGACCAGGAAGAACTCAAACCCAGAAGGTAGAAGCAGAATGTGATTTAATAACCAAAATATCTCCAGAGTACTTGTAAAACATATGCGACAAAACAAGACTCAGAGACACTGAAAAACCAAAAGACCTTAACTTGAATACCAGAAATACTAATGACAAATGTAATGCAGCTGTGGTAACCAGATGAGAGCAAAGGAGGAGGGGCAAACACTGCTGGCCATAACACCACCTGGTCATAGCGTGTCTTCAGGTTGGTAGTAGACAGTCAGATGTTGCAGGGAATTTTGGCGAGTCTCAAAAACTAGTCAGCCGACTTGCATCAAGACACGGAACTACTATCAGAGTCTTTGGCAGACCCAGGAGTTAAGCCTCATCAGTGACGGGCCATAACCAGAATCTACCGACCTCTGCACTTAGATATGATTAAGCAAATACCAGACAACTGTAGTCCGTTAACCTGATGTGAGGGTACGAGGTTTCCACAAACCTGGTCCAGTCACTGCACGTTCTTACTTCAGAGACATCATAGAACCATCACCAACCCCATGTTCATGGATAGTGATGCTCCACCACAGAGCTGTCACAGCTGCACTTCAGGAAGTGGGAGTGCCTCTTATGATACGTCCACGAATGTCTTCTGGCCTGAACCTCTACAGAGAATATTTTGGACCATGTGAAGTAGAGGTTGGATGATCATAACCCACCCCCAAGTGACCAGGCAGAACTGCATGTGGAAGACTGGAACATGAGACCTGTTATTGACATGATCAATTTTTGTTATTTGGGGCTATTTTTATAACTGTCTTTATTTTTGGGATATGAACATCAAACTAACAAAAACAATTTCTTCTCATTCATTAATAATATCATAAGAAACAATGACATTATTCAACAAAATTTAGACCAAATATGAAAAGTACTCATTTAAATAACAATATCCCTAACTTATTGTAATAGGGGTATGAGTTTTTTCTAAATAATTTTTACCCTTCAAATATGTGCCACTTAAGCAGTACTCTGTCACAGTACTCTGTTAAAGTATCACAAAAAAACACTGTGATTTGAAGATTGGCCATTTAAATACACAATAATACAGCAACATCTAAAAAGTGTGTCATCTTTTGTTGCTGCCATGGCAACCGAATCCGTGACTTTGCATTTCTTGTTGTCTGTGGAAGGAACAAAAGATGAAGTATTAAGGTTTATTTGGATACTCCCAAAACAGTCTGAAAAACACAAAAAAAATTGTTAATATTTTTATAAGAAAAATGGGTAAAAGTTTGATCACTACCCATCTCATCTCAAATATGACATTTGTACTAAATATTGAATAATAAAAAAATAATCTAATAAAATTATAATATTAATTATAATGTCAGCACCTATAAAATACTACGTCTATCCAATGTAGGACTTTAGTAGATAATATAACATTTCGTAAAAACGTTTTAAATGTAATCTTCAACTTCAAAACTTAGTCTTTTGCAATAAATGTTTAAATTTACCCCAATAATATAGAAATAACATTTCACAGCCTTTTTATTCTACTACCCTAATCCTAATGTCTTAATTTGATGAAAGCTATTTTTTATGAACTGATAGATGGTTTCAAATTGGCTGCACAGTTGGATAGAAATGAGCTGTCCTTTAATTATAAAATATAGCATCTGTGCTTCTACAAGTGCCAGATTTGCAGGGCAGGCTTTGGTTTGAAAAATTGGACATCCATCTATAAAATCGAGTATTCAGCGCAGGGTTCTCCCTTGGAGGGATGTTCTGTGAAAAAGAGAGAAAAGAAAGTAAAATAAAAGAAATCTGACAGCGGTGCACAGCATAAGTTACTGAACTAACAGACGCATTCAAATTTGCCCCCAAAATGCTTTAATGGGACTCTTAATGGGTATACATAGTAGGGAGTGGTTGAGAATGTTTCCTTAAAATAGACTTTTGTGTGTAGTATACCCTCTGAACGCTCGTCTCTTTGACGTGCATCACCTGAGGGCTTGGTGAAGATGATTCTCCTCTGGGATCCTACCAGCGTGCATCTGTTTCCTCATCCTGCTTCACGGCTCATGTGAAAATACCGCCGTTGATGTCTCTTTTTCCTGCAGTTCTGGGACTATAGCTTCTCTGAAGTTTTTTTGGCAGCTTGGCAGACACCTCAGGCAGTTTATATTTACAAGACTTTTATGAACAGGCCCAGGGCAAAAAAAAAATCTAAAAGTCTTTTTAATGATAGAAAACTTGATAAAGACGCATTTTCAAGAATGTTTATTTTCTTTTCCATCTTTTGATTTCATTTTTATTATCTTTTATTAAGCACCATATCTACAGACTTTTTATGAAGACATTTACAGTAGCAGAATGTGCTCGCCGTCCTGATTTAGAGCCAGGCTGTGGTAACAGAGCAGCGCTGTGATCACAGCTGCCGACTTGTTGGTAGTGACAGGTCATGGTGCATCCGTGGCTTGTTGATGAACACCTCTGGCTTGATTCATCTTCTCGGCGCTGGTGTTAAGCACCTTTGGTCTCCAGGTGGTGGTGCAGGTGGTACTTAGCGACCCGGCTGGGAAGCAGCTGCCTGAAACTGTGGATGAGCTGGAACCAGGCCAGCTTCACCGGAGAGCTGCGAGCTCCACCAGATTAATACCCTGAAAATGTGTTGAGCCTCTGTGGACTCTCCTCATGACTGTTCAGGCTCCACACACCTGCAAACACAGATCAGTCCACCACCTGTGAACCCAACTGTGTTTTTAAGGCTTCATAAATAATTCTGTCTGAGATAATATTTATCTGTGTAGCTAACTTCATTTTTTCAGCGAAAAGAAATGGAGAGACATGCCATCACATGGAAAATGGTCATTCATCCCACTGACTGAGGAATGTCCTATATTGTTTTTTTTTCTCTCTAAACACTAAAAACAGAAAATAAATTTAACTAGTTTATTCAATTACTGTATTTCCTACACTATAAGACACGCTTACTATAAGTCTTTTTTTTTTAATCCTGGTTGTGTTTACTGATGTTTTGAGAGGTACACAGTCTGTGTACTAATGTCAGTATGTTTTCTTCCAAGTTCTTAACAATGTTGGGTGTAATTGTGAATGTGCTAACATGGCTAACGCATATGGGTCAGACTGCACTTAATGCGTTACCAACAACGTTGGGAGTTAGCGTAGCTGTTTGTTTTAGTGGTATCAGTCTGTTTATTATAATTTGCAAGGTAAGTCTTATTGTGAATGCGCTAACAAGGCTAACATGTAGCAGTGTTGAACTATGTTTTTCTTATTCTTTACTAATACGTTTGGGAGTTAACATAGTCACAGTAATTTTTACTTTAGCAGTATCAGTCTGTTTTTTATGAGTTGCAAACAAGGTTGAGTGTTATTGTGTATATGCTAACAAGGCTAACGTGTAGCTATGTTGAACTGTTTTTTACGTGTAGCTAACAAGGTTGGGAGTTAGAATAGTTACTGTAACGTTTATTTTTCTGGCATCAGTCTGGTTTTTTACTTGTTGCCAACAAGGTTGGATGCTCTTATGAATTCGCTAACGCAGCTAAATTGTAGCAGTGTGTAACTACCGAGTGTGCGTAGACAGGCCCCGCCCATTCTAGTTTGCTGCCATCTTCTTTTTTTTCTCTGAACCCCCCTCTTTTACCTTCCCTCTCCAACTTCCCTCTTCTTTTCTGTCCGGTCCAACAAAAAAAAAAAAAAAACAAAAAGAAAGATACAAACATAATCAATATACCTAAAGTTTGGCACGAAATACAAAAAGGGTTTATACTCAATAAACCCCTGTTGTGACAGTAAAATCTGCCCAACACTAGAGACCCGTTTCTGTTTGCTCATCTGTTGGACATGACAAGTTAAAATAAATAAATAAATTGTAGCGAGCGATGTCCGAATGTTTTTTTTTTTTTTTTAAGACTAATATGGTTGGCAATTAGTGTAGTGATAATACTGTTTGTTTAAGCGGTATCAGTCAGTTTTTTAATTCTTTACCAACATGGTTGGGAGTTAGCATAATGACAGTAATGTTTATTTTAGCGATATCAGCCTGTTTTTTTAGGAGTTACAAATAAGATTGAGTTTTATTGTGTTTGCGAGGCTAACATGTAGCTGTGTTGAACTGTTTTTACGCGATGCTAGCAAGGTTGAGAGTCACAACTTATGTGTAGAGGTATCAGACTGTTTTTTATGCAATGCTAACAAGGTTAGTGTAGTTACAGTAACATATGTTTTACTAGCGTCAGTCTGTTTTTGGTTGGGAACTCTTAAGTATTGTCAGTATGCTAATGTGGATAACGTGTAGCATGTTTTGAAGAAGTCCCAGAGTAAATGCAGGTTATAAACTCTGACTGACTCTTTTTCCCATGTATTGTGCCTCAAAGTGTGGTGCCTTGTCATTTTTTCAAAAAATAGATCATTGACGGTTCGTCTTATAATTCTGTGTGCCCTACAGTGCAAAAAATACGGTAAATCAAATTCTCCTGTTTCATCCAGCCAAACATACATTCATTTCTTATTTGCTTCTATTATTTAGCAGGGAGCTTCACAATATAGAAAAGGTGTTCAAAATGCAGCACCTATCTCAAGACTGCTTGGACTGCAAATATAGAGATATTAAATCTCCAGGAGCGTTCCTGCTCTGCATATAGAGAATACATCCGTCCACATATACAGATCTTGGCTGCCCTGAATGTGCACTTTAGATTAAGATGTCTGAGTGGTGCCAGCCTCCCCATGACAGGAAGGCCAGAGAGGAGCCAGGAAGAATAGGTGAAGAAAAATTCATGTGGAAAAGAGTGTCAAGAAGAGATGACAAGCTGTAGGCAGAGGTTCTCTGCAGTTCATGCTGATCACAATCAGACAAGGAAATGGAATACATTTTCAGTTTGTTTCTAAATACTTTTTTGTTGCTAGAAATGGTCACAATAGAACAAAAGTTAAAGGTTTTGGGGAGAATTTGTGGGATTTTTTTGGATTTGTTTTTTGTTGCATTGCTTAAACCTTGCTCTGCCTTTTGATGTCACATATTTTCTGTATGTTTTCTGTTCCTCATCATCCCAGCTGCTTGGTGCTCACACCTCAGTGTGTTCAAGGCCCTGGCCTTCAGTTTTCTATTTGTTCAATCCTTCAAAATCACATTTTTTTAAAATTTACACAAATTACACATTTGTTGTGATTTTATGGAGTTTTTTAGTCATTTCATTTATTTATAACTGTTTAAGTTCCCATCATTTTACCTTCTGCTCTGCATTAGAGTCCTCCTCAAATCTCAATCATGACGGATTTGCTGTTTGATGTTATTGTTGGCAGCGAACCCAAAGCAGAAGGATCTCAAATTTATGCATGGAAGCAGTTTTTGTGTGCCAAAAGATATATATATATCGAGATAGTCAGCCGTATTAATAAAACTACTCTAAGTCCCGCTTTGATCATATTTTGATCTATTGAAAAAGTGTTCCCAGTAGTCTTTTAATTGTTTTTAACTTAAATAAAAAAAACTTGTGTCATTTTCTTGGACATAGTTTCTGCAGGAGTTCATTAGAAATTCACTTCTGAGCTGTGGGCGGGACTCTTTGGTGGAGCAACCCAGAATTCCCGCCCCCTCCTTGTTGCTGAGGGGGCATTTTCCACGTCACAAGTACAATCTTTTCTTAACTCCATTTTTTGGTTTGCTCCTGATTCACAACAGTTTGAACTAAAAAATATTGAAAAAATGCAATTATAGTCCTGACTGTCTTTATATCCTATATCATGAGAAAAATATCAGAAGCTTGAGAACATCTTGAGTGGATTGTTTTGCTTGTGTAACTGTTTTTGTACTTTTTTATCCTCGTATTTAAGAAAGATTTCATGTTCTAGTTGTTTGTTCATTTACACCTGGCCTCAGGTAATCACCAAACCTCCAGCTTGTTTTTAAGATGTGGTTTGTATCTGAAATATTTGTTTTCTGCTTGCATTTTCTTCAATTAGGTCATGCTTTCACCTTTTTTCATTTGGCCAAATGACTTCACATTTCTGCTAAACTCTCCTTTACTTGGATCTTCAGCAGCAACCTTTGCATTCATTGTATTTTTTAAGACAGTTTAACTTCTTTTGTTTTCTTCCTAAAATACATTTTAAATTATGTTTTGATCATCTTTTAATATGTTGCAAAAATGTTTACAGGGGTCGTTTAATTATAATTATACAATTTTTAGCCAAAATCAATGAACCTGTGTCCTTTTCCAAGGCATAGTTTCTGCAGAGTGGCAGAAGAAATTCACCTCCTTCATCAAAATGTGTTTTTAAGTAAAATCTCATCTAGTTTCTTTATCCTCTGACACTTATTTGTGTTACTTTTTCCCTTTTCTGTATTAAAAAAACATTGTCTTACTTGGGTGGTTTTCCTTGTCAAAACGGGATTTGATTGCAATTTCCTCTGGAGCTTATAAACCACCCTGATAAAAATATGACTTTGAGCCTTGAATTCTATTCTATTAGGGTTATGTCTACTAGGCGTGGGGGGATTTTATGTTTTCTGCTTGATTCACAGTCTCTAGTCATCATGTTGCAGACATCTTGAACATGGAAAAAAAAAAAAAACAAGTGCAAGGCATCCTCTCCAAAAAGTTATTGTCAGCCACTGCACGTGTCCCGAATCCTTCTCTTACTATTCTTAGCTGTACTCACAGAAAATGCAATGAAAATAATGTTTTTTGTGAGGTTTTTGACTGATAAAGCTAAAGAGGGACTTTTTGGAAACAAATGAGAACCACATTTTTCTAAGATTATTGCAAATTTTTACATTTTTCTGCAAAAAATATACACTGGACTAATAGGAATTCATTCGTCCATCTCAGAAACATTCAATAATGGGCGATGCAAGCAGAGTTTGAAGCTCCACCCATGTATCCACTCACCTGGGACTCAAAAATGAACACCAAATCAAAGCAAATGGATAAAAGAGCCCAGTGGATGGAGCCCAGTTGGTGCTCGAGCAGAGGATATGCCCTCAATCCAGAATTTTTTTTTCTTTCTTTCCTGTCATGAATCAAGGTTTGAATTAAACATCCACCCACCAAAAAAAAAAAACAAAACTCTGTACTCACCAAACAAAGTGCTGTTTAATGCTCAGTGGGTGTCTGCCATGGAGGTGTTTCCTCCATTAATCTCAGCTCATTCAATTTGCTGTTTATGCACGGGTCTGTGCAAGTAGCACTTGGTAAATTTAAGAGACTCCCTCTGAGCTTTTATTCAATATGATACCAAAGACCAGGCACCACATGAAAGCACCCCTGTGCAGCAGGGAGCATCCTGTGTGGGTTCCTGCTTGAAACTACACCGAGTGTGTGATGACTGTATGGCTTTCCTGTGTCCCGGTGTGGCCAAAGATCAGAGAGCTAATCAATAAAGGAGCTTTTGTACTCAATAGTATGCATACCCCACGGCAGCAGCCATGTTTTTAGTGGAGGTGATAGACTTTGTGCAGTTTAAATTAAAGTTAAGTATCTTTTCTAAAGGTTACACTACATCAAGTCACAAAAACACAACAAGTTTCAGGCATAAAAATATTTTATTCATTTACCTCCTATTTTTTGCTACAATCCAGAATAGTATAATTATTTTCTCCTGCATGACCAGATCATTACTAAATAAAGCAGAAACATAAAACTTTAGCATATTGATTTTAATAGGTTTAATTTCTTTTGATTATCATGTAAGCTAATCCACAAACCCCTAAAATATGTGTTCATGAAAGATAAATATAAAACAAAAATTTAAGAGCTATAAAGTGTCAGTATTTTCTGTCAATGAGGGAACATTTTTTTAGACTATAGGAGAAATTTGGAGAATACATTTAGGGTATTGCCAATAATTTCCAGAATCGATTTGATTCCCCAGAGCCTGGATTGATTCAATTCCAATTTTTTTTCAGATTCGATCCATCAATTCAATTCAATTTTGAATTTACACGGTTTAAACATTTAGAAACCTTTGCTTAAAAATTTAATAATAATCTATATTTGTTTTGAATATTTTCATGTTGACCTGATACAGTTCACATATTCTAAAATGTATTATTGAAATTATAATGAGATTGTTAATAGCATACAGTGTTACATGGATTCCTACACGGAGAAGGTCCAACAATTGTTCTGACTCTCGTTTGGCCCCTAGGTGGCGATCACGCTACAGCAGTACACTTTATTCTAGAAGAAGAAGAAAGAATAAACAAAAAACTGTGATTTAGACCACAAATGGTTATTTAAAAATATTTCCTTCGAAGAGTTTGGAAAATTCATGCCTGTGAGTAAATAAAGATGTTCATTTAGTGAGTAATATATGTTTAGGTCGACTGAACATTAGCCTTATCTGTCTTATGGGAAATTCCATTATATGTTAGCATCAAGCTAGCAGATGTTAGCTTTATGCGCTAGATCAATCTCTATTTGTATGGGTCGATTATCAATCTCTTAAGCTTAGATCAATAGAGGACAACAGACAAAAAAAGTTGATTTGGGATTTGGGTTAATAGAAAAGTTACTAACTCTGAACATTTTTGATTATATTGTATCACTTTTTTGAAAAAAAAAAATTGCAATGTTTAAATAAAATAAAACAGTTATAGTTTCAAAAGTATGATACAGAAATCATGTCTAAGTCTTCATTTCGCTTTATTTCATCGATTTACTGCAAAAACTATTTTTACAGAATAGTTGCAGCATTATAAATTAGAATTATTCCATTCCAAATACTGACAATTTTTGAGTTGATGTTACTTGTGAGGTTTCGAAGAAGTACATAATGTAGTTTTTCAGGCCAAAAACTTTAAAACTTTAAACTTCTGTCATCTCTAAGGCACATCAAACTATGAGGTACATTAAACAAGACTAAAGTGTCAGAGATAAGTCCGTCAGTCAGACTTTATTTACTGTATTTACAGTAACTCTAAAACTTTTTTGTAACATGCTCCACGTTAGCTGTGTTAGCATATTACCATTATCTGTAACTCCCAACCTCATTCACAACACGTAAAAAAATAGATCAATACCGTTAAAACAAATGTTGCTGTAGCTATGCTAACACAGAAAACTCCTCAATCCTACACTGCTAAACATTAGCTGCATAGGCGTATTTACAAAAACACTTAAAGTTTCACTCCAACCATATATCTAAAATCGTTCCCAGGGATGTTTTAATTAGGATTTGGCAGCTTTTAGCCAAAATCAAAATGCTTTTGTTGTTTTTTTAAGACATATTTTCTGCACAGCGACAGTAGCTCATTAGAAACACAATTGGGGGGGCTGCTGTTAACACAGAGTAACCCGCCCCCTTTCCTGTTTGCGCTTATAGCCACAAGCTAACATTAGCGGCGCAAAAATAACAACAAACAAAATTGGATCAATCCACTCGTACAGGTTTGAGCCAAAATCGCAGTTCGCTGCTGTATGATTGTTGAATGTGTTTTGCACACTTGAGTGTGAGTGGGCGAGGGTGCATGCAGGGGGAGGGGAGACTTTGGCACGCTACAAGAACATGTTAAAAACAAAAAAAAGACAACTTTCAGTGGAGTGGCTCTTTAACCAAACATTTAGAAAGAGCGCCGTATACGGTTAAAATTGCTTCAACATGAGTAAGCACAACTCGAATTAATCAATTTATAAGGTATTATAAGGTTATAAGGTGCACTGTTGTTTTTTTGAAAAAAACATGCTTAAAGTGCACCTATAGCGTAAAAAATATGATACATCTTGACTTCAAGAAGTATTTTCCATTCAAATAAAATAAAGTACGCTACAAGATTCTACAGTTAGTTCTTATTTTGGTTGCTGATTAAACATATCATTTGGATACGTGTCATATTGAGAGACAGGTTGTTCAAAGTGTCTGCATAAATTATGATTCATCTGCATGTGTTCATGTAATTTGAAGTAGAGTGTCCATTTAGAGGATATTGTTTAATTTTGTTCCCTAACTCGTGCTAATGAAATGTGTGTTCACTCGTGTGAGTTTGTTTTTCTGAGGCCGTGTCATTGTTGTGTTGTCGCATCGTCCGTGCGGTGCAGTGAACAGTGCAGCAAAGCATTACCTTGTTCCATTATCCAATTTGTAAAATGAAAATTGAACACGAAGTTGGGGCCAGAAAAGCTTGTTTTTAATTTTATCTTGTATCTTCAAGACGTTTGTTGTCTTCAGTGTAAAAGTCACTCTTTTTTTTAACTTCCTTGTTGCTGTTGGTGCATAAAAAACTAGTTAAAGTAAGAAAATATACTGAAAAAGTGGGAATAATGGAGATGATTTATGCTTTACAGGGTGTCGTACACCCTTCTTTTGCAGGTGGAAATATAGACAGCTTTAGTAAATTTTGTCACAGCATAAAAATTAAAACGAATACATTTTCCAAAGTTTTGAGTTGATTTTAAATACACACTCTAATCCTCTTTTGATCTATTGTAAAAGCATTCCCAACGATCTTTTGATTATAAATATGTAATTTTTAGTCAACATTTTTTAGAACAGTTTCTGCAGAGCAGCAGGAGTTCATTAGAAATTCAGTTGGTGTGGAGCACCCACACTTCCTTTTGCTGTGTGGAGATGGGCGGAGCCAGTGGATTGTGGCCCTCCTAGTGCAATTTAAAAACATTACAGCCTATATTTTAGTATCTCTTAATTATTCAGAATTTCAGTCGCACAAAGCTTACTTTGCTGTGAAAATGGAAGGACCAAAATAGCTTAGTTCACCATCAGGGATTTGAATTTCAATCTTTCTATAGCTGCTACTTCAATAGGTAGTTGTCAGTGTTTCATTCTACCCCTTTAACTTGGTACTGCCTCCCTTTTCCCACTGCATATATCTCACTGGTCATTAGGCCACCAACCAAAAACAGGTTTTCTATGGCACTAATGTCTTCCAACCTCAGATAATCAACATTTAAAGGGATTACTTTTTAGATGTGCATTCATTTTTTCCTGAATGTCACATCCTATCTGCAGCCTGTCCCTCAGGCATAAATGGACACTCCATCCACTTGTCAGGTGATTAATCTGCTCTCTGCGCTTTCATTCGTCTCCTCTCCATCTCATATTCAGTATGTACACACAGATTCCTCATCCATTCAAAGCACTCTCTCACACACATTTGCACTTCTCCACGTGATACTCTCCCTCCCAGTCAGCTCTCTGTGAAGATCAATGAGGGCACAGATGTGGGTTTTAGGACATTCATTTAGAGACTGTGAATGTTTCCCTGTAGTGCTGATGTGACTGGCAGAATTATCAGGATACCACTGGAAGATGATTAAGTCACATAAAAGAAAGAATAAGGGAAATGAACCAGTTTGCAGGCAGAGAAGTGGATTGATGACGCCTCAGCTAATTTCTCCTGTGTGTGGATGTCGGCTGAAGAGGTCCTGAGTGGCTGTAATACAACTCTAATGGGCTTCTGAATGGCAGTGCTTTGCTTTAGGGCTGCCCTTCCCTGGTCCTTGGAATTTGCTTGTTTTCTAGATAATACAAGCATACTTCCTGGGTCAGAACCTGGATATTCCTGAATCAGGAGCTGTCGCAACTGCACTTACGGGTGGATGTGGGATGTTTGTGGGAGAAAACTTAGGGCACGCAGGTGGCCTGCACAAAATTTTAAGATTGTAAAGCACTTGTGTTCATGCACGTCTTTTCCTATTGGTATGCTTTGGGTGACAAGTCGTAGTGAACACTTATACAACATAAAACCCTTTTGCTATCCCAGGCAAGTTTGCATTAAAAGTGGGGTCATCTGGACCCCGCAAGACAGCCCGGTGAACTATTTTCTCAAGGATTTTTTATCTTCACTAGTGTCTGCGGCTGACATAAAACCATAAGATAGCAGAAGGGATGAGGGTAAGTAGTGGGGAAGTAGGTGAGACGTAAATAGGTTGTACGGGTTATCAATTTATTTAACCACCCCAAACCCTGTGAATGGTACCCTTCACTGCCGGACACTTGATAAGTCACTTGATAATGTCTATTAGAAAAAGGAACCTAGACAACCAGAACATAGTTTGTGTGCTCTACAGACGCCCTATAACACCCCATCCCTGTGGCATTTGGGCAAAGCCAGTAAAGGGCCTGTATGTTCACCTTAATAATGACTAGAGTGCTGCTTACTGTACAATAGCATCACCTATATGTCGTAAGGCCGTTTAACTTACATTATCCTTACAAATATTTCACGATACACCCACCACACTCATGACAATGGTATGTTCCATTTTCACTATTGACACCTGCTTGAGGTGGCTGCAGAAACTTCAGTGGAACTGTGAAGGTGCATTCACACCGAACGTGGAGGCGGAGGCGGCTAGTTTCAATGTTAAGTCAACGGAACAGACACAACAAGAGGCGATCTGAAGTCCTGTGATGTGATTTGAGCAAAGGGCGCTGTAGGAAGGTCTGGCAGCAGCTCGATTTGAGCAACGAGGTGTGATGAGACTGCATCATATCTGCCAATCAGGAGCTCAGCTTTGGGCATGTGACATTTTCAGTTATATTAATCCAAAGCGAGGGGTTTTGTCCTGAACTTTCCTCTATTTCATGAACCCGCTGGAGTGGTTCATCTGGCTACTTTGGGGCGAAGATGGGATACACTCTGGATAGTTTGCCAGCATACACTCCCGCGGCGGAGCTCACTTGCTCGATATGCCGGCAGACAGAGAGCCACAGCGTGGTGCAGAGGCCGCCGGCTCATGCGCCATAGAGACATAAAAAAAAAAAAAAAGGAAAAAGGCCTGTTAATTTTTATCTTTTCCCTCCGGGTTAATGCGAGACAGAGAGCCTTCAAGCTCTGCCACAGAGACACAGAAACACTGCAGAAGCGACTGTCATTCAGTCACCGCCCCATGTACGGGGAAAATCTTTTAATAATAATTATGTTTATCCAAAAATGAAGACATGATTACCAATGTTTTTGTAGAACTCTTCACAATAAATAAACATTATTTATCAACATATATTTCTTCCTTACATTCTAAGAGAGATATCCATTGAACAGTCATCCTAAACGCATTAGCTGGTGACTTCTCGGCGTCAAACAGGAACACATTTTTTGACAGGCGACGAGCAGTGAATTTGTTGGGCGAATCGGTGTTAAAGCACATTCAGACACCTGTGCCCTTAAGATGGGTCGCTCCTCCTCCACAACTCAAAAACACTGGCCCTAACTCAAATGGGTCAAACTTCCACACAGATGCATGTGACTAAAGTATAAGTTAGGCAGGCAAAGATTTAGAGTGTTGGAGGGAAGTTACCTCAACTCAGGCTTCCTCAATGGTCTTCACGTTTGTTTTGGTTTCCTGCTTAATGCAGTGAGATCATAAAAAAGATCTTCTACAGTCTCCATTGTTTTTGCTTACACTCGATAAAAGCCCTCTGGTAAACTCACGGCCTACCTATTCATGTGTCTACGGCGCTCTTTCTTCATCTTTTGCCCTCCATAAAAGCAAAGCGTCCGGTTGCAAAGTAAAGGAGTTATTTCCGTCCACGCACGGCGGGCGCTCAACATTAACCGTCTCTGTCTCTCTGGTGCTTTTCAGGAGCAGAAACTCTCCATTTCCAGAGCCAAGTGCTGAGCCGTGTAGCCATTCAGTCCGAGCTTGGCGAGGCAAAGTGTGTTTAATGAGGCATGCTTTGCTATCTCCGTCTTGTAGCTCCCAATTGAGAAGACAATGAAATTTCATTGGCCTGTACTGTGTAATCCCTGACTTCCTTAATGTAATTTGAAATGAAAGAGTCTCCTATAGTGTCCCCCTCTCTTTGTCGTCTTTCTGCATACTTGCAGTGATTAT
This sequence comes from Oryzias javanicus, assembly GCA_003999625.1. Lineage (NCBI taxonomy): Eukaryota > Metazoa > Chordata > Actinopteri > Beloniformes > Adrianichthyidae > Oryzias > Oryzias javanicus. The sequence continues at coordinate 8,125,891 of CM012450.1, forward strand.
TTTTCAGCAGGCTCTGAATGGGCATCATTTTCTGTAGGAATCCAAAGAAGTTCTTTATGTTGTTGCCAAGCAATCTAAACCCAAGTATCTCTGCTGTAGCCTATAGTTTTTCCAGCCCTGTTGCACTCTTGTGGTTATTTTGACCGGTTTACAGCTTTTTTAAAATCAAATTTTGTTTATTGTACAAATCTGTCAGTTTTATTACCACAATGCAGATGTGTGTATTATTATTCCTAAGCTTATGAAAATCAAGGATGTTAACAGCACACGCAATACTCCAGCAAGCACTCAAGAAAGCGATAAAGCAAGGCCCATCTCACACTGAGATATGTTAGTGTAACCACAGGAGTTCCTCAAGGTTTACTACTAGAACCATTTATACTCATTATTTAGACCATTTTCTTGGTGTTTTTTTGTGTCATTTAGCGCTTTATCATGTCTCAATAAGTAAATTCTATGGATTGTGTTCGGTCTAATGGATATGCAAGATTCTGCATACTCAGCAGCAGGCTTGTTTACATAAAAGTGGGGTCATCTGGACCCCACAAGACAGTGTGCTGAACTTGTTTTTCAATGATTGTCAATCTTTACTGGTATCCAATGACAGACATGAAGTCTTGTCCACCTTTGTCATGGAAGGGCTAACGCCTCAATGTAACGGTGGGGTCATCTGGACCCCATAAGAGAGCACGAGGGTTAAAAAAAGAAATGTTGCCGCTGACACCTGCATGACACACACTCTTTGACATAGCGTAACTCTTCGAGAAAAGCCTCTTCTCTCTGCTTCCGCGTTTGCTGGGATTACCTTGACAACACAAACGGCCGTTTGTGTTGTCAAGGTAAAGAATGTCAACACTGTACAGCTCTGACATAAAGGCTTTAGCTGTTAAGTAGTTTTACTCAAGATTCCTCATTCGTTACAAAGCAAACAATACAAACATGTTTTAAATGCCACTCTGATGCACATTCACATAAAAACAGCAAATATTTTGTCTGTGAGTACTCTTCTATGGTAAATGCATAAATAACTCACTCATGCCCCCTGCACTGCATTACAGTGGTCTCTCGCTATAACACGCTCTGTTGCTGTGTCATGAATTTTTTTTGTGTATTTGTGCTTTTTTGTTTTTTTCTTTTTTTTAAGAAGTTTATGTGTTCTTGGACCCGATTAGTCTTAGACCAGATAAGTGGAACTTCAGGCCTTGAGGGCCGCATTCCTGTATGTTTCCCTACACCCCTGCTCTGTCATGCTCTAATTGGCTGGACACACCTGTACCAGGTAATCAGTCATCAGTCGCTTTTAAGACGCCCCCCTGGCACAGTCGTGCAGAGAGTATTTGTGTTGTGGTCAGGCCTACTAAGAGCAGATCTATGATCTGTGTATCCATTTTTAGAAAAAAATTGGATTGTTTTTTGCGTGGTAAAAATGCAGAAACGCTGCCGGCTCTAGGATGACATCATGAAATGGGCGGCGGCCACACACAGCGGCAGGCGGAGCCTCTGGAATCAAGTCATTTTAGTTCCAGGTAGGAAAAAACTCACGAAAAATAACAAATTTTTCTTAAATAATTTGTTTTCTAGTGTTCCAAAGGTGATCATATATGGATATATGATCATATATATGGATATATGATTCTTATGAAAATCATGGTAGGGCCCCTTTAAATGGTTAAAAAAATAGATCAGAGAGACACTGTAGAGCAGAACAATAAGAACATTTAAGAATAAATGTACGTGATTTAAAATCAACACAAACGCACAGGAGTTGACTGTGTCAGAGCCTAAAATAAAGTGTTACAGTTATCTAAACAAGAATAGATTCAAATCTTAAAGTCATGCAGTGCAGGAATAGGTTCAGCTTTCTATAATAAGCTTGACTTTACCTATGAGTCAATCTAAGTCTCGTGATTCATTTTAGAGTGTGGGTTTACTCATACTGACCAACAAACTCCAGGTCCATCATATCCCTGCACAATCCATCACTGGAGGGATTAAAAAGCATTAACTCAGTTGTGTTATAATAATAAAGAAAATTGATGCAGTTTCCTCAACAGCATTAAAAAAAAAGTCAGCCTAACCTTTCTCAGCTGGCACAAAAATGAAGGTGTCATCAGCGCAACAATGACAAGAAAATAAATTACACGCAATCTAAGAAAACTACACAAAAGTCAAAAAATTAAAATTACATTTCTTTCTTTGGAAATCTGGACTTTTCCATTTCTCCGTGATTCTCTGACTCCAGCTGTTGCGGCAGCTCTACCACTTCAACGCATAATTACAATCTATTTCGGAGGAATCATTGAAAAGACCAGAGCTATTAGCAGCACATTTTCTGCTAAATTAACTTGTTCGTAGAACAAGTGCAGCTCCGGGAAAAAGAGCCTCTTAAACGTTTCTGTACGGTTTGTAAGTAACAGTCTTTATTCTGTTTTATTCACACGATCACATACTGTACTGGGTCATTGCTGACTGTTGTCGGGTGGGGACACAGTTACTGAAAAATTGTCCATTTCAATTGCTTTGTATTATCAATTTTATGGGAAGTGACTAAATGCTGCATAGAGTGTAGAAAAAAAGCAGTTGTTGCCTGCAGATATTCATCAATAATTGACTAAAGAAATTGTATTTACAGCATTTGCATCTAATTAGCAGCATTTTTAGAAAATAATTCACGTTTATGCCAAACATATTCAAACTTTATTTAGCTGAGCATGACCTCATAATGAACTGTAGATGACTGCCCTCCCATTCAGTTGTGCGAGACGCGATGTACCTCTAATGTGTCACAGTGAATGGAGAAGAGCAGGGTGGGAGGTCGGACGCTCACTTCCAGCCCTGGAGGCTGCTAGGATCAAGCAGCGAAGACAAAGGAGACATTCCTCTGCATACATGAATATCATTTGTGCAAAACACGAGAACAAAGACCGCAGAGACGGATGGTCATTTTGTTTCTTTGGTGCGTCTTTGTCCTCCCCAAAGATGAACAGTATCCTGATGCTGACGTCTTTGATCCATTTTCTGTAAGATATGTTTTTTCTTTTTCCCAGATCTGAAATTTAAAACTTTTTTTTTTCTTTTAATCTTAAGCTAATTTACGCCACTTGGTTGGAGTCCAAAGGAAATATGCTTTGAAGATGGAACGCTTTCATCGTGATCGAGATCGATTTGATATAAAAGTTGTGTTGGTTTTTTACAATCATTTTAATCTTGTTTTTTTAATTCTAAAATCCAGATTAGCACAAGAGGTTTCAAAGAATTCAACCTTGAAATCCCACTGTGATTGTCTTTTGATTTATTTTGATTATAATCATGTCCTTTTTAGCCAAAAAAAGCCTGTAATTTTCTAGGACATAGTTTCTGAAGAGCAGCAAGAGCCTCTGAGATATGGGAGAACCCCTACCCCACTTGTCGTCACCCATAACTGAGAGCTGCATACATTCTCTCCCGCCTCACACCCCTGACCGAACATTTCTGGTGGCCGGTCAGATGAGGAAAATAAAGACGTACCTGGATCTATTTGTCTGTAAGTGGATGGATCGAAATGGAGGGGAGCTGGGACCTTGATCCTATTCAGAACCATTTGATTTTGAGTATCTGCCAATACCGAGTCCTGATTTGAAAACATTTTTAAAGCATTGAATTAATAAAAAAGATTGATAATCAGATAAAAGACAATGTTGGGATCTGTTCCTGATACACAGACTTCTACTAGGACAGGGGTTTGCAACCTTCAACACTTAAAGAGCCATTCGGGTGGATTTCTTGCCAACCAAAATCCTGTTAGAGCCACAAAGTCTTCTCTCACCCTCTAGAAAAACAACATGCTGATTTAATTTTATGTATTTATATACTTTTGATTACTTCCTTTCAAAGTAAAAGACATCATACACAATCAGATATTCTTAATCAGCAGCAGCAGGTGTTTAAAGTCGTGAAAGATAAAAAAAAAAAAGTTGATATTGGATGACCCCATGCTCGTGATGGGCTTCTGCCTGTCTGAGTCTGATTTAGCTTAGTGGACTTTCAGCTGTGCTTACTTCATGTTTGAACTAAAAATCCTGCTGCACGTGGAGCCAGATGTCTGGATGTTTGTGACACTTCTATTTATGTGAAATGAAAGCACAACAATGTTGTAAATGGTAATGGCGTTGTATTTTCCGAGTGCTCACCTGTCATGATAAATAGAGCTGAAACATGAGAATGTGAAGCTTATTTAATAACCAATGTTATGCAATGCTTTTTGAAAAAATAAAAAGCATTGCAACTTTAGTTGCAACTTTAATAAAAGCTGGTGGAAATCTTCAAACTTAAAAAATAACTGCTGCAAAATCCTGGAGAGTCTGATTGGATAACAAAGACACAGAAAAAGGGACAAAGTGTTTTTCTTGTAGCCTTTCAGAATAAAAGCTCCTTACTAGTGTCAACCTAAAAGCACAGTATTCGTTGTTCCTTAAAACATTCTTACACTAACAAGTCATCTAAAATCAAATACACTATTATGTTTTACCAGTTTATCAAATGCTGCCGGTAATCTGAGTGTACAGCTCAAGGCTTTAAGATTTTTTTTCAAAAGACTTATAAAAGTATGGCTTCGACTCACATTTCAGTGGTTATCTTTTGACTAAATTCTTGATTCTCTGCCATGGCGCTACCGCTATAGATCTGCTGGCAGGATCACATGATCACAGAAGTGTCTGGAGATTACATTCTTGGAGGATGGGCATCAATGTGTCTCATTTCTCATATTTACTTTGCCAAAGAAAAAGAAGAAGTCTTTTCCTCTATGTTTTTAAACAATTATTAGTCCCACAAAGGGAAAATGTCTATACCCCATAATCATATTTTACCACATTGTTGATTTCTTTGAAAGTACATTTTCTTTCAAACTTGTGTCCTTGAACTGCTTGAAATACTCTGAAAGAGAATCTTTTTTATAGCCTCCCTCTTTAGAGAATATTTGAATAGTTTGTGGCTGTTACCATGGTTTTGTGACGAATGAAGAAAGTAAACTATAATTTATTCATAACGCATCCTCTCTTTATCTTTTTACAGAAGGAGGTCACCCACAAATTGTTTTATTTTCTCTGATTTAATTGAATTTAAAGACATTTCCATGGTGTGATTTTGTTAAGTAGCACTTCATGGTTAGAAAATGTCCTCAATTTCAAAAACATGGTAAAAATGTTAAAAGTAAGTAGACTGCAATTTGTGAGAATGACAAAAAAAAAAAAAAAAAAAAAGAAATCGCTGCCGGTCTGAATCATAGAGGGAAAAAAAATGCTGCCTTTTGATATAAGCACTTAACATCCCGTCACATGTCTCACCAAACCGTCTGCTGAGATTTCTAAAGAAGCTGTTTCAAAAAGTCCACTTTTTTAAAAATCTGGAACATAGTAAAGAAAGGAGTTCCAAAAAACACATTCACTCTGAAAATGTGGCTTAAAAAGCTTCACATATACAGCAAGTAAACTGAAAATGTTTAAGTTCACAATTTAGTCATGTATAATTGACATAAAGCAAAAAAAAGTTTGGCATTTAATAAACTTGTGTTTTCACAGTTGGTCTTAAAGTTTTCTTTGCTGAATTTTGATTTCTCAGAATTGTAAACAAGCTTGAAAAAATAATCTGTTTAAATCTGGCAAATTTTCAAGATATACTCAAAGAAAAGAGACCGCAATCCCACAGTCTCAGGATCCAATTTATGGATATGTATGTAAATATATATATTATGATACCTAAATAAGGACCTTTTGGGATTTCTAGGGGCCTCTTAAAGACCTACTCAGATGAAAATTGTGTTTTTAACACGCTCTTGTGGCTTTTCTCTGAAGATTAATAAAATAGAATATTAATCTTGAAATAGCATTTCTTTTTTCAAATTGTTGTGAATCAGGATCAGAAAAAAAAATAAATCGGCAAAAGAGCGTCTATGAAGGGCAGAAACTAAGGATGTCTGATTATGTCATTTCAGATCTTGTGTCCCAATCAGTGATTGTATTTATCTATTTTTTGGGATCAGCGCTGTGTTTTTCCAAGCTTTTTAATTCATATAATTACCCTAGCACAGGCAACCTGTGCCTCTGGAGCCGCATGTAGCTCTTTGGTTAAAATAAAGCATTTTAAAAAATTTTTAAAAGTAACTGTAAAAGATAAGTAAGTAAGTAGTAAAGTTTAGAAAAAAAAAGAAATTAACTTAAACTTTATTCAACTCATTCACAAACAGGTGAAGGACGATATAAATCATTCAGTGAGGATCCTGACAGCGTTAATCGTTATTCTCCAGCGATCTATCAATCCTTTGTAGTTTATTAACATCATAATGACACATTTGAACTTAATGTTTAGCGTCATTTAGCACAGAATAACAATTTATTGTCAGAATAGACTTAAAGTACTATTAAAATGTAGAATCAAAGCTACAATTCAAGGATTTAAAGTGTGCCTCATGGTTTTAATATACGATAGGAGTCACTTAATTAGCTCTGATTTAGTTTTTGTTAATTGTATTTATGGCAGAAATGCACCAGAAACGGTATAAGACCCGCGCGTAAACGGTCTCTCCGCGCGGGGGGAGCGTTGATCGCACACGCAGCAGGGTAGGATTGCGCTGGACTTGCATGCCGTTGTGTGGGGGGTGGGATTACTCTGAGGAGAAAGACTGAGAGACTCTGGAAATTGCAACTTTTGCCACACATAACTTTTGTCGCAACTTTTCACAAAAGCTGCCACAACATCAGGCGTTTTAGGCCGCAACAACCAAAAAAATCTTCTGTGAAATCCTGGAGGGTTTGATTAGCAGATGAGAGTCACAACAACACAAATATGTGTCAGTTGATTTACACACACTTAAGAGAAAAATGAAATGTTGCAGTAAAAAATTGTGAACATAAAAAAAAAAAAAACATTGTAAGTAGATTAATCCTCAGATCTTCATTTAATCCACAGAATCTTACTTTTTATACTTTTTTAAAAGCACCACTGATGAGTCGCCACCAACTGTAGGTGACAGACAAGAATCAGAATCAGAAAACTTTATTGGTCCCAGAGGGCAATTCATTTGTAGAACTTCCAGTGCAGTTTCTCACACACACCACACAATCATATTAATGTGTCAGACCATCACAGTCCAAAATGAGTGCTCCATAACATCCGCATACAGCAATACGTCACCTCAGCAATAACCTAAAAAAAAACCCACTTTTATCTAAATTCAGCAACGTAATTGCTGAGGGCACAAAAGACTGCGAAAAACTATTTTTTTTTTCGTGCCGGAGCATAAAATCGGCGCCCTGAAGGCATCAAAACAAAGTCAGGAGTCAGAGGATGCTGGGGCTGTCCCAGGATGTTCTTGGCTTTCTTCAGCACCTGTTCCTTCCACAGGTGCTGAAGAAAACAGGAACAGGAAACTAGTAGCAAGTAAACAGGAAAAATACGCAAAAGTAGAAAAAGAATGTCTTTTCTGCCGCTAGACGGGCTTGTAGGGTGCTGGTGAACACCACCGGCTGAATGTGCATTTATGCACATTTTTGAACGTGCAATAGGGTGTGAAGGTAGCTTGAGTCTGTGACGCACCACTCCTGTGAGCCAGTACACACGTCCTCCCCTACCCCCTGTTTTCTGTGCCTCCCTCCTGTGGATCAGTGGACCCCGTCTTTTCCCTTTGTTTGACCCTACAAGATTCCCTACAACTTATATCTATACTAGCAATAATAACCAAATAATTATAATAATGTTGTCATGGGTAAGAGGGTTAAAGTTGCAGTGAAAATGAAAGTTGCAGGGTGTGCATGTCAGGGTTTGAGGTGGAGGACCCAAACACAGGAGACAAGACTTGGTGGCAGAAACATAAACATTTACTAAATCAACTTAAACAGAACAAAACCAGGAGAACAAACCAGTGACGTGACAAAACATAGATGAGCAGATGACCTGACAATGAGAAACTGAAAACCAGACACTTAAATACACTGAGGGCAATTAACTAAATGAAGACAGCTGTGGATGGTTAACCTGAACATGGTGAAACTGACAGGGAAAACAGAAACTGACAAAACATAAGCACAGAATCATGACAGTGCAGTAATTTGCGGGGTTTGCTTGACTTTGTGTTAATAGTTTTGATCACTAAATTGCAAGTTCCTGGATGCACTGTGAGATGTTCATTAAATGGTCCGTGTTGGTGCTGTATAAAACAGAATAGAAGGGTTTTTGTTTTTAAAATAATAACTCTGTAGGGGTGTGAAAGGACTCCCAGGTACAGTGGATTACCCAAAGTGCTGCGTTCATGGACCTTAACAGGTGTGGGGAATTCTCACTGTTCTGCAATGTTGTTTTTTTTAAATTCAATAAAAATGTATGAGCATTCTTTGCACTGGGCCCCTCAGATATTGCTCTTGGGCCTCATGCAGCGCGTGGGCGTCTAATTGAAAAGCCCTGCAGCAGGAAGTGATTAGCATGGTAATTTAGCTGTGGTCATTAGTAACTGTCAGACAACTAATCTTAATAAATACATTTAAACAACCAAACAACCTGTTAAGTGAAACGTGATAAACTAAGAACCTGAATAGTTTTAGTAAAGAACCATGACAACCCTGGAGACAAGAGGACTACCTGGAAACTGTGGTCTAAAATGTACAGAGCGATTAACTAACACAAAGGAGGCGAGTTAATTGAACTTAACTTGGTGTAAAACTCAGGGAAGCAGAAAACAGAACATTACTTGAACAGAAAACAAAGTTTGGTTTAGTGTAATCAACCAAGAAAAGCTAAAATAAAAAGAACCAATCCTGAAAAAAGTAGACTTAAACAAAATAAACAATCTGAAGTTTGGCGAGCCGCATCAACCAATCAGGAGTTTTAGTGACTCGATCAGGTAGAAAACAAATTCAATAAGACTGATTAAAGCAAGGGTTTTCTCCATCCATTGGAGCCGCAGGGTTGCAAGAGACTGTCCCGGTTACTGTTGGCCGAAGGCGGGAACGAATTGCCACCCTGTTACATGAAGCAATCACGCCCGCTGCGCCAGGCGGACAGCTGAGCGTGCAGGGGGGCGAAGCGGGATGCCTGGCTAACCGGCAGACAGAGAGCCGCTGTGGGAAAGGGAGGCAGCCTGCTCGGGGATCTTACACTTACACTCCCCTAAAGGGAGATTTTTGAAACAAAGATCAACATAAAAAATAGCTTTTTAAGACACTTAGGTTGTGGAATTTTGGTTCAAATCTTTATAATCATAATTCAAACACTCATGGGAACGTTTGTTAAAAACACAATAAATTGTCATAGAGGAACTTTAAAACTCAGTCCCTCCCAATCACATTCATATGTGGGGGAACAGCTCCTTCCAGGAAGAATCTGCGCTGCCAGCTCCACCCCCAGGCCTTTATTTGTCTAAACAATTTATGTACCGACCCCTAGTTTAGCCATATTTTTGACTAAATATGTCCAGAGTAAAGTTTGTGCGGTCAAATCAAAGTCAGCCGTGTTATTATCACAGTGCCACTGAAATCCCACTACTTTTGTAATTCCCTTTACTGCCGTTGTTATGAGCTGCCAGAACGAGCACATTACATTTTCTGTCATGCTCGTAAATCAGCCGGCTTTCTTTCTCCCCGCTTTCATGTCAGTCACATCAGGGACAGGTGTAATGACATGTTGTTGGGTAGTCATTTCCACACACCTGTTAATCATTTCCCCGTGATTGTCTGTGCCTGCAATGATAATCACTTGTGTTTTGAGATGGCACTTTTAGGTGGACAGAGTCTCCTTTAAATCAGTTAAGAAGGGAGCTTTTGTAAAGCTGAAGAGGCTGAAGGAGAAGCAGGAAGACGCACAGCCTGTGGAAAACACTCCTGTGCACATATATACCCGCAAATTGTACACTGTTTGACATGAAACATATTCAACTGGCCAATAAGAAGCCTCAATAAAAGTATCCTCGTAATATCGTTTGTACACGGTCGTACCAAGCCAGATTGTTTTCTTAGATCAAGAGATGTTAATTTTGTGTCTTTGTGCGAATTTGTTTTTAAACTGCTTTTTGTACTTTTAATATGTATTTTATTTGCTTTTATGTTAAGCGCTTTGTGTTTCAGCCAAATGAAAGGCACTATACAAATACATAAAGTTTGAGCTTTGTTGACTCATCATAAACAGAAACAAAAACTGCATCAAGGGATTGTTCTGCAGCTTTTTGTTTGTTCTTATTACAGAATGTAAAATGTATTTAGTGCTCATCTTTGGTTTAGTAGATATAAAGTGCATTATATTAATCTTAAACTGTGATTTTAAACAGCAATATGCCTAAATTATGCATCACAAATAGAGTTTAGCCTTAAACTCTACATCATTTAAGAAGAAACCTCAGAAATCCATCTTTATATTTAGTTATGTTCACAAAGTTTCTATAATGACATTTTTTGAAAACAAACCAAACCCTCATAATTTCTTTTTTGTTTAACCATAGAGAACACTAAAAAGTTACACCATCACTTTTGTTGGGAATTTTTTTACCCAATATAATATATCCAATTAAAAAATATAGATCAAAATATGACAACACATGATAAATTAGAATAGTTTTCTTTTATTTTCAACTCTGGTTTATGTAACAAAATGGAAAATAGTTATTGAAAAATGAGAAATTTGAGAGCAAAAAAATTTTTAAATAAAAAGCTAAATAAATAATGGTTCTGGAGACTTGGTCTTTGGTCCATGGGACATGTGAGACTTTACCCAGAGACCCATGACACTCAGAATAATACAACATACTGAAAATCTTGCTCAGGTGAAAATCACCCTGTGATGGTTCTCTAGGGTTAGAAAACTAAACTGCATCCACTGCTGCCTAATTTAATGGTGACTGGAACAAGAAATCAGAAATAAAACTCTTTCTGAGCAAATAAAAAAATCCAAACTGGTTTTGGTGTCACATTTTATACAAAACAGTTGATACTTTGATTTTCACTTAGTGCCGTCAAAAGAACTGTGCTGTACAACCACTTGTACCTGCAGTGCTTTGGCCCAAAACCTAATAAAGTCTAGGTTTTCTCAAAAGAACAGTTTTTTTAAAGCAGATTCTTCATGGAAGATTAAAGTATCAGATATTTCATCATATATTGGCAAGAATTTCTGTTTTTTTTCTGAAAATTTTAACAGGTTTTTAGAAACCTCTTGCCTATTCTACCCTTGTTCCATATGGAATCCTTTTACTAATCTCTTTTTGTGTTAGTACTTTAATTTCAGCATTACCTATAGGAGATTTTTTGTTTTCCCTTTCCCCTATGTTTTATTGAAATTTGGTGCGTCACAGAATAAGCTCATATTTTCCCACTTAATAAAATATTGTAAATGTTCAACTTTAATCTCTTTAAATAGTTCATTTGTTGTACAAAATTTGAAAACGTCTCCTTTTTTGTGTTAGAATTAATAATAATTAAATCACAATGTAAAAATTGAACTAAATACTATCCTCTTGGCTTTGAGAAATGGTGTCAAAAGCAGCAGAGAAGCTGCAACAATGTGCTGTGGGCTCCGCAGGTACATGGCAGGCTGGGCCGCTTTCCACATTTGCTGTTCCCACTTGTAAAAATATGAAATTGGCTCCATCAGAGTAGTGCTCGGGGACTTTGCAGTTGAATTCATGCAGCTCAAATGAAATTGTTGTGTGTGTTTGTGCTTTTTTCAGACCAGTGCGGTGCTGTGTTCGGGAGGGTGTGCTCTGCTGGCAGTCAGCTCCCTCTTGGCCATTATCACTGTCTTCCTTCCCAGCGGAGGATGTGAGAGGAGGGCCTGCACCCTGGCTGGGTACATGCAGATGGCTGCAGGTCAGTTAAAAACACTAATTCTCTCTTTTGATTACGAAAACTAAAGAAATGGGAAAGCGTCTCTGCTCTGCAGTGCATCCTTCACTGCCTCTTCTTTCTTAGTTCCATTCTGAAAGAAGGACTCATTACCTTGTTTTACCTGAATGATAAAAAAAAAAATGCTGGCTTTGTAGTCCAAGTCAAAAGGAAAAAAAACTGAAGATACAACTCGAGGACAGATGCTGCTAGGCAACCAGAGTCTGCATGGCAGGGGTGAGGCGCTGAAAGGAAACTGAGGATGGATTTAGAGACTCCTGTAAAAAGACAATTACGCCACCTTAACACAGGTCATTGGTTCAGGGCTGCATGTGACTTATCAGGCCACCTGTAATCAGCCTGTAAACATTGTGTGGTCTTGTCAGAGGTTTAAAAGCCAGAAACTCTAAAGCGTGGGGCTTCTGTCACAACATAGTGCAAGCCCTCTAATTCTTGCCTCCCTTTCCCTCCCCAAAAAATGTATTTAATTGCAGTTGGTGTATTCTTAGACTGCTTTTCTACTCTTATGGATGAATGTATGGTTCATATCCCTGAGACCTTCAGCAGTATTTTGTTTAATGAACTGCACCCTATATTGCTTTGATGTGTGGAACTCATTACGGAGCTGTGGGTCTCCTTCAAGTTTATCAACCTGCTCAGATAAATATTATTTAACTCTTTATTTGATGTATTTTCCACACTATAAGGTGCACTTAAAGGTCTTAATTTATTATGAAAAACAAAAGTACGCCTTGTTATCAAGAGTGCTTTAAAGATTGCTGGAGCAATTTTGAAAGGCACACAGCTCTCTGTCAAAATGTCAGTCTATAATTTTTTTTTTCTTTTTTGAAACAAGGTTGGATGTTATCGTGAATACACTAACGGGGCTAACGCAAAGCGCTGTTGGAGTTTTATTTTTTTACGTGCTAGGAACACAGTTGGGAGTAGTCATATTAACATTTGTTTTAGGTGTATTAGCTTGTTTTTTTTAAGTGTTGCAAACGGGTTTGGAGTTACAGGTGTCGGTGATAATGCTAACACGGCTAACTTGTGACTATACTGGAATTAGTCTTTTTTGTATTTTCCTATTAAGGTTGGGAGTTAACGTAGTCACAGTAACATTTGATTTAGCTGTTTCAGTGTGTTGTCTTTATGAATTGCAAACAGGGAGTTGTTAATATGCTAACACAGCTAATGTGTAGCGGCGTTGTGTTTTTTTAAATGTTTTATTAACAAGGTCGAGAGTTACAGATATTGTAAACATGCTAACGTGGCTAACATATAGCAATGTTAAACTTTGTTTTTTATATTGTTACCCACAAGGCTGAGAATTATCATAGTCAAAGTAACATTTGTTTTAGCGAAATCAGTCTGTTTTTTTATGCATTTCAAGCAGGGTTGAGACTTACAGGTATTGTTAATTTGCTAACGCGGCAAACGAGTTGCAGTGTTAGACTGTGCTTTTTTTATGTGGTACTAGCAAAGTTGGAAGTTAGCGTAGTCAGAGTAACATTTGTTTTAATGGTATCAGTCTGTTTTTTATGTATTGCAAACAAGGTTGGGAGTTACATGTCTTGTTAACATGCTAACATGCTAACAGTTCTAATGTGGCTAACATGTAGCATGTTACAAACAAGTTCTAGGTTATGTCAAAGTTCTCACCCTTCTCCCTAACTATTGTAACACTGTCTAGTGCAGGACTAAACATAAGTTGCTACTTTTTTTTTTTTTTTAACCGACAAGCATGACATCACCGCTTCCATAAAGTAAAAATCTGATCAATATGAGCATTTTAAAACATCAATTTACGACTCAACTGTGTTTTGGTTGTGAGAACGTTAATGGTTTATTTAAAAGATTACATGTAAACACACTTTTTTTGTAAAAACTGTTCAAATGCATCGCATTATGATCTCTATTCGCCAATCTAGTGAGCATTAATGCACTTTGGTTTTTCGTAGAGACTTCTTGTGCAGTTGATTTTGGAATTGCACAGTGTAGTACACTATATAGTGAGTAGTGAAGAAATTCAGACATTGTGACTGTGAACCTGTTAATAGTCTGACTCTTTTGTCTCAAACAGTTTTTTATTCTGGAAGTAGTATTTAAGCACCAAAAAAGAGGACATCAGTGAGGTGGATTTAAATGATATGAACATTTTATAGAATTTATAGTAGTGCTTGTTGGTTTGAGCTAAATTCTCATGTTTCTTTGTTAGACTCATGGATCGAATAAACGCAGTTTTGACAAACTCAGGTCAAATTAGTAGTAAAGTAAGAATCCTGAGCCTTCTGTGTGTGTTTGAATGCAACATTGTTCTGTGTGTCTGCTGAGACGAGAGGCCAAACACATCAAATAAGAAAACAAAGTGGAGATCTGCAGCTTTGTTCTAATTCCAGGTCGACTGTTGTCTAGATAGATAAAGATTTAACAAAAAAAACACCCAGAAGGGCGGATCAAAGCAGTCTTTGTTTTATTCCCTGGTACTGCAAATCTGGGTGAATGTGTTGATTATTCTGTCAAGACTTGCTGAAAGAAAATAACAACCTGATTCAATGTTTTTTTTTTTTTTCTTATACATCGCTTTTAATAGTGTTTGTTTTCTGACTTAAAGAAACAAACTACTAAATGAAGAAACATGGCTACTTTTCCTGTTGTGCCTCCTGTATGTTTTTCACTGAAGTGATAAAACATCCCAGCTAAATGAAAAATTATTTAAGATACAAAAAAATGAAAAGATCAAGAAATTATATTTAAATACAACTCTTTATGGCCAAAATATTCCTTTGATGACTGAATTAAAGCATTTTTAGATTACAAAATGTTTTTCAAAAACACACTAGACCATAATTGGAGGCCAGAATTTAACACTCATATGTTGTATTCAGGTTGTTTGGTCCAGGAACAGGAACTCTCAGACTCATCTTTCAAAGTGGTCTCGGTTTGTTTCCGATCAAGCTCCGGTTTGCTCTGAGTTTCCTCTGTCTGAATACAGTCCGTGCTCGAAGTGGAACAATTGGACCAAAACAGCCACCGTAGCTGACCATGACTGAATGCAAACATAGAGCTGCAGACGAACGTGGAGCAGCGATGCAACAGCAACATATTGAAATGTGGTCAGATGGATGCAGGCTCATTAAAACAACTTTCAACGGTATTGTTAAAAGTTGTTGTTGGGAGAACGTTATCAGCGTACCTTCTTAGCTGTTATCTCCTCAGTAACCACCTTGCAGCATTCCTCTGCCGTACCGAAGCAGCAAATATGATTCATTAGTTTATAATTAGGATAATCTGGGGTTATTAGAAATATCATGATTGACCTAAATAACATGATTAACTCTGTTCTCTGCCTTTGTATTGTAGTAGTATTGATGGCCGAGGACCCCACACAGCCCTCGGTTAGCTTGTGAATTGTTCCGGTGTTTGACATTACAATAAAAGAGACTCATTTGAGAATGATGGGGAAAGTATGATTTTTCTCTTTACAAATAACAGCATGGCTGAGCTTTTCAGAGGCTGAACAGACAGTCAACTCTTGCACTGACATGAAGAATAGATTTGGTCTCGAGTGGCGCTGAAGGCAGCAGCCAGCTGAAGACTGAGCTTGTAGTTTAGATAGATAGATAGATAGATAGATATGATAGATAGATAGATAGATAGATAGATAGATAGATAGATAGATAGATAGATAGATAGATAGATAGATAGATAGATAGATAGATAGATAGATAGATAGATAGATAGATAGATAGATAGATAGATAGATAGATAGATAGATAGATAGATAGATAGATTAAAAAACACATTTTCTTAAATTTCATAAATAGATTTGCTTGTGCTTTATCTAACCTAAATTCCTGAAAAGTAACAATGCAAGAACATTTTTCACTTTTGTTCATAATATACAACTTACATCTAATGTTTGATTATTTGTGTTTTTTTCTTCTGTCTTTTTTTTTTAAATTGTTTTTGATGTTTAAGAAAAAGGTGAGCCTGTCTTTGTTCTTTGATGGTTTATAATAAAGTTCAATGGCAGCCCGTTATTTTGATATGTTTTCTTATGACTGACAGCAAAAGCGTTGGATTTATTAGGATTAAATTCCTACTCCGATCATCTTTTTGTTCTCAGCGGTCTTTTAATTATGATAATGCCATTTTTAGCCAAAATCCAGCAACTTATGTCGTTTTCTAGGACATGGTTTGTGTAGTGTGGTCGTAGTTTTATCAGAAATTGTTGTGGGTGGGACTGTTGGCGAAAAAATAAGCTTTAGCTGATATCCCATCATCCCTTTCTTTGCACTCCCTCTCTCTAGTTTATAGCCATTACAATCCCAAACTAACATTAGCGATGCAAAAGCAATCACAAACATTATTGAAGTTATCCAGCTAAACAGTTTTGAGCCAAATAGAAGCTCAGATAAGGAAAATGAAGACATACACGGAGACTCTGGCCTGTTTGAGTTGCTGCGTCACAAAAGAGAGCTTACTCAAACAGCGTTTTTCATCTGATCTTGATTTGAATAAAAAAAGACTCAGAAACACAGTTTTATTCATAATTTGTTTGATATATATCCTCCCCCATGTGAAAAATACAACAAGAACATGTTAAAAAATTGGAGTAAGTTTTTTTTTTCTTTTCAAAATGACTTGAATTTCAGTCAAATCAGGAAATAAATAATTACTTATCAATTAGATGTTAGATCTGGTGGTTTTTGGGCTGGAAAACCGTGACTGTCTGGCAACAATGAGAGCGAAAAGTTCGACCTCGACCTGTCAATCAACAATCCACACCCACCATTCACTGTCTTTCTAGCAGGCTAGTCCTTAAACAGACCCAAGTGTAGTTAATTTCCTACATAAAACACCTAAATTGCAGCTTCATGGGTGGAATCTGTGTGGTTTTCCCTTAAATGTTGAAGAGCTCAATCATTTGAGAGTGGAGCTCATCAGACGGACCGGTCGGGGTGGTTTCGGGATCTTTCCCAGATGAATTCCAAACATATACGTTGTGTGGTATGTAAAAGCATGCTATTACATCTCGTCTGGCGTGGAAACGCCTTGGTTTCCATGCAGTTAAGCTGATGGAGGTAAGTGCAAACAGGGAGGTCTGAGTTGAAAATAAAGAGGTCATATTAAAATGGACATAAAATGCGACATTAACAAGCTTTTACTCGCTAGGATTTCTGTTTTAAAGTATGATGCTGCTTTTTTTAAAAACTCTATCTGATGATCAAGAGTAAAACCATCAACGGTGTGTAAAGGATCTGCATATATGTTGACAGACTTTAAAGGCTGCGTAATTAGAGGCAGGAAAATTCCTGTTCAAGGTGAAGCGGCCCCGCTCTTTCTTTTCCCAGACTTGTGGTCTTGTGAGTGCAGTCCAAAATTAGATGTTAACTCCATTCAGAGGTTGAGCTGACGCGGCTGCCATCAATGTTTCATGCTCAGAGCGAGGGAGGTAGACTTTTCTTGAGCTCCTGCAGGGAGCTTATTCTCCTGTCATGCATATTTCAGCTAGTGCTTCTTAGTGGTCAGCATCCATTAGGTTGGACGGTTGAACGTAGACACCACTTTCTTTTTCCTGTGCCCAGACACTCGGCATAGTATTTTACACAGACGCAGTAATTCCAGCTGTCCGGTTTTGAGTAATAGTTTCTGTGCGTTAATTCCTGCTGGTATTATTAGTACATTTACTGAGTGCAAAGTTTGAGGCGTCCGTGCTGCACTCCAGCAGACTCAGCGGCGTTATCTGTTCAGGGTTGGAGACACGTCACACTCGGCTGAGTGAACATGCACTCTGCAAACACTCGGGGCTCCTCTCAGCTGTGTTTACATTAGCATACAGGCAAGATTTGCTTAATGTGATTGTGTCTAAACATGGTGTAGATTTTAACGGCTGCAATGACTTTCTTTTTTTTTTTTTTTATGTTTTTATTGATTCAACTGTGAGTTTCTCAGCTGTAAATGTAATTGGAGGCTTTCTTTGGGAGATTCACGGGTTCAGAACTTGAAAGAAATCTGCCTGAAGTGTTTGTTTTTCTGTTCTGACAGAAACACGAGGCTCGCTCTCTTTTATTCTTTTTCAACTTGCACAGTCAGACTTGTTTATGTTGCTGCGGCTATGATATCGGGAGAGGCTGCTGGTGTTTCAGCTGCATGATGAGATAAAAGGCAGGGATTGAATCACACTCGGAGCTGAATCATTTCTAAAGTTTGTCTTTATTCTCATCCGTTCCTGTAGTGGGAGTTTTTTTGCTGTATATATTCAATATAACCGAGAGGGAAGTTTGGGCATCTTTGCTTTAGACTGCTGCCCCCATGACCTGCTCCTGGATGAGGGGAGGACTATGGATGGATGGATCAACCTAATGGTAATTTCAAAATAAAAGTTTGATTAATTTAAATGCAAAAATACAAATTTTAAACCAAAATTTTCTTTTTTTTGTTTTAATTTTGCATACTTACTGTATATGGCAACAGGAAAAAAAAAGCACAAATGAAAATGTTGTAAGGCCTCAATCACACACTCATACAGAAAATCACTAAAATTTAAATTAAAATTAGCTTTTAAAAGCAACAAAAACACATAACCACAGATTTTTTGAAATATTGTTTCTGTTTTCATGAGTCACTACTTTCCAGGAAGAGTTAAAAAAATACTCAGACTTCCTTCATTTAGCGCCAGATTTGTCTGCGGATATGTGATGTTGGTGCAAGAAACAAACCAGCAGATGCTCATCTCAAACACGCCTACTGATTATAATGCATATATTTCTAACAGAGAACCCACTCTCTTCCGTTCTATATGTGTTGGTGCTTTTGCAGATGACCACATTCATTTTTCAGTACTCATAAAACTGAGCTTTGTCTATAAAGAATCCTATAAAGAAGAAACTCTGCTTTGGCTTTTAAAGAGAAAAATGTTTTTATTGAAGTCACAGTTTTAACCTGTGAGATCAAGATTCTCTCTGCCACAGATTTAAGCATAAATCAGATTCCTGGTATCTGCAGGAACGATCCGATGACTCAGCAGTTTCAGGAACAATCATGGTGAACAGAACGATAGAGGATCAAAAATGAAGACGGCTGTCATTCTGGAGGTGGTGGGGGAATAAATATGCGTGTTCACCAGATGATAGAATAAAGCAAAATAGATTCTTGCTTTGATGCCTCTGGGTTTACTGCCAGAAGGCTGTCACAGTGATGAGGTTGACTCTGGAATCTTTACCCTTTAACTTTCTGCTCAACCAAACGGCGGAAAACATTTAGAAGACATGTTTTTAAAAAAATATGATTGTGTGTATTACTCCCCAAGGTATGGAGAAATTGAGGAAAAAAATAAAAAAGTAAAAAAAAAATGTCTTTTTTTCCAAAAGTAAAAAAAAAAAAAAAACAAATGAACTGGTGCGCATCAATTAGTAACCAAAACATTTTTTTTAGTTCAACTTTTAGAAAAAAAAACAGTTGATCGGTAGATTTTTTTACTACTTTAATTTTTAGAGAAACAAGTTATAGTTAGTAAGCAGAACTTTTCTTTTTTTTTTTGACTTCAGGTTTTTTTCACGGAGCCCCTAAGTATTTTTAGAATAAAAAAATAATTAATCTCAATGATTTTTTGAAAACTTTGATGTCCCTTTATGGGTTCCATACCAAGGCAATAAGCAGCAGAAGAAAATACATTTTTTTTCTTGTGTGTTTTGGGGTAGCTAAAGGGTTAACATGCAAAGAGCACGATATTCTGCACTCAATGCTCAGCATCATTGCAGAATTTCTGATTTTCACTCCAGTCAGAAGCAATTACTCAGTGAAACCAAACATGCTTAAGTCACACTAAGGATTAAGTGTAGATTATTCATGATGCACTTTTCCCAACATTTTCTTAACCATAGTTTTTCAACCACTTCTAAAACAACCAGCCCCAAAAGCTCTATAGATATTCAAAATAAAATCACGTTATTAAGTCCTGACTTAGAATTTTTATATTCATGAACTAAAATACAGGCTTATTATTTCAAAGTGAATCAGACAATTACTTTGAATTAGGGAAACACATTTAGATGAATATGAAAATGATAAAAAGTCCCTCTATCATTTCTCCTCCAATAGCTTATCATGTCAATGGCCCTTCAACTGTTCGGTGTGTGAACAACCGAAAACGTTCTGTGTGAGTTCTGTTTGAGGTTCTCCGGAGAGTCGAGAAACAATTAAGCCACATTTGCATCTACATCCATGGTGAGAGTCTGGTGCTAAACACTCACATCTCTCTGAAGATGAGAAGACGGGAAAAACTCCAGATCTGCTAAATGAGTAGATCGTTTATCAGACAATGTTTCATTGGCTCTTAAATCAAGCATTGTACTTCAAGATGATAATTGGCTCATGCCAATTTAAATAGAATAACTATATATATACATTTTTTATTTTAAAGGTCCAGGATCTACCCAGATTTTCAGTAGATCACGGTCGACATACAGTATTGGGTAGACAGGGAGACTGTGTGACCTAGTCCAGGGATGTCAGATCTTTTTATTGGTTATTGACACTTTGGAAACTCCTGAAAGCCATTTAGCTGCACACGTGCTTTCCATGTAGCTGAACTAGATTTTAAAAGTTTACTTAAAGAATATAAAGAGTCCACACTTGGCAATTTTACTTTAAAAACCAGATTCAATTTTCTGTCCCTCCTTCAAAGATTTTCATGTAAACTTTCATGTTTCTGTGTGGCTAATCAACGTCATTAGTACGGCAGTTTAAGTCCAGTTTAATCATTTCATGCTTATCTTGTGGGGTCCAGATGACCCCACCCTTACATTGATGTGACAGGATTTATGTCTGCCACAGACACCAGTGATGGCCAGATGTTCTCGGCCTGATCGCTACATGGAGCTGTGTCTGTGTCATTGACAATGCATGGAAGACATGCAGGATGTTTAGAGATCAGGTGAGCTACAGGATCTATGTGACACCACTCAGCCAATCAAGTCTATGTATTCTTGAGACACAGTTTCAGGGAGCTCTCTAAAAAAGTTTTCTGTTATGTGACATAAATGTTGTCAAAATGTTTGTTTATAAAACTATTAAAATACATTTCACACTCCATAAAAATTATGATCTTATGAACCTTTATTTAGAAATTAACCAACTGAACCTCCTTAAATTTTGGTTGAACTCCCTTGACTTATATCATCTTTTGCATTAGAACATTTTAATATACCTATTGGTTTCTATTGATTTCTCAATTCCAGCTAAACAGGTCAAAAACGTGGTTGTATCTGTGACTTTAGAGGCCTCTGGACCCGTCCTCTCGTTTCCACTCTCATATCCGTATTTCATTCAAAGAGGAAACAGAAAGAGTTCTCCTGCGTGTGTGCTCTGTAAACTCACATAAATCAAAGTTTCCGTGTGTACGTTTCAAGCCGGGACTGCTGTGTCAGCATTCCCCTGGGCAAAGCTGCTATGCAGATATCCTCCCGAAGCGCGGTGATGAAAATGGGAGAGCCGCTTTGATCATAACACTTGCTGTGTTATTTCAGCGCTGCTGTTTGCAGTCGGAGCCCATATGGTACCTGAGCCATGTGTCAATCATCCCCGCAGTACAGACAAATGCATTTTCCATATCGGGGAGGATTCGCATGGCAGACTCCAACAATGAAGTAACACCTAGTTAGTTTTTCTTTCATCGCTGCGTGAAAAAAGGGGATTGGAGCATCTTTCATGGCACTTTTAGAGCTTTCTTTTGGGAAAGCCTCAAATTGAAAGAAAGCATTTTCCTAAGAAGAAAATGTGACTTCAGCATCATTCTGTGATGTCTGTCCTTGTTGCGCTCAATTCAACTGCCTTCAAGGACAAAATGCTAACACTCTTATCTAGTTTTTCAGCCTTAAATGTCTGAAAATGTTTCATTTTTGTTGATGAGACAATAGATGTTTTGGATTTTAGTTTTTAAAAGCTTTTTGTGCTTTAAATAAATGTTCAATTAATCCTTCCTTTCTGATTTTTTTCTTTCACTAGACAACCTTTGACTCAATCTGTGTCCCATCTCAGTCCTTTGTTGTCTTCTTTTTTTACTTCCCTCTTTGTTGCAATGGCCTAGGGAAAGGCCAGGGCCTTCTGATATGTTATTAGCAATAAAAACAACTGATGTATGAATTTTTTTTTTATATTTTTAAAAACTCCTTTTCTGAGGCTGATATTCAATATTTAAGAAAATTGTTTTTTTTTTCAAAATGGATAAAATCACTGCAAAAAAAGTTGTTTTTGGATTTATCAAAAATCAAAGAACTCAAGGCAAAACAGGAACGCCTTTCCAAAAAAACCCCAAAATGAATTAATCAAAAAACATATAATTCCCTTTTGTTCATCTTAGTTCTTAACATTGAAGGCAGTCAATCAAAGAGCTTTTTCTTGAACCTCTGTTTCTCACTTTACAACCATTTAGCCAATCAAACGGTTGATTGTTTTACCGTCTGGTTTTAGCGTGATAACTTGTTATCCAGGGTTGCCATTATCTCCATCATATGTCAGCTTTAAACCTTTTGATTTGCTGTACAAACTACCATCTCTGTGGTTTTGCTTTTGCTGTTCTCACTGATTAAGTATTTTTGGGGCAAATGAACAGGCTGTCAAAACGTTGGTCACCATGTTAAAATCTGTCAGGCTGAGATAATCGGATTAGTCGAATTGTTTCTTGATCATAAAACAGTTCATAAAACCTTTTGTACTGCGTTTTCATATTAGTTTTCAGTGTCATTACAATTCTGGATCAATGTTTTGCACACAAACTTATATTTTGAGAGGGAAAATGTGCAAAATTGTATTTGTTTGGCGTTAAAGGGGCCCTACCATGATTTTCTTCAGCCTTTCAGAATAAACTATATCCATATATATGATCATATATTACATTGGGATCACTAAAAAACAAATTATTTATGAAATAAGAGTCATTTTTGTTTCCCGTTTTAATACCCAAAAGTAAAACAACTCTGAGCGATTTCTGTCGGTCCCGCCCATTTCACAACGTCATCCTTGAGCCGGCCTCTCCAGCGTGAACAAACTTTGTAAACAAAACTATAAGAAAGATGGATGCGCTGCGGTCTCCAAAATCTTGTCTAGATTTTTTCTCTTTTTCAAACATTTTGTTTTGCCGATGGATTTTGAGAGTCTGTATGAAGGCCAGATTCAACACTTTTACTGCTGATTTGAGGAATCGTGCATGACGGTTTCTGGAGATATAGGTATGCACGCTAAACAACACGTCTGTAGAATCAATGTGGATCACATTAAAGGTTGTTTTTATTGAGCATGAATTCATCCGACCACATTTAATGAGTTTCAGTGTCTCATCGATGTGGTTTTATGGTTTGTTTTTAAGAGAATTCTGTTGCAGCGCCGCGTAAGAGACACAGAAAAGAGAGTTATGGATGTTTCAGTGGTCTTAAAATAAACATTTCAACAAGTAAACAGTTGGAACAATTATTTCCTTTTGGATAACATGATAATTAATGCTCTACATTTGTCCAAGGCTTAACTATCACTTCATTTCTACCATGTTTACATCACGTGACTGTCTTGTATGGTGGCCGTTTTGGTTCAGTTGTTTCGCTCTCGGTTCGTTTCATGTTCAGACTGAGGAATCTGATTGAACCGAATTTCGGTTTGATTGGAAACAAAGCGAGACTACTACTTTTTAAAGGATTACTCTTAAATGCATGAACGGATCAAAGTGCCGTTTCTCGGTTCTTTATATTGAGGAATGGACAGTAAAATGCATTTAAAACCTCAAAAAGTAGAATTTTCATGGTAGGGCCCCTTTAAAGGGTTCATCAATCTGGGATATTACATTGAAAATAAGAATGTCTCGATGTGAACTTTTATATTAACACATGTACTGCAATACGATAAATGCTGATTTAAAGATCTCAGACTGTCTTTATAACATAAATCAAGCCCTAAAAGAGGAGATATCTGAAAACCAGGTGAAAGTAAAGCCATATTTTAAAACCGATGACTGAGACAAGAAAATTATGTCATTTCGGGCAGTAAAAGTTTAGAAAAGTATTGTATAGATGGAGTTATAATGTATGAATATTCAAATTAAATGTATCTGAATAGGTAATTGAAGAGCTTTATTTTCAGATGACACTAGACTGGAGACATTTGATTCACCCAAAGTGAACTAAAGTTGTATTCCTACGATAATCCAGAAGACATGTTCAGAAACTGCCTCAAATTCAACCTTCAAGGAGGTTTTGGTTCATCTCCAATCATATGGAACCCCAGTTTGCTCTGTTTCCTCAGTCTGAATAGACCCAGGGCTCGGAGTGGAACAACTGAACCAAAACAGCCCCTTTAGCCTGGCATTATGGGATGTAAACAAAGTAGTGGAGCAACAATGAGACACATCGATTCATAAAAATGTGCTTGAATGAATGCAGCCTCATTAAAACAACTTGTAACTTGATACAGATTTATTCTCACACTGTTTTTCTGACAATCTATAAGTCATAATCACTTATTGGCGTAACTTCTTAGTCGCTGTCGCCTCAGTAACCACCTTCCAGCATGCCTCCACCGTACCACTGTAGCCAAAGTAAATGCTATACCTGAGTTTGAATAAGTGAAGCATTCCGACAAAGCGCAGGAAT
The DNA here is from genome assembly GCA_003999625.1 of Oryzias javanicus. NCBI lineage: Eukaryota > Metazoa > Chordata > Actinopteri > Beloniformes > Adrianichthyidae > Oryzias > Oryzias javanicus. The sequence continues at coordinate 8,150,372 of CM012450.1, forward strand.
TCCTTGGACATTAAGTGGACTAAGTCTAGACCAACTGACTTTTCCAGTACAATCCAGTAAATGCTCCCAATCTATACCAGGTTTTACCCATTGGAAATATTCCAGCCTCTTTTGTGATTCACACAATTTTTTTGCTTTTGGGCTATTTTAGACATGTGTCTGTCTGTTCACTCGCACCAAAGTGAACCTAGATCTTTGTTTTCAGGTAGAATGAAGTGTTTTTTCTAACTACCACAGAGGTAGATGAGCTTTAAACTATACTAAATTCCAAACGTGTAAGTATTGTGGGTACCCACACTCAGTTCGGGGGTACCTTTACAAACAAGACTGCAACTTTGATTCTAATGCTGTTTGACTGTACAAAGAAACATTTGTTTTTTTTTCAGTTTAGCTTCTGAAAAAGTGAAAATAATTACAACTAATTAACTGATTAACAACCATAATGGTAGTTAGTTGCAGGCATGTCTCCAGATGAGCTTATACTGGCTGTTTACTTTTATATATTGCGAGCTCTCATGAACATACAGAAATTAACAGCGTCATTAAAAACATTTACTCTCCGCTTCATTTACAAATATCCATTTTTTATACATTTCCACATTGTTTATCCATTGATTTATTTGTTGTCGCTGCTGTGTCACAGCCTCATTCACACTTAATGCAAAAATACCCATATGTGTAAAGGGTGCCGCGCATTTATGAATGAATCAAAGCTACAGTGTGTTTGTGGCTCATTGGTCTAATCTGATGTCTACTGTAATTATGAACACAGCAGCGCTTGGCTCGGCTTGTTCTCTGATACATTACCCACGAAAACCACAGTAATTGGACCACTAGTCAATTAGAGGCATGCTGTAATTAAGAGCGAACTTTCATCCTATCCCATTTATCACTTTTCTTTTAATTTACTGGAAAGGTCTTTATAGACTTTGTGCAAGGGCAGTCCTCCATGATTAACAGTTTTCTAATCTATCTTTAATGCTGCCTTTTAGCCGCACGCCTGTGCTTTGAAACCTCCTTCCAGAATATGTGAGAGATTTCCTGCAATCTTAAGGCTTTACAATATTAATTAACCTCCAAACGTCCAACAGTATGCTGGAAAAGCTTTGATTGTAGGCTTCTGAAAATACATAAAAAAGTTACCAATCTTAGGGGTACTTCTTCATAAACGCTTTTCAAATATGAGCAATAGTGACACAAAGACCAGAGTTCATATGAAGTGGTAGAGAAAGGAAAGCAGTGGGAATCACAGCATAATTTATTACATTTGTTTTATTTTTCTCTTGTTCCTGCAGACAGAGAGGAACCAGGCTAAAACATATTTGTCTATTCCTCTCCTGTCTTGCTTTTCTTGCTTCTCCTCCGTCATGAAAGCTCAAGCAAACACACACTGCTTCACACACAAACGCAGTCAAAGAACCAGTGGCCATGCATATTACATGAGTCCTCCACCTCTGAAGGGCTTTCGGCTTTTTCATTTTGCAGCTCGCGGCCAAGATGATGAGGTGGAAGCCAGATACTGCACTTAATGCTGCTCCCTTTTTCCTTTGAATAAACTTGTGTTTGTGGCTGAAGATGTAACAGCATCAATATACAATTTAGTGTAATTTCTTGAAGGAACTGTAAACAGGAAATCAAACAAACCAATCTGTCCTTTGATGTGCCCGTTTTTCTCAGTTGGAACAGGATTCTCTTGGCTTTTTCTTGCTTTTTTTTAATATTGAATGCTCCTCCACTCCATGTTTTTTAATTTACAAGAAAAAGCAGTTCAGTATTTTACAATATATTTCTTGTTTCTTAAATTATTGTATTTCCGTGCCATAGGGCACATGAGATTATAAGACAAACTGTCGATGACTGGTTTATTTTCGAATTTATGCCATGTATAACGCACACCAAACTATAAGCGAAACAAAAAAGTCAGAGAAAAGTCAGTCATTTTATTAAATATGTTCACAGTAACTCTAAAACTTGTTTGTACCACGCTGCACATTAGCCACATTAAAAATTGCAGCTATGTTAGCATGTTCACAATCCCTGTAACTCTCAGTTCTTTTTGCAACACATTAAAAAAACAGACTTATACCACTAAAACAAACATTATTAAGACTTTGTTAACTCTCAACCTGGTTATTAACACTTTTAAAAAACACTGTCCGACATCGCTTCATGTTAGCTGTGTTAGCACATTTACAATAACTCCACATCTTGTTTGCAACGTAAAAAAACAGACTAATACTGCTACACCAGGCATTATTGTGACTATGCTAATTCCTAGCCTTATTAGTAGCACTTAAAAAAATATGACATTGCTACTTGTTTGAGTTTTTACAATAACACCCAACCTTGTTTGGAACATACAAAAAACAGACAGATGTAGCTAAAACAAAAGTTACTGTGACTATGCTAACGCTCAGCCTTGTTAGTAACACACACAAAAGAACACAGTCCATCATTGCTTCATGTTAGCTGCGTTAGCATATTAGCAATAACTTTCAACCACAATACATAAAGAGAACTGGACTAACCCCCCTCCCCCGCTGGTCCCAGAAAGCTCTGGTGTCTCTTTTTAACATGTTCTTGCTAAACCAAAGTTTTTTGTCATTAAATATGTTTTTTCTCACAAGTTATTTAAGTTCTAAGCTGGCCGATCACATGCCTCAATAAAAGCATGTGGTACATGCTTGCCCCACCGTAAAAGTTCAAAGCAAAATGGCGAAATCGGGCGATATCTGTACCCCCCAAAAAATTGACTTCATTTCGTTGGAACCTAAAACCATTTTAAACAAAAACATAGAATATTAGTCTTCCGTAAATATAGTAAGGAAGAAGGATGACAAATCTAATGTAGTGATACAGTGATAACAGTTTATGTAAGTTACTGTTTTGAGTGTATTCATTATTGGTGAGGATGACAGACTGGCTGTTGAGGTCCCTGGGGAAAGATTTATGGGAAGAGAAAGCATGTGAATGGTAAAGCTGTTATATTTGTGTACATGTACGTGTTTGAGTATAGATCTTTATGTGTGTTTAATTATATCGGCAGATGTTTGATGAAAAAAGAAAAAAATGTACTAAATTTCCGTTTCTAAAATAGTTATTATTAAAGATTAAAATTAAGATATATTGTTAGGGGGTAGGATTAAAAAAGTTTTTTAAACTTCTTTATATTCCATTTCAAGCTACATAATTGAGGTGTAATGTATTTTATTTATAATTTATATAAAAAACTTTCCGTTATTTTTTTGTCTTTTTACCATTTATTTTGTATGTTCAAATAAAGGACTAACTAACTAATTAAAACATGGCATTTCTATTGATGACGTCTTCATTTATGTCAATGCTCCCAATCTTATTTGCAACATTTAAAAAAAGAAACTGATACCACTAAAACAAATGTTATTGTGACTATGCTAACTCACAACTCTGTTAATGCGATGTTATCTAAAAAAACACAGTCCGATAGTGCTACACGTTAGCCACGTTAGCTTATTTATAATAACACCCAACCTTGTTAGCAACATGTAAGAAAACAGACTGATACTGCTATAAACATTACTGTGGCTATGCTAACTTCCAGCCTTATTAGTAGCATATAAAAAACTCAATCCGACTTCGCTACACGTTAGCATTTTTACAGTAACACCAAACCTTGTGTGGAACTCACAAAAAACAGACTCATACCGTTAAACAAACATTATTGCGACTATAACTCTGAACCTTGTTAGCAACACGTACAAAAAAAACACAGTTCAACATCGCCACAAATTAGCCTATAGTTAGAATAACTCCCAACCTTGATTGCCAAAAAAAAAAAAGACTGATCATACTAAAACTAACATTACTGCAACAACTCACATGAGACCTACAAAAAAACACAGTCCGATACCACTACATGTTAGCATGATTACAATAACACTCAAAAATTATGTAACATTTCTGACAGAGGAGCTTTTGAAATTGCTTCAATATCAGTAAACACAACTGGATTTAATCCGGAGTCAAAAATACAGTACTTATTTTTAGGATTTCTTCTTGCAAATTAGGGTGCCCATAAAAACAGAAGCTGATCCATCATTTCCACATTCCAATTTAGGCTTTAGTGGTGGGACTAGTTTTCTCTGTTGATGCTCATAAGTTATAGTTATGTTTGCAGACTGCCCTACATAAGGTCGCAGTAACACAACGCGAGTGTGCAAGCGTGTGTTTGGGTTCCTGCAATTCCCACCAGTGTTTGCTTGATGAGAACAATGAGCTAAGATGAGTCATTGTTGTGTCTGCTGGATTGCAGCTGCTTTAGTATAACACACACACACACACATATCCGAGTGTTCATGAGTGTCCCTCTTTCCGTCTCATTTTGCTTACGCCGTTTATCCTCTCCTCCTCTGGCAGTGATTGATCCTCCACTCAGAGGCGCCTCCTCAGCGTTCAGAGCTTCTGAAACTTTGTCCTGTTTTTGTTTGTGCCATCTGTGTTGTTAGGAATTTGTTTTTAATGGCAGAATGAGGGTTTGGGACTGCTGGTAGCTGTCAAACACACACCATGATTGATTAGCCTCGATCATTTATGATTTCCCTATTTGCATGAGGCAAATTAATGTTTTTGCCGTGTTTAGAGGATTGGACCGGATCTGGCATTTTTGATTGACTGCATTTATTCCGGACAAAATTCCGTCTGTGCAGTGGAGGTAAACCAATAAATCTTAGCTTTCAGAACCAGACAAGCCGTGGCTGCTGACCTGACGAGCGTCGCCATACTTCTGACCTGAACCAATCTTTTTATACCTCCCTCTGTTTCTGTTGGCAGTTTAAATAAAGTTTATACAAGCCACAACAATGGAAGCATTGACCAACACTAACAGGATTGTACATCAAGCTAAAAATAAAACAACCCTAAAACAAACACTTAATTGATGACTTTAGTCTGACATTTAATAGGGTTTTTTAAAGATTCAGAATCGATTTTAGATATCCAAGAATTTATTTTTTTTCCATATTCCTGCATTTATGTATTTCATTTAATGGCTTGAACCTGCTAGCTTACTTGCAAGCCGTAATGTTTGTCACTAAACGCTTACCGTAGTAGGTAGGCTATCGAAGCATACCGAGCACGCGTTACGCTACAACATGGGAGAAAAAGAGGAGATTCCTCCTGTCCCGTCGTTAATGAAGGCCAATGTTTGGGCGCACTTCAGGTTCTGCAAATCCCGCTTTAAGGAGCTTGACATGACATGTGCAGTGTGCAAAATCAAATATTTCGGGAACACTTCAGATGTTCGCGCACATATCTATCGTTCCAAAACCCAGATCTTAAAGTTTGAAAAGTCTTTTACTGCCTTCGTACTGTTGAAATCATCCGTCCCTCCAGGATTTTGTGATGTTGCGATTGCAACTATTAATGCAAATCCAATCAAATCTAGCGATTTGTTGCGTACCTTGCAGCTTTTAATTTCATTGCAACTTTACTGTAACTTTGAGAATCAACCATGACAACAGTCATGGATGACCACGTGACCGTTTCCCTTCCGACTCCTTCCCGGGAGCCGTGCTCTCTTTTATTATCGTTCTAAGACAGAGAGAGATTCTGGAAATCTGGAACCATTTCACTTTAATTAGTAATACAAAGGAAGAATTTAGAGTCTGCAGGAATAGAGAGAGAACCTTCTTTAAAACAGATCATTAAAACCAGATCAACTCATCTAAGCCTTTGTCTTCCTCTACCAGCAACTCAGCAGTGAAGTTTTTGAAATAAATAAAGAGGAAGATTCTGAGAACATGGAGATCTGAGGATTCATTTGTTTAATTCATCCGTTCAGAAATATGGCTCTTGTTATGTTTGTTTTCTTTTCTATTTTCTTAGCAATTAAGACATCAGTCATATTATTTAACCAAGTTAAATAATGTCACTGGTTTATCTCTTCAAAAAAGCTCAACAAATATTTGACTTCCTTTGTTCTCATATCATGGAACCGTCTGCTGAACATCCACACTGAAGCTTCATTCGACAGGTACTGCACCACCTGATCAATCCAGGATCCAGCTAAACTGGATGAATTCACTGCAACAAAATCAATGTCAGACACAGGGGCAGTTCAGTATATTTTATTTAGACACCACCTTTGTTCACGTGCGAGAACCGTGTAACAGAAATCATGTCTTGTTTTCTCAGTCCGAAAAAGAGTTTATAAGATGCCATTGATTTTTCTGCTGCTCCCTTAATCGTCACGTGACCTTTATGTGAGGAAGTTACGAGTTCTTGTCTTCACAACATATCTGACACACACACAGTGTACAGACATGGGCTTATGTTAGCATGTTAGCAACATTGACAGCTTGTGGTCAGTTAGTCGTCTTCAAAAGAAGAACAAAAACAACAAAGGGAATAAAGTGAATATTCTTAATAAAAAAGGCTAAAACTTGATCATTTTATGCTGATTTGGTTTGCTGGTAATTGTCTCTCTGTAATTTGTCAGGAAGCTTGATTGAGAACTCTCTTAGATTATATTTCCCCCTTAAGATTTTATAAAACATTTTTTTCCTCATACTATAAACCCAAAAATTAACATAGTAGTCCCACATCATTAGACTCACACCTCTGTGTTTCACTACAAAACTAATAGGCTTGATGAGTTTCACTGTTTATCTTTTTTTTTGCCTCTGAGGAGTTCTTTTGTGAATAAACCACAGTTTTATTTAGGCAATGACCTCATAAGTCATTGTGGAAGTCACAAAAGACTTTTACAGAACATCAACAGCCACAATAGGATAGTTTAAAAAAAAAATGTAGCTCATTGTTGATGATAAACCTTTCCGAGCTTCTAAGATCCTCCACTTCCAACAAATCCCACGTTTATTTTAGCTGAGTTACTTCTTCCATTATCCAAGACAAAATAGATTGTTTTGAAATCACAAAGAATGATAAAAAGTAACTATGATAGACAAAATCATTTGAAGTTTTTAAAATGTGTATGGTGAAAACATCTGGAATACCAAACAAGAAAATAACCAAAAAGATTTTTGAAAGAGAAATGTTAAAGTTTGCATTTTTAGTTTAAGCTTTTCCCAGTGGTGCAGCAGTGCAGTCACTGTTGGTCACATGACTCTTTTAATTTGAAAAAAATGTTTACATTGCAGTAAAGCGAAATATATCTTTTAAATTTGCCTTGGAAACCACCTCCTCCTAAAGTTTTATAAAAAAAAAAAGCAAGTTTTTCTAAACTGTTGTGTTTCCATTATTATTGCAAATCCAATTTGCACTATTTCATAGTCAATGGAAATTCAGCTATTTTTGCTTAAAACCTAATGGTTCCACTTGAGCTGAAAGGATTTTGCAGAGCTTTCCTGTAAACTGATGCACATTATTAAGTATTTTACTTGAAATATTATAAAAGCTACTCCCTGTATTCAACAACAGTCGTGGATTTTCTTTTTTTTTTTTTATTTGCACACTGTAACTCTGTACTGAACTCTTAACCCTCTAGACCTGAGATAAAGAAAATCTTTTTTTTTTTTTTTTTTAACTGAAACCGGTTTGTAGCACACAGGTCTTGATTCATCCTGTGTTTGTTGGTCTCTCACTCCACTGATTGATCCACTGTTGGGAAGGATGCTCCCCAGTTTATGATCCAATCTGTTGCAGAAAACACTCTGAAGATGGAGGAGATAGGAGACTGAGAGATCTGTGTTTCCTCTTCACTCCCGCAGTTCCCAGCACAGCGAGCGAGGGGGGGGGGGGTCGGGGGAGCCGAGCCCGAGCAGATTAAAGCCTGCTCTCGGCCAGCCGCCTCCTTTTCTTCATTTCACTTCTTTCAGCGGGAAGGTGACTGTGGGGCCAAAACAAGAAGCTGAGCACAAGTGAAGCACATTCCTCCCCCCAGAACCTTTTATTACCTGTTTGATGGTGGGGGCTGGGCAGACTGTACTTCCCCATAGCGTGAGCAGTCGGTTTATTTTTGATTTAGATATGTGTTCAATCAGTAATTGTTATCAGACGTGTGTCTGTTCACTTTCACTGATGCTACAGGATAAGTTACATGAACAATCAGCCGGCATGAAGATCCGCTGGCAGCTGGTTTGTTAGATTTCTGTGCGTCTGAGGCTGCAGGAGAAGAAAAACCCCGTTTGAAAGGTGGGATAGATGTGAAGATGATGTACAGAACAACCAGCTGCCTCAACAAGCCCTCCCCCATCTGTGATGGCCTTGATATAGAAAACATGATGGTCTTTTTTTTTTTTTTTTCCATTTCACTTTTGAGTTGTCTTTTTTCGCTCTTTTGTAGTCTATGCTCAGTATCAACCAAGACAAATAAATGTAAGAAATTTAAATACAAATCATAGAACAAATAGGTGTCAATCACCTTTTGATTTATAGTAAAAGTGTTTTTAAGTTTTTAGTTATGATCATGCCATTTTTATCCAAAATCATGTCTTTTTCCGGGACATATTTTCTGCTGAGCAGTAGTTCATTAGTCAACTATTTTTTTTTTTTTAATGAGGCTCACTTCATTTTCTTGGTTTGGTCCATGGTCATGAAACTGTGCTAATGATAAATTGCTTTATTTTGGTGCCTGAATCTTTATGTTTTGAAGGATGAACCAGCAGAAACCTGAGTTGTAAAAGGTCATTTTTGTGTATTTTTGTAGCTTTTTTAACCTGATTTTTCCTCCACCACTCTACCTCATTTAGGGCAGGTATCGATTATAATTTTCATAAACAATTCGATTCACAAAAGGCTGGATTGATTCGATTCAGATTTTTTTTTTTTTTCGATTCTTCAATTCAGTTGAGTTTATACATGTATACACGTTTGTTTAGAAATGCAAACTATATGTTTTAAATATAGTTATATTAATCTGATTCACATACTGTAAAATTATTATTTATTATTAAAAGCAAACAGTGCTCCATGGTTTCTCTATAGGAGAAGTTCGAACAAAAATGTTCAGATCATTAACATTGTAAACTGTTTCTGTTTTCAATCAATTAATTGATTTTATTAACCCAGCCCTAACAGTTACAGCAGGTTTTAAAGGCCACAGCTATTGCTGGTTCACTTCACTATCCCTATGGAGAGTGCGCCGGGTGCTGAGGGAAGCCGGTGCAATAAAGATGTCTCTTTTTAATTCATTTAGTGTTTTTTAATAAAGATTTTTCTAACTAAACTATTGTTTCTTTTATCAAATTCTTAAACCATGAAAATTTTACTTGAGATAAGTGGGTACTTAAATTTAGAACAAATTATTTGATTTATTTACTATAAAAAATAAAGGTTTATCTGAAAATGTTGTTTTCCATAATCAACTTTATTAAAATGTAAAAAAATAAATGAATATTACAATATTTCTAGGCTTGGCATCTGACATCTGGCCTCGCTGTGGTGTGGTTTAGGCCCAAAACAAAAACTTTGCCAGTTGCGGTTTCAGCGGGTAACCTGTGACTGACTTCTGGTCATGTTGTGGTTTGTTAGTGGTTGAGATCTGACATTGGGAGTGGACCACTCAACTGCCAAATGAATGAAAATGCAGACTTTGGGCCACATACGGGCCAAAACATTTTTGCTATCTGGGCTGAGTGTATTACAGGATGTATTCAGACTGGACACATTTGATTCGCCTAAAGTAAGCCAGAGTTCGTCTCCAACAACAATCCGGAAAAGGTTTCAGTCTGAATACACACAAGTAAACCCTGGTGTGTGACAGGAATTGCTCTCGGATCCATCTTTTGAGGTGGTCTCTGTTAGTTTTCGATCAAACTGTCACACGATTTTGCTTACAAGTGTTGATCTGGAACAGAAATCTCCAGTTTAAATACAGACCTAACGAAAATTTTTTCGTTTGAAACTAACAAATCTTTAAAAAGTATGCACAAATCGCCTAATACACACACCCAAAACCCCATCTACGCACAGATCAGATGTAAAACTCGTTTCTTGCGTAAATGTTGCGTCCTAATGCTGCTAGAATGCTGAGTCATCAGAGTTTTCCTCAAACAGTCATTGGTTTTCTGTGAGCTTTAGTCTCCAAACGAGCGATAGCAGACAGCATGAAGGTCCTTCCAAACACCCACAGAGGTGTAGAGGCTTGATCAGCCCGCTGGCCCGCCCGAGGCGCTGCCGGGGAAGGTACTGCAGAGAGGAAGCCATTAGATTTAGAAAACCTTTTATTTGAGTGATGAGTGTTTTTTTTACATTTTATATCAATTATATTAATGTCTGTTTAAGAAAGTGAGAAAATATATAAAATAATTCACAATTGATGTTGAAAGTGGCTGATATGAAACCTCTGATGACCCAGCAGCATTCAAACGCATCACTTACACGTGAAACGTGAAGTCTCAGATTAAATTTGTGGTTTTGTGTGTGTATCAGCTGATTTGTGTTACACCAGCTAGTTAGTTTCAAACTTAACGCGCATCTATAATTTGTATTTTATCTATTTTTTGTATTTTGTTATTTTTGTACACATAAATACACAATTTATAGTGCACGCAAAAACATTTGTGACTTACAAATCCAAAATTACGCACACACAAACCAAAAGTTACATGCACACGCGTTACAATTTAAGAATGAATCCCTCCAATCCAGAGTCTGTTTTCCCCTCCGTGTTTAGAACCTGTCTGACCCGAGACAACAGAGGTCTTACAGAAACACGCGCTCATTAAGTGCAGTGCTTGTGAAGCAGAAATGATGATCAGCAGAGAAAAAACACTGAAGTTGTACTGAATCAAATTTCCATTTATGGAGGATGAGTGAACAGTGATTGTTATTTTACTGTCACGAGCTGCTTTGAATGCCTGTTAATCACAGTTCTTGTTGTCAAGACTGACCGCTCTAATCTCATAATCCTCCCAGCTATTTCCCCCATTATCCCTTCTCACTGACAGGTAGATACAAACAACCTCAGCGGGGGCTAATACTGTGTCAGCGGGGCTGAATCTTCCACCCAAGGATGGGATTCTCACCATCTGCTGTGTTTACACCTTCACTTGGTATTCTTTTGACAGCCTTTGATGCATAAATGATTTCCCTTGTCTCTCGAGTCTCTGGGTTTGTTTTGGTCCTGTTTACTCTGGAGTTTGCTGCACCCTTTTATCACAGCTGGAACTCTCCATGTTCCCTGCTTCTATACCAGAACGCGTCAGAGACTTAAAATGAAGAGAAAAATTGTGCTTTTGGGAAATGCAAGGTGACGTTCCAGAGCAGTTCGCCCTATGCAAAAGTCTCTTTCATCTGTTTATTTTGAGAAAATCTTGCATTCCAAGTTGAAATAAAGTCCTTCAAAATCAACTTTAAGCTTAAAATGATTTAAAAATAAACTGAGCATGATTGAAACTGAAAAAGTAGAATGTTCCAAAAGTAAGAAAAGAGGGAGAGAAGTTTTGTAGTCAAGCAGAATGATGGTTTAGACTTAATTTAGTCAATAAATGGCACAAAGAACCAAAACCTTAACTTGATTCCCTAATATAAAAGGTAACCTAAAGCCTCGTTTCCACTGAGTGGTCCGGTCCGGTTAGGTTTGGTCCAGTATCGCCCATTTAAGTATGGCGAGCATTTGGAGCGCTTCCACTTTGTTTTCATGGCGCCCGTGTGGTGTAGAACGCTAACGTGTCATTGCTTCATTGTAGTAAGACGACTGGAAAAGGCAGGACATTAGCATATTTTCAACGTTTGCAGTTCCACCGCAGACCAGCCCTTGCTGTTGTTTGCAGATATTTTCAATATAGACTCCAGACCAAAAGAGTTCAGAGGAAACCGCAAAAAGCCCGAATGCTAACGGACAGTCGATACGTTAGCTTAAATGAGCGCCATTTTTGTGGTTTCTAATGTCGTCATCATTTTCTGCCAATCAATGGCTGGCTGCATCGGCTCCACCCCCAACCGTTCTGCTCCACTTTTCAACGGACCTACAACCAATGGTACAGGACGGTTCTGTTTAATGGGTCCATTTTACAGTGAAAACACTCAAAATACAGGACAGGACCGCTCAGTGGAAGCGATTAATTTCATCTTAGATGCAATGTGGGAGTGGCCTAGCTAGCAAATGTCTCCCATTGGCTACAGGATGGCTGCAGCCACAGGACCGGTGATGGTTGGTGACGTCATCGAACGAAAGTCACGTCTGAAATATGAGACACTTTTAAGAACCTGTCAAACATTTTGAATGTCAGACATGCCAGCGGGCTCCACATCGTTTCATTGAGACATCTGATTGGTCTGTTTATAACTTAAATAACAAACAGAAAAAATACTATAAAAAACAGGATTTAGGAGCAAGGACAAATCCCACATTTGCTGCCATTCTTAAAAGATAAAAAATGACTACATTTGTGATTAGACTTGATTTATGGAACAGGTCTCATTGCTCCTCTTTTTCCCCGTCACAGAGAATCAGAAAACAAAAACCACGAATGCTCAAAGACATTTAGACGCAAACCAGAGTAAAACTGTGTTTATGAGTTAGCTGTAACCTCAGATCATTTTAAATAGAATTGAGAGAAACACGAGTCGTCATCTCACCTCAGAATATCAAATATATACACAAAAAAGTCCCCGAAAATAGACATTCTTTCATTTTTTTAATAACAGACCTTAAAAAAAATATGTGGTCAGTTTTCAGCGAACTTCAGGTTCTGTCTCAACGTGACATTCCAACAAGCTTCCCCTTCAGCCATCATCAAACATTTATGCTGAATACAGTGGCGGTCTGCAAATAATGCATTTGGTATGAAAAAGGAGATGCTTTTAGCTACACCAGTGCCATTTGTGCTCTCCAGAGGAAAGCCTTCAGACGCCCTCAGTGCCGGGTTGACATCATCAAATGCCCCATGATAGCAGCTGCAGCTCTGCAAACCACACGACCCAGACGCTATGAGCTGACGCGCCGCACAGACCACCACTTTAAAAAAAAAAAACCTTCTATTATAAAGCAGGGAAGAGGTAATAGATGTGCGATGTTTACGTAAAAACCAATTACAAGCATGAATGCTGGATATAGTGTGGCCGCCAGGCCTTTATTATGTAACACAGCCTTAAATTGGACTAAATTACTACACAAAGATACAAAAAAGGGACACAAATAAGTAGAGTTCCTCATTTTCTGCTCATGTCTTCATGATTTGTTTTCATTTCCTTGGATTATAAGGGTCTCTACTTTGCATTTAGTCGACATATTTAGTACATTTTAAGTTATATCTTTAGAAAAACATTTTTTTTAGAAAACTGTGTGAAATAATGATACAGTCAAAGCAATCACATTAAAAATACTATGTCAAAACATCAAATTAATAAAAATAAATAAAAAAGCTCCATGTTGATGGTAAATAAGGTCTTTTTTTTGGTTTAATATATCATAAAACATCCTTTCTTTTAATTTAATGTTAATTATCTTTTTTTTCCCACAAAAATTAAACCGTTATCAAAAGTTTATTCATTGATGTCTAAAATAATTTCCAGCTGTAAGAAATAAAGAATTCAAATCACATGTTTTTCTGTTTGTAGAAGCTAAATGGAGGTCATTTAGGAGCAAAAGTGGTTTAATCATATTTATATTAATACGCATCAAGGGGTTAAAGAGGAATTGATTATTTAAACAATGACAGTGATCAGTCGGCTGATTTTAGGACTGGCATCCTAGAGGACCCTCAGGAAGGTTTGCTCACTCTGCTGTCTAAGTATGGGTCTCCCTGTGCCCTGTCCCATTAATTAAGGCCTAATCCAAATTCTTCCCTTCTTCCCTTCCCCACAGCAGTTTACATTTAAATGTTAGTAATCAAGTTATGATACAGCATGACCTTTTTAAAGTTATAAAAAGTTGTTATGTATATTCAAGCGCTAGAAGCTCTGCGCTAATGCTATAAGACGAAAGTTACGTCCGAAATATTAGACACTATTTTGTCATAACCCTCCGTTTGGAGGGAGGTAGAAGGGAAGAATTCGGATTGGTTCTTGAGTGTTTGACCCATCCCCCCGGGGAGTGGTGAGCTGCAGACACAGTCGGGGGTTTAAACCCCCAATCCAATCCTTCAATGCAGTGAGCTAAAACGCAACAGGAACAAAAGAAATAGAAAAGAGTTCTAAATGTTTTGTGTTTTTAAAACACATATTCTTTTAATCACTTCTTGGTAAATAAATATCGATATTGTGCAACATGGATGTTTATATTTCCATAATTAAAGCAACTATAAAAATCTTCCTGTTCCTGCTCTTTTTTAGACCCATACATTTTCAATCAACGTTTCTTTAATTTATCACGAGGAGACTTTTGATGGGTAACGGCGACTGCGCCGTGATGTTTGTCCTCCATCAGCTCAGTTTTTCTTCAATACTCTGGGGGTTCAGCGCCGCCTGAGCGCGCAGACGCCGGAGGAAGTCAGCACCCCCCACGAGAGTTTGCAACAACAAGCAGCACTTTGTATGACCTAGGAGAGACATGGCATCCATCTAGTCCTGGGAGAAATACTGTCTGCAACAAGAAAAGAAAAGTCTGACTTCTGCTGAGCGCGCTGCAGCTCTTTGTCTGTCCTGGAACAGAGTTACAGCCTGTCAGAGGCTCGCCAAGCTGCAAGCTTCTTCAGCGATGTGATGGGCCTTCACTGAGAGCGGAGAAGATGTGCTACTCTGCGTTTTATAAACATCAAGCTTATATTCTATCCTGGCATCGTCAGAAAAGCCTTCCCGATAGCTAAACATGAAACTGTTGCAGCCAAGCGGAACTTTAGCCTGGAAGAAAAGATGTAAAAAGAAAATGATACAAGAAAGTGTTTCCCTCTCACCATCTGTAGCTTTGTTCCTCCACCCACGTCTCCATCTCTGTTCCTTCAAACTGGCTGCCCTCCCTTTCCTCAGACTCCAGTTTTGGTCCTCGCCGGTGTTCTCCCTGTTGCATCATATTAACAGTATGTAGGAGCTATAAGAGGAACGCCATTAATCTCACTGTCTTATGAGGACCGCATTGTTTGTGTGAGTAATGAGCTCTGTACATCCACACTGTGTCTCTGTTGTCCTTAATTGCTGCAGCTTGACTCTATTAGAAGAATCCCGAGTAATTAACATCCTCTGGAAAGTGGGAATGCAAACATGCAGCTTCAGGAAGTGGATTTTCTCAGCAGATTGAAACATTCTGCTCCACTTAGTTTGTACTTTGAGCATGGAATCTATTTATCAGTGGCTAAGTGGAAGGCTTATTTATTTATTTTAACTTAAATGCTGAGCAATATTAATGCTTAGCCAGATAAAACTAATAGATTTTTTACTATTATGAAATAGCTAAAAGGGCATCGGTATGAAACTGGGTGTCATATAGCTGCAAATTTGTATCTACTTTTTTAAAGTGCGTCAGATTTGATGCTTGACATCGACATTTTCTGGACTTCATTCATTACCAGATCACGGAAAACATGGATGATGTTGAGCGAGTAACTTGGGTTCTACAGAGGCGCCGACAAGCACGCCGTCATGTCTGGGTTCAGTAGATCAGTCAGAGTCCGTCCCGGTGCGGTGAACTTCACTCCCGCCGCGGAAGCTGCACCTGGATCACGGTCGTTTTGAACTTTACTTCCATCCGTCTGTGGAACAGTTTGAAGAAAACTGGAGGATCTTTTTTATTAAAGTCTCAATGAAAATAGGACAATCCTAAGACAATGGAAATGGAGCCATTCTCCGTCTCCGCTCTTTTTTTTGTGTGTGTGATTTTTTTTTTTATATTAGATTTTTAGGAAACTAGATTACTGTTAGATTTAAAAAAAATAGTTTTTCACAGACAGAATGAAAAAGATGAAGACTGTTGTAGGAATGATTAGGCCACATAAAATGAACATGTGAATACAGGTACTTGGAAAAAAAAAAAAAAGACAAATATAGAAGAAAGTAAAGCACACAAGAATACTGAGTCACTGAGTGTTCATTTTCAAATAGGAAATAATTGTCCATATATGTAACCTACTGAAAACCCGAACCTGAGCGTTAGATTTACTAACTGTGAAGAAACTTTCTAATGTTCTTCATGTTTTTCACAGCAGAACCCTCAATGCAAAGAGCAGGAAGCTCAGTCTGAGATTTTACTGGCTGATTCCTCATGATATCTATGGAGGCGGGGCCACAAACCGTGAGGAAAAACTGTGGAACGAGAACTACATTTTAGAAATAACCTTCACTGATACTAGAGTCAAATGAAAGTTGGTAATGAAAATCTGAAGACCATCGACTTCAAAAGACTTGACAGAAACAACCAAGAGGTTTGAAACTTAGAAACACAAACATTGAACTTGTAACTTCTAGACTTTGTTGGTGTTTCCTGGTCTGCTCCATCTTGTCTTCTTCTTTTTTAGTTTATTAATTAAGAGATTTATAAAGTTGGACTTGACTTTCCCTTCCTTAAACCGTCTTTTCTCTTCAGAGCCTATTATGTCCTGCGGTTCTTCAAAGACGTTCAGTTGCCTTAAACATTTTTTTTGTTTGATTTAGTTCCCAAAGACTTTAAATTCCAGACATTTTTATCTGAACGTGATCAAGATAAAATGAAAGGATATTTCTCAGTGTCCCAGAGATAAGCATATTTCCTTTATTTTTTCTGGAAAGTCATCCTCAGTAATAGCAATTATGTCCTCAGAGTTAGAATAATCCACTAATCACTCATTTCCATTTGGATTTTAATTAATCTTCTCCTCCATAAACATGCATGAATAGGATTTGCTGCAATATGTTATCCTCAGCTTTCTCTCCATTTCTGTTTTCCTTGACTTGTGCCAGCATAATAATTCAGAGTTGTGCCAGTGCATCATGGTCCTCGAAGCAGGAAGTGGGGGGTTGCAAGCTCTTACATGTTTGCCAAGAGGGGAGTTGAAATCTTTTGCTTTTTTCTCTTTGCCAAATATGATGTAATGATAATCTCTAAAATGAAGCCTGAAAAGAAGAGATTTTGCAAAATATTGATTATTACATTTACCCCAAATGTTTGGTATTTACTAATTCAGTGGGTTCTTTATCTAGTCTCATTTGGGTTTTATTTCAAACCATTTCTTTGCAACTTTTGAGACGTAATGAATAAATAAAACAAAAGAAAAAGGCACAACCATCAAAAACTGGTATTTTCTAAGTATAATAATGAACTGGAATCCATTGTGTGTAACTTTATTATTGTGAGATTATGTAAAACATTCAAGCATCTGTCTCCACATATTCTGCAGCGTGGTTTGGAAACAACTGTCTCCATAAATCCATATTTAGAGGAAGACTCCTGATATCTATAAACATCAGCTTGATGTTTCTCTGAAGTGGAAAGCTCTTCCTCAGGTTCCTGACGGGTTCTTTTCTCCTCAGAGAAACCCTCCAAACGCATGTGTCCATATATGAGGACTTGATAGAGAGAGCGTGTTGCTGTGACAACAAGGGACGCCCTTCGTATTCGCTTTGTGTCAAGTTTTGACCCTGTTGTTGGGTCCGCATGACCCAACAACTGCATCCGGACCCTGAGCTCGAGCTTGACTGATCTACATTTCTGTTTTTTTTTTTTGTAAGTTTTCTCATTCTCTCGTGAATGGATTAAACTACTTGGACAGATCACATGTTTACAACAGCTGATGATTTGAGCGTACTGTATTTTTCTGAGCATAAGTTGCTTTTATTTGCATTATTTGGCTGGGGGTGTGACTTATATTCAGGTGCGACTTCAGTCTGATTTAAAAAACATTTAAATAGGCTCATGTGTTTGTTATTTTTCCACTAACAACCACTAGAGGGCTCCGTAGGTGTTTGTATCTGTATTTGCTACTGACAGCAACGCAGAAGAATAAGCGCCGTCTAAACCAAAACCTTACAGATATTTTCCTTATTTACATCAAGACTTTCTTATCCTTGTTTTTATTTAGTAATGTATACTAATGTGGGACAGCAAGTGATTAAACTGTATCATGGAGAGACGGGAGTTCCATCAGATTCTGAAATCTTTGAATTTTCTGATTTTTTTTTAACCCTTGATTTTCAAACAGCAAAATTTTATGCCCTGAAATATAATTTTCAATCTTAAATATTTCATTTTTTTTTCTATTTCTAGACTCAACATTATGATGGCCCACATATTCAATGTAAAAAAAATGATGTTGAAAGCTTTATTTCTACAGTTTCACTAGAATAACTAGTCAATGTAAGCACACATCGATCTACAGCCAATCAAATCACGATGACACCAACATGACCTCAGCATTTCCTACGCTCTTTAGGAGCCCAAGATGGCAGCCAACCCGCCTGGTGGTAGACGGAAGTACTGCTGAAAGCGCCGTCATTCAGTTATCAACCCGACCTTTCATCATCATCTGCATCTTCCAAGCATTGCAGATGTGCCTTCAATGCTTCCTTATGGTGTTTAGGGTAGTGATAAAACTGAGTGTCGTCTAGTTGCGGTAACATAGCAATAAACAAAGAGTAACATGTCCAAAATTCAGTCCAGGTTTGAATCATTCTAGCCTTGACTGTATGTCTATAGTTTCAGTGATTTGCATTTAATTATATTTCCATGTGTTTGTGTTTTATTTGTCTTAATCCGGGGTGTCAAACTCAAGGGAGCCAAAATCCAAAACACACCTTAGGTTGCAGGCCGAACAGGATAAACATTTATTGAACACACTAAATCTACATTTTTTAAACTTTAAAAGCGTCACTTTTTAACATAACTATAAACAAAAACAGTATTATTTAATATTATTCCAGAATAAATCACCCTAAACCTAAATTACTTTCAATATTTTATTCTCCGTAAAAGTATATTTTGTTAAAATTATACAAGTTAGAATAACAATAAAATATACTGATCTGGAGGGCCGGGTATGATTACCTGGAGGGCCAGATCCGGCCCCCGGGCCTTGACTGTGACTTATATGGTTGATCACAAAAAAATCAAAGCATGTGAACTAAAAAAAATGGTGGGAGTTCCTCTTCTAACACAAACACACAATATGTTTGTTTCTTTTCTAAATTCTTTAAGATTAATTCAAAGGCTAAATTCTTTAGCAAATTGATGGTATTTTTGGAGTCTGCTGGCTCTGATCAGGCCTGATATACGATCTCCCCAGTGATGAAGGTGGCTGGGATGGATTGCGTGTTTTGGGTGAGGCTGGCTGTCTGCCCGGGTAAAGATGTCATCAGTGCGTGCCGTGAGCCCGCCGTGCCGTGAGCCCGCCGCGCCGCTTGTGAAACGGCAGGTAAACAAGGTGGCACGCAAACACGCGCGGTGCCAGGTTTTCTGTTCGCTTTTATCCACGCGTTGTTTCTTTTAATCTGATTATCACTAATGTCACACTGATGCTGGGAGTCTGAAACCCGAGCCGGCCAGCAGCGGCCGGCACCGGCCTGACACAATGAGTGCTGGGACGGCTTGACAGAACATTGGAACGCGGCAAAGAAACTGAGAAGAGGAGCTAAAGGATGGAAAGAAATAACAAAAGATGTTGGAAAAAATAGATAGCAGGAGAAAGATTGAGACAAGAGGAGAGATAAAAACAGAGAGCAGGGGGTTCAGTGTCACCCTCCAGTCTCAGATGGGAGTGTAGATCAGCTTTCTGGCCGTGCCTCTCCCTTATTTCTATATCCAGGTGAAGAGGCTTTACTCCAGAGTACAAATGGCACAGCGTAATCCCTGAGCACACAGATAATCAACTGTCTGCTCTCACCCTCATGTCCAGAGTTATTGATCAAAAAGCTTTACTCGGCTTTAATTTACTCCCTCATTTTATTTGTCCTTTCACAAACGCGGTGGCGCCCCTGCGCGTGCTCCTCCAAGAGCAACGAGATTCCTCTGCGTGTTTGCTGCTTATGAGCTGCAGCTATCGCGCTGCGGTTTTGTGATTAATAGGCCTTGATGTGCGGCTCTGGTGTTTGCAGCCACTCGACCCTCCAGAGTTAGTGATGGATACTGTGTTTGTCAAGTCGTGTGACTGCGCCGCTTATCTGGCGCTGCTCTTTCAGTCATACGAGATGTTCGCACACTCGGACGCGCACATTTACATTTCCCCCTCCTTTAGTGGCAGGAGCGCCCACTGACACGGCCCAATCCCTTATTCCACCTTTAACCTCGCAGCCAACTCTAAATCCTCGTCTGGTAATTGTGATAACACCTTCCGCTCATGGAGTTTGGCAGGACATTTTTCACTTCCACCAGACATTTTATAGTAGCTAAGCTTTTCTACATTGAATTCATGTTAAAGTTCCATTCCGTTCATCTTTAGATCTGTTTTAAAAGTGTTCTTGAGATTATAATTATGCAGTTTTTTGGAAAAAATCTTATATTATTGGAAAAAAAAAGTTAAACGCACTGTCTTGTAGGGTTCAGACAACCCCACGTCCAACATCAATGTACCTAAGCTTAAGCCTGTGTAGTTTCTATTTTCTTTTTGTTTCTTTTTTTTTCCATGTGTGTCTTTTCAAAGTAGAAATGCTGGATGTTTCCAGGCTTTGAATAAAAAAAAAAAAAGCAAGGTCAATACTCATTTTTTTAAAGAATTACGATTCAGATTTTTTAGGTTCTATTGTTTCTCTACATTGCCAAACAAAATTAGTTTAAAGAAAGAAAAAAATACTTTGACTTCTGGATGGAAACCCGAGACCAACACTTTATTAGATGATGAAACAATTGTTTTTAAATATTCCTCCAAATTGCTTTAAATCTTTTAGGGTTTTACATTTTATATCTGCTTTTTTGCTGAATATAGAATAATAACGACCACACTCCTTTGTTCCAAAGCCTCAATATTAAACACAAGCAAAGCCTTCCGCTCACGGACAGCTCCTTTATGCAATTATGAACCTTCACCCCGTCCCCCATCACTTGTTTTAAAGAGGACACTCAAACGGTGGTGTCTGTGTGTGTATGTGTGGGCTTGAATGGGTTTTCTCATTGTTTCGTCATTGTTCGGCTGTGGAGTGTCTATAAACTGGGAAGGATAAACAAATCTCTTCTGCTTAGCCGCCGGCGATGGCTGTGCACAATCTGTTGATTAAAAACACACTTTCAAGCGCACACACAGACGCACAAAAGCCCATTTACTATCTACAGTCAGTTATCACACCTGTAGTGACGGCCCCATTTTCTCCTCAGCGCAGAATGGTCTACACCTGACATCCTAAACATGCGTGTTAATCTGTCCACTGCTAGCAGAGACACACAATGGATCAGAATTAGGTTGTACAAAAAGTATGAAAGAATAGACTGCAAATGAGAAGCTACTGAGGAATACGTTTTTTTTAGTTTAAATTTAGCACTAAAAGCACTAGAAGACCAGACCAGTCCTCTCTTGGCCGGTTTAGAACGGTCTGGGCAACTCAAGTGAGCATTTCCATTAACCATCAAAGTGCGTGTGGCGTGTAGACCGATGACGTAGCTGTGCGTCAAAACGAAAGAGGAGCTGCATCAGCTGACTCAGAAACGGAGGGAAAATGAAAAAGATATAATCCGGAGCAGATGTTTATTATGGATGATCTACACTCATTGTTCTGAATTAAAAAGAAAAAAGAAACTCTTCATGTTGAGCAATACTCCAATGTTCTTCAATAAACGTTTAACAAAGCACGATGAGAAGTGTTTTTGATGAGTATGGACATTCTTCGACCCTCCAAATTTGTGAATTTGGTTAGTCCCTGACCTCAGCTAATAAGGGGGGATACTATATGTAAAGAATTTATCGGGTTGTGAAGACGAATATAGTCAAAAAGAGAGACAAAATGTTCCGTTTTAGATCTTTCCACCAATCAGTGGGTTAAATCATGTGATGACAGAAGCTCCGCCCTAATGGGTCCATTCCATTTTTCTACGGACCTATTACCATCGAGGGACCAGGAATGGTTCCAGTCAGTCCTGCTTATTTGGTCCATTTTGTAATAGAAATGCTCAAAAGTCGGGTCCGGTCCGGTCTGGACCGCTCAGTGGAAAGAATCCCGGAAGGTCGTTTTCGATATGTAGTCCCTGAAAAACCTCCATGAAAAACTTCCATTGTTAAAAATAACTAAAGTTTGGTTGTTTTTAAACCAAATCAAACCATCAGCCAAACTCTCTTATACTTTCCTGTTTCAATCATACTTGATATTATTATAAAGTAAATTGTAAAATATATCTTTGCTGTAGTACAATTAGAATTGATCAAATGATTATATATTTTAGACATAAAAATACAGAAATCCTCATTCTTCTGAAGGCAGGTGGCTTCTCCGTTGCCCTCATGTCACCTTCTCTGACTCCAAGCACGGATTGAGGAGAGATGGAGGTGTGATCTGCGATAAACAAATTCTTTTAACACGCCGAGCTGTTGTTACAGTGGGTTCTTCCTCCACAGGCCCACTGTAATTGTTTGTAGAATTTGTGTGAGAGAGTAAAGTCTGGATGTGTGTTTCAAACAGTGAGCGCACAGACATTCTTAACACTTTGATTGTTGTGAACTATGTGAAAACCAGACTCAGAAGAAAGCTTTGAATACGGGAGATATTTGTATTAGGATCTCAGCTTTCTATCAAATACACTGATTACCCTTTTGCCCCCACCACAATTGGTTGAATGAAGCAGAAATGAAGGCAGCTTGTCTGTATTTAAGATAATTACATTTCTCCAAACATGCTACCGCGTGAGCTGCATACACAATGGCAGGGACGAGTGTTCGCTGTGTCTTCTTGTGATGATCAGAACAGACTGAGCTGCTTTTGAGAAACGGAGCCTTATTAACTCCATCAGGGGAAAACAGAGACACATGTTTCACAAATGCAAATACCCCGAGGGCGTGTCCAGGAGCGTGGGCATTCGTGTGGCAGCGCGCAGGCATCTGTTGGTGTGTTCATGAGTTACGGTCTTCTATTCATGTATCAATACTGTTGTTTGACATGTTTAATGTGTTTAAATCTGCTTGTTTTTATCACAACATCTCTTGATCATTAACACAGAGACACATTTCCTGTTGTGGTAAAATGTTCTAGTGTTTGTATTCTTTTTTTCATTGGTTTAAAATCAGTCAGTTATTTCATTTTAGAATAATATGAACACTTTTATGAATCGAATGTACTAAGCATTGATTGTTTTGACCTTTTTTTGTCTGTTTTTATTAAACCTGAGAAAAATCAGCAACAATCTAAAGCAGGTAAACAGCTTTTTGATGGTCGTGTTTTTGGCGTTGTTGACATGAATGAAGTTCTGTTTCCTCATGGAGATCTTTATCGGTATTTGCTGGTTAAGTTGTGTTTATATTCGCGGTTTACTGCTTGTTTAAGAGATTCCAGAAACAAATGGATGTTGGTTTGAATTTTTCTCCTTTTTCGTATTTAATGTTTGTTTTTCATTGTAAGACGCTCCAAGCTGCAACACATGAAAAGTGCTTTTAATAGATAAAGATTGATCGGTAAGTTCAGTTTGTTGAATAATAACCAAATAAACTCAGATTATACTCAGACTTACTTTCTGTTCTGCCAAATGTTGTTATGAAATATGAACAAGTTTAAAATTAAAGTTAAAGCTGATCATCACTGCATTTATTGAGGGTGAAAATAAAGAATGATGCTGTCCATTTGCAGGAAATGTAAATTGCTATAAATATCAAAATAACAAAGATTTTTTTAAAAAAGCCAAGCGCATAGACTTGTTTATTTTATTTTATTTTTTTATTAATATTTGTGAAGTTCTTAGAAATATTCAGGATATTTTGATGTATCCAATCCTTTTACTGTAGTACAAAAAACTTTCAAATATTTTCCGTTTTGCAATGTTATTATAAAAGCATAATTTTGAGATAAAATGTAAAAAAAAAAAAAAAAAAAAAACAGCTTTGTGACCTGCTGTTTGCGAACTACAATACTAGCGTTTCCTCATAGTTGGAAGATGCTTGGTGTGAAACGTTGAAGCGATGCAAATCTTGCTCCAGGATTTTTCTTTCTCAGCTCCATTCTGAATTATGAAAGACTTTGTTTCAGGCACAAACTGCAGTTTTTTCATTTAATCGATTTTCAAACAGCTGGCACTTCCATAAATGAAAAGGGACACCATACATACATAGCTACCAAATCCGAGTCCCTGATTGGTCAATGTTCAACTGGTTTGACTTTTTACGTTCACTCAATGGTCTGAACTTAGAACGCACTCAAAAACTTGCATAGCGGCACATGAACATGAGAGATTTTAATGTGGAACCCTGAAGCATGCGTTTACATAGACCTACATTTGAATAGATAGAGTCTTCCGGAGCCCAGTGTGAACGTAGCATTATACTAATACATGAATGGATATGCTAAAAATGGGCAAACTTTTAAGGTTGTAGACGACTTAGTGGACCCTTAGAGCAAAAATGTTTCTAGCAGGTTTTTGGAATGTTGTGAGCAACAGGTCATAGCAGCCTATACAACACGTGTGGGTAAGCAAGGGGGAAGTAGGTGAGATGCAGACATGTTGTACGGGATTTTTCATTTTTTCAACCTCCCAAAAACCTGGAGCCCCGTTAGTGCTGTCCAAGTGAAAAGTGTGCACTCCTAGTGTGTTGTTAGAATTAAGAAAATTAGACAATCAGTGTAGTTTGTGTGGGTATTGTACATGCACTTACAGATCACGTGCACACCTCTGGTATGCAGCATTTGCAGACGCCAGTGTGCACACAAACACACACAAACACACTTCTCTGTGTGTCTCAACAACAGATAAATTAAAGAAGTGTAGGCCTCCTAATTACATGGAGTTATTTTTTATGTTATTTACTTAACCATAATGGCAAAAACAAAAAAAGTTTTAGCAGAAGTGCCTGTCAACCAGGTGTTGACTGCAGGAGAGAGAGCGATGCCGCGCGGACTCCGCGGACTTCGCGGACTGGCGTTATGTTTTCAGTGATCTGTCAGTTATTTAATACACAATATATTTTGTTGTAGAACTTTTAAAGTAGGGGTGCAGGTTGAAATTGATTTGATGATATATATTGTGATATTGTGTTTATCAATACTTGTATCCATCCAGGTATTTGATTAAATATTTATGGGGATTCTTCAGTGTCTTACTATTTTTTCCACCTAAACCCCCGACCACTAGTTGGCAGCACAGTACTCGGAACATCTTTTATCAGCTCTACACTATATTTTTTTGTGGAAATCAGACAATGCTAACAGTTCCCTTTAAAAGAAAAGATTTCATAATTTATAAGTTATTTATAATTTTTTTATTAACCTGTTTATTTATAATTTATAATACCAAAAGAGAAGCACCATCAATGTGCTAGTTTAAAGACAACTAGTACATGAGATACAGTTGCAGTTCTTAGTCTTGTGATCAATAATTAAAATACATTTTACTATTTTATTACAATGAAAGACATAATAATATTATTTTTTCTAAGTAATACTCTGTTACTGTTACATGTTTTGTTCTGGTACAATCTTGGGACATATTGCGATATATATCGTGAGACACATATCGACTTATGTATTGTATCGTCAGACCCGTAATTTAAAGGGAATCAATAAAAATATATCTTAAAATGAAATTTTTGCTCTTTTCAGCAGGTATTTTACTCCAGTCCTCACGAGCGCTCCAGCTGTCTCAGCTTTGACGGGTTGTTTTTTTTTTCTCTTCCATAGGATTTAGATTCAGGTTCATTGGAGGACAATCCTGTCAAAACTCGGTTTAATTGGATTCCTGACAATTTTCATGTCTTCATGTGATTTGCTTTGCTTTCACACTTGAGTGAGCGAAATAGCTCGGGAACATCATGGTGTTCCAGCAGCTGGTTGTTGCACGGCTCCTCTTTGACTCTGATGTTCACCTCTGCTCACCCATCTGCTGAATCTTCATAAAAAAGACTTAGACGCGCTATTGGCCACTTCAGTCCAACGCTGCAATATGACTACAGATGCGCTGTGTAAACAAATCCTACTTTAGGGCAGATGTGCTTTTTACAGATACAAATATGAAAACAATTGTATTTATCAGCCAATGTCAATAGTTTATGATCAATGTTTAGTACAAAACCTGATGTGTAGAGTGTATAATCCATTTGTTTGCAGTTCACGTTTGTTATTTTTGGTTCCAGTATACCAACGGAATGTGAAAGGTTTGATTGACAAATACAACCAGAAACAATGTAATTTCCCCTAAAGTAGCCGCTTCAAACCAATTCTCCCTTCCACCAAAGTTTACCCTCGTGTCGGAGGACTTTGTATCCCTCCGCTTGGAGGGTTGGACTTAAAAACAAAAAATTCCCGAAACACTTGCACTAAAAATGTTCCTTCAAATGAAGGGGAAGGAAGAAAGGAAGAATTTGGACTGAGCTGAATAAAAGTTGATACATTTACTCTTGAAAAAACTGCTTTATTCTACTATTATTGTACTGGATTACACATGAATCTTCATGTTTTTTATAAAGTTTGGGAAGTTTATGTTGTACATGATGTGTTGAAGACATGCGAAAGGCTTTACAGTCACTGTCAGGTCTGGATGACCTTTCAAATTTGATGATTCTGTCATTTTAGGGGTGGCCATGGTGCAGGGGTAGGGTGGTCGACCTCTGATTGGAAGATCGAAGGCGTACGTGTCAAGACACTGAACCCCACATTGCTCCTATAGTGGTTATAGGTTGTCGCCGGTGTTGGGCAGCGGAGCCACTATCGGCGTGTGAATTGGATTGGGACTGTAAGGCGTTTTGGGCTGTCAGTCATGGTAGAAAGTACTTAGATATAAGTATCTAAGCCTCATTTCTCCATTAATGCTTCCCATCCTAATTTTCAATTTCAACACTCCTGTTTGTCGAGGCCCAGCAGCTCCCCACTTTAGGATTCTGCGGTTGGGCATGAGAAGGGGTCATCTCTGTGAAGTGAAACTCCAGGAGTGTCCGCTCCCGCTGTGGCTTTTCTCAAATGTATTCAGTCACAGAGGTGGAGAATCAAGCGCCTCGTTCTTCCACCAGAGATGTCTTGCTTTCTGCTTGTTAGTGTTTCAGCTGCCACGGTCTGCGGTTAGAGACCATGCAACGGGTGGAGAAGAGGGCACGTACCTCAGTGCTGGACTGTTTCTGAGCACACCGGAGCTCTTTTCCTGGTGATACGATCCCTGTGAGCATCAGAACTCCTTTTTCCGATGCAGAGAAGATAGTCACAGCTCGCAGGAAGCTCCGAGAAGCAAAGGAGGAATTATCCGAACATCGGAGCGCCGCGCACCGCATCATCAAGCAGGAGGAGAGCAGGTGTGCACCTCGGTGTGTTTGTGTGATTGTGCAGTTTGAGCAGAGTACAGACAAAAGCGCCGTGCAACATCTGGATGCCGGT
Organism: Oryzias javanicus; assembly: GCA_003999625.1. NCBI lineage: Eukaryota > Metazoa > Chordata > Actinopteri > Beloniformes > Adrianichthyidae > Oryzias > Oryzias javanicus. Next base: position 8,177,636 of record CM012450.1, read on the forward strand.
GATAGCTCTGCTCACAAGCGTTACGAGCCAAATTAATCAAACCTGGTGGGGAGGCTGTTGAGCGGGGATGTGTTTGTGTGTGCGGTATCGGGTATTGAAAGTCGGGCCACGTTCTGGTCAAAGTAACACAGACTCAGTCATCAGAAAGAGAAAGAGGAATAAATAGAGAGTTGAGGTTTGGGAGAAAACTCCTGAAGATCATAACAGCCTCTTTGGTCCAAACTAAGATTTCATTCATTTTGTTGCTCCGTTTTTTGCAAATATCTATACTTATAGTCCCACATGAATCCCCCTACCCTCATCACCTCCACACTCTAGTACTACTGGGTTACTTACATGTTTTATACAGTTTGTTCTCAATTGTTTATATAATAATTTATGATTATAGAGATAAGTAAAATTGGATTGACATGAATTTCCACTGGTAAACAATGTATGGTTTATTTTGTCTTAGTTTAATAGTTTAATGCAAAAAACGAGAAAATACTGAATGAACAGTTAACAAATCTTTCTTTAAGTCATAAAATGATTCAAAGATTCAGATTCAAAGTGTTTATTGTCATTTGCATAGTAAAGAAACGGGTTTCCCTGTACAATGAAATTCTTACTTTGCAGCTCACTCTGAATGCCATAAAGAGATGGATAAAGTAAAAAAGATAAAAATATAAAGATAAAGATATTTACAGGATGACTAAAGGGCATAGTTAAAATATATATACAAGTTTACATAGAATATTATTGTGCAAAGGAGACTGACAGAACTGGATAGTGGGGTACATGTGCGGTTGTTATTAAGGTGCAATAATAATGATAAATAGTCCAATAATGATATATGAATGAGACAGTAGAACGGCAACAGTTGGAGTTTCTTATTTCTATTCTGACTTCATAGACTGATAAAATTGTTTTTGAGACCCATAGATGTCTAATCTCAGGTTAAACGGAAATCAAAAGTTTGATTTTAAAAATGTTTTTCTTAAGATACTTGAAGGAGACAAATTTATAAGTTTCACATTTTTAATGCAGGGAAACGTGACCATTTTGTTCCTAAAATAAAAAAAAAAAGTATTATTGTGCTAAATATATCCTGCTAGAAAGTACTTTTCATTGGTAAAATACCATTTAGGTATTTAACCATCCATCCTCACCCTGTCAGGATGACAGGGTTGCTGGAGCCTATCCCAGCTACAGCTACTGTTACACGTTAGAGTTGCCAATCAACTTATAAAGCATGTTTTTGGACTGTGAGAAGAAGCTGGAGTTCCAAGAGGAAACTCACACACGCATGCACAAGGAGAACATGCAAACTCCACACCGGAGGAACTCAGCTGGGATTTGAACCAGGACCTTCTTGCTGTGCTAACCACCGCACAGCGTGCAGCCCAACACACTCGGTTAGATGGTATTCAAAATTTACCTTTGAGTTCTACAGCTTCTTAGCTTGAATGAATGTGCTGCTGTAACTGTAAAGGTGAAGTAAAAATTCAAATGAAGTCTTAAAAAAGATTTTAGTTTTATCTCAATTTAAAATTTTATAAATATACATTTGAATATTTATTCCTAAAATTTCTGAAGTTTATCGTAATTTTTTTTTTCTTTCCTGAAAAACTACATTCTCTTTGTTGATTCAGTTCAATAACTGACACTTCACTGAAACATGGCTGCTCCTCTGTAATGGATCCGCTGTGGACAAGCAAGGTATCTATTCACACTTATTTCCCAACTTGACCCAAACATCTATAGGATGTAATATTCTCCTGTAAGAAAACCTTTGGGGAAGCTCTGACTGTCGGTCCAGTTATTAGAAAAAGGAAAACAGAAGAAGAAATTACATTTTCCACTTCCTTTTTCTTTGAGAATCCTTAAGGCTTCAGGGATCCAGAATCTATAGCAGAAACCAGTTTTGCGACTGGAATACCCCATGGGGCGCTGCAAATACCTTCTATTGATAGTTTTCTGACAAGGCCAGCCTGGAGGGACGAGACCAAGAGGGGGACGCCACTGACACTACCCATGAGCTGCTGCTGTAACGGGCAGTAAACTTTCTGAAGGTTGTGTTTACCGAGAGTTTCAATCATCTTCCAAAACATAAAAAGCAAAGATATGAAGGTAAACTTTGAGTTTAGATTCTTGTGATTCAGCTGCTGGCTTATTCTGCTCTTTTATTTCTTCCAGAGGTGGAGTTCAGTTATTTTTACATCTACCTGTCAGAATAGTCCTCACTTTGCACAAACATTAATATGTGTTTTTTTAATTTGTATGTCACTAATTCCCACCGGCAGGATCTTAACATCCTAGTGTATAAGGGTATGAGGTGCACCAAAGAGAACAAGGATTTTTGAAAAGGTATTCTTTGTTTCTGTGGGAAAAAGTCCCTCATACTGACCATTCAACCAAACACCTTGGACAACCCCCACCCGTGTGGTGTGGTACAGGTGTGGGTTGTCCCGGCTGAGGAGGGTTGTCTGGCTGCATCTTAAAGGGGAGCAAAGGTGTGTGTTGCAGCTCCCTTGAGGTTCGTCAGGAGAATGGAAAGTGACATTGTCATGCATCGTGAAGTGTTTATTAGTATAATTGATGTTACACACACGACATACACACATGCTGTTGTACGGAGACCTTATGCCGCACCGTCATGGGTACGGTGCATGTGATATGTCTGTGTCTGTAGGATGTCCACACAAACTACACTCTGCATGTCTAATTTATTCATTTTTAAAAGTCAAGCTGTGTCCAAAGAAAGCACACTTATCATGTGAATAACACTTACGGGCTTCTTGCACAGTGTACAGGATTATCACCCACAGCAGATACAATTAGTGTCAGCATTCTTGCTCTACTGGTTCAACGAGCGGTCTACGACCCCAGAGTTTTGTATGGGCCGTCTGTTTTCCATGTCCAGTTTTGCCCATTTTTCACTCGTAGACAGCGTGTGTCCACCCTTAAGGGTAGCTGTGATTAAAGCTTAAAGCTGTAGGTAGAAATGACTGTTTCTGAACGGATAAAAACAGGGGATTATGGGCCATGACATGTACAAGAAAGGGACAATAAAAAAAATTAAAGGATTTTCAATGAGAAAAGACGGAGCAAAGTTAATTATTGCAACGTACACATATGTGCAAAAATTGTTGAACTTCTAGAAATTTTGAAAGAAAACATAATTTTGCATTTCCACTGTTTCTTTTTAATCCTAATTATGTGAATAAACATAAACCAACTAACGCGATAAGTCATTCAAAAACACGTTGACGAATGTGAGCAATACTTTGATTTATGGCAAATACATTCAGATTTTTCCACGACACTAGCTCTCATCATCTATCAAAGGAGACGTCGGTGTCTTATTTAGGCCATGGAGCATCGGAGCGGCTAGCAATTTTAGGAAATGGTGGTTCGTGATTTTACAGATACAGTTGTTGGTCATGTGACTTATGCCTCTTTTAAAAAAGTATCTCGGTTGCAGTTTTGCAAAATATGTAAATTTTGATACCAAACGTATCGATACCATATCAAAGACCGCCTCTTCCAGGCGCAAAATCTTTCTTTTAAATGTGATTTCTTTTTTTTTTTCTAATTTGTCGTGTTTCCATTAGGCAAAATTGTTGTCGCAAATTCAATTTGTGCAATTTCATAGTCAATTGAAATGCTGCTAATGAAATGTAATTGAAGAAAACAAACTGAACAAATGTTTACAGTGAAGTAAGAAGAAAAACAGCTGTCTTATGCTACGTTCACTCCAGGCTCGGAAACCCATGTTCAAGTGACCAGTCTATGTAAACAGGGGTAAATGTGTCGGTGTCCACGCTTTTAACTCCATTTTCTTGCTCTACGTACAAAACGTGCGGCCATTGAATGAGCATCAAAAACTAAACCAGTTGAACTTTTAACAATCATGGACTCTGATTTGGTTTTGACGTATGGGAAGTGTCATTTTTTACTCAAGGAAATCCCATCTGTTTGAAAATTGATCATAGAGGAGAAATAATTTCAGTTTATAGGACTCCAAGACCTCTACAAATACGCCGAATCAGCAAATACGGAGAACGCCCAGTCTCCGTCCTCTCAGTCTCCGACCTCTCACCCCCCATCCGAAGAATGTCTGTAACCGATCCTAACTCATCAAAAACACTTCTGATCATGCTTTGTAAACATTTATTAAAGGACATTGTAGGATTGCTCAACATAAAGAGTTTTTAGAACAATAGACTGCAAACTTTTCATGAGGACTGTCTGTCTGTGCCATAAAAAGGTGCCTGCTTATTCAAATAAGTGTGAGAGGACATCTTCATCCAGATTTTCCCTGCATAAGCACCTGCTCTGGATGATAACTGTCTTCCACGATTATCAGGATATTTTAGAGCTGCTTCTGTGTCTGCCGATGCCATTTCTCCATGCAGGCTTGCTCAGTGTGTGCACAGCGGACGGGCTGGCGTGCTCTTCAACTTCGCTCCCCTCCTGGGGAATTCCCGCAACACCTTTGGAAGCAAAAGTTTTGTACAAGCATCTTGAGGTGTCAGAGTTTTTGTGAACCGGAGTCGTCACGTGACAGAAAACAGAAAGAAACGCGAATAAGCGAAGGAACACTGTATTGGAATAGAGCTGTGGTTGAAAAAGTCAAGCAAGATTTATGAGATTTGCACCGCTTTAACAAGCCTCTTCCAACTGTAGGTTTGTGCGCTAGTATTGGGTAGTCAACACCGTATGGTAAAAGTGCACTAAAGAATGTCCGTTGAGTCATTCTTCACATTTATAGAGCGTTTGTCTGCCTCTTTCTCGAAGGCTGAGAGATTGTCCTCCAACCTGTTATAATGTAAATGTGTGATATCAGCATAGATGCCCCCCAACCCACCCCCGCGTTATCCCGCCCGGGCATTCCTGCGATCGACATGTGAATTTATCACGACAATTTCCGTGGTGCGCTGGGCCCGCGTTTATGCGTGGGTCGATACGGCGTCAGAGGGAATATAAAAACTCCACTCTGATTTGAACTGTGCGCCTCATTGTTCCTTCCCTCTTTGGGAAATTTTTTAAAAGGGTTTCGTCTCCTAAATTAGTATAACAATAAAAAAAAAAAAAAAAAAAAAATTCCCACTTGTTGAGATGAGGGTGGATGAAACTCATTTTGCAGTGGAGGCTGGTTCATGGGAGGGGTTTTTAGCACTTTTAGTTTAGAACAAAGTGGCATGAATTTGTTCCATCGATAAACGTTTGTCATGCTGGCGGCTCGGCCTTGACGGATGGTGCGTTTATTGTCATTATTTATCTGTGTGTTTGGACCCCCCCATCCCTCACGTCCTCTCTCTGTCTGTCCATTAGGGCCAAGAGGAGCTGACAGTGGTGAAATTAAATTAAGTGCCATCCCACCCCCCCGCCTCCGTCCACCTCCCTCCCCCCTGAGCTTCCTCTGACATGAAGGTTTTAATGATCATGACGCTGTGAAACATCTTAAACGACTTAATTGAGAAAAATGAAAGGGACAGCGGGACGATTCATTCGTCTAAATGGAGGAACACAAGGTGCGGATGGGTCGCCCCCATCTTCACTCCCCATTTGTTTCCCCTTTTCCTCTTTACTCCACTCACTCAAACGGGGGAATGTTATTATGCGAGGTGTGGGATGAATCAAGGTGATGAATCTCTGCTCTCTTCTTAATTGCGTTTCGCTCAGCAGAAGCCACTGATGAGAGATTGGAGTTCATGAGTTTTCATGAAAACATGCATCTCGCGGGGGAGAAAAATGTGCAATTTATTGGTAATTTACTCGTATAAAATTTCTTTCCTTATTTAGTTTCAGTTGCATTTTTGTGACATTATCGCCTCATGGAGCGACGCGTCAGTTTTAAATTGATTTGGGGAAAAAAAAATAAGAGTTTCTCATGCAAAAGGTTATTCATGGCAGAATGAAGAGGCAGGTCCAATGGGTCCAACCACATAATAAACCTTTCATTAGTGACATCATTACCTGCTCGCTCCCACCGTGGGAATCACACCTTTGGGGTGAGGATTGTTTTAAGTAAAATTGCCTCCGTGTTCTTTTCGTTGGCGTGCGCAGCCTTCTCTGCGGGGCAAGGGGTTAATGCGGGTGACCCGCCGCCCCGCCGCGCCACCTCCGCCTCCGCAGCCCGACCTGTCACTCCCAGCTGACCCGCTCTGATCTGTGATTATGTGTCTGGCAGAAGGCCATTTATCCCGGATTAATTTATTCATCTTCCCGGTGTGGCTTCCGCTGCGGAGGATTGATGGTGCAATATATCTGCGGGAAAAAGAGCAGGAGAGCAGGAAGATCATCCATTTATTTGCTTCACTCTGTCTGAAGTGTGAAGATCAGCTTGTTTTACTGCCAACCCCCCCTTTGCTTCTGTCACAGGAGCCCCTCCTCAGGCCGCCTGCATCAGACTGTTGGCAAATCATTGACTTATAACTTTGCTTTAGATGGATCTTAGCATATTTGATGTTTAGTTTAATAGTATTCACAATAAGTTACACAAGTGTTTTTACAGTCTGAAGGACGTAAAAGTTCTCTTTAAAGTCACTATTTATGAATGAGAAGGAGCATCAATTTCATTAGTTTGATATTTATTACCCAAAAATTAAGAGACTAATGTTGTCAGGTCACAATTCTTTGTGGAAAGCGTTTATTTGCATGGAGGCCGATCCTCGACAGAGAGACTCGACTGCAGATCTCACGGTCGAGTCTAGCTGCTTCCAGTGGCCAGCACCTGCACCCGACGCCAGCCGCCCGTCGCCGCAGGACTTGAGTCATCGTGACCGCGCTGACCGGAGAGTGCAGGTGCAGCAAACTGGCCGAACAGGAACCTGAATTGGGAAGAATGACCACCCTTCAAGCGACTTGTTGCTGCTGGATGGATGAAACAGCTTGACTTGTGGTAGAGGCCGAGCAGAGTACGTTCTCTAAAATCCACAAAAGTCATAAGTGAAAACAGCCTTTAAGTTAAAAAACCAGCAAAGCAGTGATAGTAGAATAAAATGTATATAATAAACCACCGATTTGACAAGAATCCTAAAATGCACTATGACCAGGTGCAACATTTTATGTTTAATTGATGAACTTGGAATGACTTTCTGGATAAATCAGCTTTTTATACCTAAACAATGTTGAAATTGATGCCATAATAAAATATTTCTCTTTCCGAGTTTCTTGGTTTTGGTACCAGAAAGTAAAGACAAACTGTAAATAGCGAGACTTGTATGTGGAAACCACATTTTGATGTGTGTCTATCACCACAACACGACTGTCTACATATCTTGAGAATCATTGAAGGGAAGCAAACAATGTGTTTATGACAACCACTGAGTTTTCTACTATATCCCTAACTTTTGCTGTGAGTAGTCTTTCCTGCAAACAAACCGTGTCAGAAGAAGATTTAAATATGCTATGCACCTAGATTAAAGTGAACTAGAAAGTACACTTCATCATCATAAAAACTGATGAAAAAACTTGTTGGAGTTGCAGGTTTTTTGTGCGTTTTTTCCCCCTCCTCCCATCACAACCTGCAGCAGCTGGGTCCTCTGTCGCCTGTATTCTGAAGGCCTCCAGCACCATGATGGCTCATTACAGAGTTCTCCCAATCTTGGAGATGTGTCTGACACACACATGCTGGCAGTTCTCCCCCAATAAGCTGCTGAAATTGAATGTGTGCATGGGAGTCTTGCAGGGGTGGGGTGGGGGGGCGTGTCTGTGTCTGTTCCAGACAGGCAGAGACCCCCGCTCGCTTTCACTTTTCAGGGCCCTCGATGAAGGTGTTAAGGCTGCAAGACAAGCAGCAGTGAAGCAGAGAGGTGGGAGGCAAGGGAAGACTTTTAAGGTTGCCCTCTGGCAGCCGGTTTGATGTAGCTCCCAAGATAGCAGTGGGAGGGTGGGGGGGCTCAACTCTGAGCTGAGCTCCTGCGTAGGGAGGAGGTGTTGGCGGTGAACCCGTGATGCTAGTCTCATCCCATTTTAGCCTTTGTTTGTTGCTGTTGGTAATTAAATTTCCACTCGTTTGGCGTCATCTTATGGCTTATTGATTACTGCAGTCGGTAAAAAGTATAGATGTGAGTGGTTCAAGTCTGTGCTCAACTTTATTGATAGTTTAGAAATGAAGCGCTGTATTGAGTCTTAGATGAAAAACAGCAACTACTTCATAGAAGAGGTGTTTTTCCAAATCTTGTGCGCCACTTATGACACCAGACTTGGAGTCTTAAGTCTAACCAGACATAAACCGAAATTATTATTTTCTCCTCCATGATTAGTTTTCCATGATTAGTTGGCTCTTCCATAAATGAAAATATACATCATCACTACGTCAGTCCTCAATTGGTCAAATTTCGACCTAGCTTAATTCACAACACGCAACCAATGGCTTTGCGTTTTATATGCCAAGCCCAAAAATGGTCTAAAAATGTAGGCCGCTACACATGGATGCAAGAGTTATTGAACGTGGAAGACCGAAACACTCATAGGTTGTGTCAGAATACCCCCCACACACACATACACACTCCAAATATACTAATTCCAAAATCGAGTTCACTTGAAATTTTCCAGAAGTCTTTGCTTAAAAAAACCAGCATGCATCGGTGCTCACAAGATTAGAGAATATAGACCACAATGCATTGCGGTCGAACAATTTATAACAGAAAAAATGTTTAAATGTAATATTTGAATAAACCATCCACATTTTCAGCATCAGAACACAGTGGAGTCATAAATAAACGCCGTGAAACGTTCGTATTTATTCAGTTTTCACTTTGCGAAATCAGTGACGTCATATCCTGTGTTTAGAAAAACTAAATTATTACCTTTAAAATCCAGGGCACTACATAGTATATCGTTTTTTAGTAGTTAGGGGTTTAGGGGGTAATTGGGACACAACCATAGACTTTTCATTAGAAGTGATTGCTTGAACGTGCAGAGGCCGGTGTGAACGTAGTTTCAGACGAGATAAAACAGTCAGAGATAAATCCATCCGACTTTATTAACAGTAATTCTAGAACTTGTTTGTAACACGCTACATGTTAGCTGCATTAGCATATTTGCGATACCTGTAACTCTTAAATTTGTGTGCAGCAACCTGATACCACTACGTTACAAACAAACGTTGCTGTGACTATGCTAACACCCAACCTTATTTGCAACTCATAAAATAACCCCTGACATTTTAACACAACGCTGTGTACCTCTCAAAATCGCTTTGACGTCAGTAAGTACAACCAGAATTAATCCATATGTATTATAAGGTGCTCAAAATTATAAGGAACATCAATGTTTTTTGAAAAGAAATAAGGCTTTTAAGTGCAGAAAATAGAGAACTTCAGTCTGGAAAACAGGAGAGATGCTTCCACTGAGATGGGTAGAAGAAGTCATTTAAAGTCAGACGCACTTCCCTCTGTCCTTCTCCCGCCGTTCTGCTGGAACCGCCTCCTTATTGTTCCCTCTCGGAGCGGCTGTCTGCTCCGTCCTCCCAGATGTGCCACATTAATTCCACAGCTGCCGTTGCCGTTAATGTTCACCGTCACAGCTTGAACACCCTCATTTCCAGCTTCTTCGCCCCCGTCGCTGCTGCCTGTGTCTGTCATTCGGACGCGTGTTGGGGGGAGAAGGGCGGCAGCTGGAAGTCTTCTTCCTTGTGGCTGTGGGAGCAGTGATGTGAGCAGCAGGTCTACTCATTCAAGTCATCAGGAGCGCCGCTTATGCTTGTTCCTGCACACACACATGCAGATCTCCCTGAAAAGATTTCCAAAACTCCCCTTGGTTTTCTGATTCATAGTCTGTGCTAACAGAAATGCCTCGTTCCCACTGAGCGGTCCGGACCGCTCCCTGTGCCGGTCCCCAGTCCGGATATAATGTGTAATGAAGGGCATCCAGCGTAAAACTCTCTGCCAAACCAAATGTGTGGATCAATGAAAGCTGTGGCGACCCCTGAGGGGACATGCTGAACTGTGAACTGAATGAAGCTTATTTCTGCATTTTTGCCATAATGAGGAAAATAACAAACCTATTCTTTTTCCTGTAACCCTCGTGCTATTCTAGGAATGTTTACATTAAAAGTGGGGTCATCTGGACCCCACGGGACAGCATGCTGAACTATTTTTCAGGGATTTTTTTATCTTCACTGGTGTCCGTGCCATGGGAGGGATCACAGATCAATATAAGGGTGTTGTCATCTCAACCCTATAAGATAACACAAGGATTAAAAGAGTCATTTCTTTAGGACAAACTATTCTTCTTCTGTTGTTTTGCTTATGGCTTTTACCAGCAACTTCTCGGTTCCAAAGACCTATCTTTGCCTTTCGGTTTTCTTAATATTCCTTAATTCCAACTGCAGGGAGCCACATCAGGGTTCACTTGCAAGCGAAGACCTCATTTTTAGATAGACTATGGGTGACTGCCTTGTTCCCCTCAGCAGTCCAGGTGAGGTGCATACAAAGCGAGGTGTGCAAAAAATCCTTGCTATGACAGTGACAGAACAGCTCTGAGAAAAAGCTCACAGAAACTTGTTAAAAACTCCAAACATTCAGCTTTGACTAGGTGTTATGACCTAGCTTTTAACTGAGACCGCATGTGTGTTCACAGTGCAACCAAACAAGAGCAAGCCATTAATGTATAATTAGACTCTATAAAAATTGCATGAGAATCCAGAAGGCACTAGCAGCTTTTTTTATGTGGGTCTGATAACTGAACAGAGTTGCTGAACCAGGTGAAGTTCAGCTGTTTTATGTACAGCTTTCATTACTTCAATTAGCAAGAAGAAAAATTAAGATCATGTCTGCAGAATGATCTTTTGAAATGAGCCCTCCCTGCAGATTGTAGCACTGTGTCAGCTTGCGAAATGTGCTGAGTTGAATGTGAGGTGAAGCTTCTTCCAGTCTGTCCTCTCCAAACAGACATCTCATTTTAAAGGACTGCATGCTCCCGTTACTGCTAATGGCTGCCACTTCTGTCACACTGCTCACTCGGGGATGACTGTGGCGGCCAAGGACTACATTGCACAAACACACAAGCAGGAGTGCATGTGTGGGTTGTGCGCGCATCTATTGAGAGGTTTAAGACTGCTGCTGAGGGATGGGGCTGCATCCGAAATGACGGCCCAACCTGCCTGCCTCAGATAACAGATAAACTTTGAGTTGAAGTTCAGGGTTTTCTATCTAACTTTTCTGCTTCCACCTCTGCCTGAGTCACTTCACTACACCTCCCATCTGTATCATCCATTGACTGTACATGAGAAATGGACTGGGTGCATTCCAAACAGGATGTGTACGCTGACTCCAAGAAGCCAAAATCAGACTTCAATAGAGAAATAAACAGCTATTACTCAGTCATAGGGACCACAGGGTTTCCTTTCTGCTCTTTGCAGATGATGTTGTCCTGTTGGCTTCATTGCGCCAGGATCTGTAGTATGCATTCGGGGAGTTTGCAGCTGAATGAAAAGCGTCTGGGATGAGGGTCGGCACTGCCAAACCTGAGGCCATGGTTCTTAACCAGTTAAAGGTAGTTTGTCCTCTCTGGGTGGGTGGAGTGCTCCTGCCCCAGTTTGAGAGTTGAGATCGACAGACAGATTGGAGCGCCGTCTGCTGTTATGCAGTCTCTATACCGGTCCGTTGTGGTGAAGAGAGAGCTGAGCCAGAAAGTGAAGCTCTCATTTTACCGGCCGATCTTCGTTTGAGTACTCTCTGTACGCTCTGGGTCATGACTGAAAGAACGAGATGAGTTTTCTCCGCAGGGTGGACGGGCGCTCCCTTAGAGATGGGGTGAGAAGCTCAGTCACCCGGAGAGAGGTTGGAGTAGAGCCGCTTCTCCTCCACATTGAGAGACGTTGAGGTGGTTCAGGCATATGATCCAGATGCCTCCTGGACGCCTCCCTGGAGAGATGTTCAGGGCATGTCCCACTGGGCAGAGGCCAGACCCAGGACACTCTGGAGAGACTACATCTCCTGACATGCCTTGCGGTCCCCCCAGAGGAGCTGGAGGAAGTGGTCGGAGAGAGGGAAGTCTGGGCATCTCTGCTTAGACTGCTGCCCCCACGACCCAGTCCCGGATGACAGGAAGAAGATGGATGGATACTCGGTTATATTTGACAGAAAAACTATTCTTGCTCTGATCCTTTTTTTAACATGTTCTTGATAACACTCTTCTTTTTCATGATATTGTTTTCTTTAGTGCAAGTTATTCAAGTTATAAACTGGCCAATCAGATATCTCAATAGAGGCATGCGGTCACTCATTGGAATGATTGAGTTTCTCCCAGTGGTAGGGGCGTTAACTTCCAACCACTTCTGATTCGTCACAGTGAGTCTCATAGAAACGTTGTCTCAGAACGACTTGGGCCATTCACTGATCACTGAGGATTTCTGGTTCCAACATGGTGACGTCTGTATTGCAAGACACTTATGATTGAATTGATTTAATACCATTGGAACTGTAAGCAAGTAACTATACGAGTGACGTCACACTCGGTACAATTCTCATAAAGTCAATGATCTCACCTCGTCTGTAGCATTTTCTGCGTTGTAGAAGAACCAGATCTGGGGGCTGTAAAAGACAATAAAACAGCAATCCTTTTTGATAGGATTAAAAAAAGGCATAAAATTAAGTTGGGTAAAAAGATGAGATGTTAAGTTGGAAGATCCTGCATTCCCCAATAATTTCCTTAATTAGAAAATATCACAGTGAGAAGATAGAGGTAAATCAACAGAGGAAGCTTATGACTTCATCTATATTCGCTCTATGATTATGGATTCAACCCTCAAAGACCTTTTCAAGTTACCTGAAGTGAGAGAATGTCGAGACAAGAGAAGCCTCGGGCCACGATTTGTGCAGTGGGATTTAAAAGAATTGTATGGAATACTCTTGCATTATTAAAGGCCCTATTAAAGATGGAAAAGGAAGAGTGGCGATTAACATAGAAGTGGATTCAGACCCTGAAGGGGCGGACAAAGCAACCGTGGAAATGAATCAAACCAATAGCTCTGTCGAGTATTGTTGCATTGGCTTCATGAATTGAAGAGTGTGTAATCAAAATATCCATTTAAGAATTAATTATTTGTTGATAAATAAATTATTTTTAAACACAAATGTTGGTCGAATGAGAAATGAAATCACTCTCACGATATGACAGATTCTTTCTTGGTATGATTTAGTGCATCGCTGCAGCACAGTAAGAAGGTGATCAGTCCTTGGATCTGCTGAGGTCCTGCGGTTACTCTGATAAAATCAGCTTTTCCACATTGTGGAGTCTCAGCTCTGTCCTTACATTCCATCAGTTTTATCCATCCGTCCATCTTTTATCCCTAATTATTCCCGTGCAGGGTCGCAGGGATTCTGAACCCAATCCCGGCGACTGACGGGACGAGGTATGATACCCTCTATAGTTCACCAGTCCATCAAAGGACCATACGGACACAGACAACCACACACATCTAAGAGACTGTTTAGGACCTGGCCCAGTTTGCAAATTGTGAGTTGATTCACTATAGTGACACTCAATGGAACCACTGATAGAACAAAAATAACACATTATCAGATGCACTTCTTCAACTCCTTTGTTTTTTTTCTATGGTGTCAAACTACAGATCCCTACATGCACATGCTCAACTTTGGAGTTGATAAAACCTTAAAGCTCCTTTCACATCACATTAAAATATGCTAATGGTCTCCCAAACTTGCTTTATGGTTGTGTAGACACAACACACAGAAGGTCCTTCTGATAGTGAGAGCCAACACCCCCCACCCCCCCAATTGACTTGAGTGGCTCTTCTGGGTCTTTGAAAAGAACTGAAGACATTCTAGATTGTTATGACTGATAAAATTACTTTTTTGTTTTTATATAAAGCCAGCTATCTGAGAGTAAGTACATATTACTTAGTTTCTCCTGTTTGTCACTTTGGATTTTGCCCTTTAAAACACACACACACACATATATATATATATATATATATATATATATATATATATCAGGCACCATGCTTTAACAGGCTCAGTTATGGGTTGATAGCTCTTGGGGAATCACCTTCAAAGTGCAAACATACAGTATAGATCCATACGCATTCTTACAAAAATCTAGTGGAAACATCTGTTTTTTTAAGTTCTCGGTCGACAGTACACTAGTTCAGTCCATTTATTAACTGTAGAACACTTTCGCTATAAAAAGTTACACCATCACTTTTGTTGGGTAACTTTTACCCGATATAATATACCCAATAAAAAGTATTTGTCATAAAAATAGATCAAAATATGACAACACATGATAGAGCAGTTTCGTTTTATTTTCAACTGTGGTGTATGTAAAAAAATGGAAAATAAGAAGATGAAGATTCTAAAGACATTCTTGAAAATTACTGAAAAATTGGGAATTTGAGAACAAAAAGTTCCTTTAAAATAAAATAATGACACTGGAGACTTGGTCTTTGGTCCACCCATTCCTGAGATATAAGAGACTTTACCCAGGGACTCGTGACGCTAAGAAAAATGCAATATACTGAATATCATGTAAATACGACGATAATGCTCTAGGGTTAAATGTCTTCTTTGGAGCAAAAATATTGTATTTTCCGCATTACAAGGAGCACTTAAGTAGCCTTAATTTTGTTTGAATTCATACCCTCATATATGGATTATTTCTGGTTGTTTTAATTGACTTTGAAGTGGTTTTAGAGGTACAAGGTGCTCTGTTGAGATGTTTAGTTGGGTGTTACCATGAATATGCTAACATAGCTAACACATAGCGGTGTCCGACGGTGTTTTTTTTTCTTTTTAGTGAGACTAACAGAGTTGTGAGTTAGCATAGTCACTTTAATGTTAAGTTTTAGCTATATCAGTAATTTTTTTAACAAAGTAAGGAGTTAGAAGTATTGTAAATATGCTAACGCAGCTAACACATAGCTGTGTCGAACAGTGTTTTTATTTTTTTGGTGTGACTAACAGGGTTGGGAGCTAGCATAATCACAGTAATGCTTGTTTTAGCGATATCAGTCTTTTTTTATGTGTTGAAAACTAAGTAGGGAGCTACAAGTTCAGTAAACATGAGAATGCGGCTAACACATAGCAGTATCAGAATGTGTATTTTTCTTTTTAGTGTGACTAACAGGGCTTGGAGTTAGCATTGTCACAGTAATGTTTATTTTAGCGGCGTCAGATTCAGATTATACCAGTACAGAGTTACAAGTATTGTAAATATGCTAACGTGGCTAACGCTTCTAGTGTGGCTAACATGTAGCGTGTTACAATATCCAGAGTTACTGCGAACGCAGTTACTAAAGTCTGACAGATGGATTGACTTATCTCTGACTGTTGTTTTTTTGAATGTGCCATAAATACAGTAGACAGACAGACAATTATGTCATATATTGATTTTGAAAACAGAGCAATCATTGATATGATGTGCTTTATAATTTGGTGTTACCTGTAGTGCAGTTAGTCAGCATTGAGAGCCTTAGAATACAAACAAACACAATTCTTTAGACCCATATATTTTTTACATGTTACTCTCAGTTCCTGTGGGCAGAATTAAATGAGCTGTTGCTGAGGAGTCTAACAAATTAAAAATAGAGATGCTAAGAGATCGTTCTGTACACAAATCTGAACTTGACATTTACCAGAATGCCGCTCAAGCTGGGCAGAGTAAAGTCTAACATTTAAACACGGGGCTCTGTCTTTGGAAATGTCTTTTACTACCACTTTGAACGTCTGCTGAGCCTCTTTGGTCTGTTCTGAAAGCCCGCCTTCTTTCTGATTCAATCTTAAATGGATTTCTGGCCTATAAAAGCCTGATATCCACTATAACCTTGAGTGTTACCATAGTACGCACACCATCTTTAAATATACATTCTTCTCTCCTTCCTTGAATGATGCTATTAAATACAGCAGTAAGTATTATGATTGCCCCCTTGGAACCAACCATTTGGATTTCTCCTTTGGGCTTGGCGGGAGAGGCGAGCGGAATGTGAGATGTGACATTGCTCACATTTGAGAATTCTTATTTTTAGAGAGCCCGGCTCTGAAATTCTTTGAGGGGAGCTGACCACTTCTTCCACTTTGGCACCACTGGGTTGATTTTGAGGTTTAGCTTCTATTTTAATTTCTCTCGACTCTCACAGCTCCTTCGGTGTATTTGAGCCTTTCAATTTCCATCCGGTCCTTCTCTGCTGCCAAGTATGAAGCTGTTGTCATCGTAACCACGAGTGTTGAACACTTTCCCGCCTCTCTGTGCCTTTTTTTTCCCCCCTTGTCTCTTTCTTTTCTTCTGATAAGATAAATATTCATTTTTATGCCACTTTAAAAGGAGATAAGAAGTTTTGAGTAGTAGCTTTTAAAGGGTTAATACTAATAATAGCTCACCTGTGCCCATTTCAAAGAGACAAGGATTTATGTTATGGTCAAAAAAAAGGTTTTACAGCTTTTTTCTTTACCTCACAAATTCTGAGGTGTACCCCTTGGATGTGATTACTGCTGTGTTTATAATTATATCAGGGGTTTCTTCTGTTTTAGATACATTTCCGAATTATAATAGGTGTTTCTACTCCCTCTTCCCAACACCTCACTCTTTTTTTTTGTCCCGTTTGCCACAATTACAAATCTTCAGCCCACCATATGGGCCAGAATCCAATAATAGGTCAGACTGAAAGAGGTGTGTTTGCTCACAGTCTCCTTTTCTCTTTCATACAAAAATTACACGCATTAGCAACTGTGGGACAAAGGAGGTTTTTTTTTTTTTTTTCTGAAGGGGGCCTTCGTATCTAAGCTAGTGTAGGGTTTGGGTAAGAAGGTGCTGTTTTGCATGGTAATGGGTTGTGTATGGATGAAGTCATGAGGCCGGTTGGCCGGCAAACACAGCCTGAAAGAGCTGGAGGCCGAGCCTGGACTCTCCATGGTTAATTGTGTGAGGAAGAGAAAGCTGGAGCCGCTCCGTTCTCAGCCATTGAGCGGTGGAAGGGTTTGAAGCCTTTCAGGGCGAGGTAGAAAGGCTCTTTGAATGGAGCCTTCTAGAAACTTTCCAGAATGGCTGGAGGACAAAAACGAGAGGAGGAAAGTGGTAACTGGACCATTTTTCCCACATTTTAAACCATGTTGGCAAACACAGCTGAAGGAGGATGACAGGCGGCTATTGTCTCAGCTGAATGAGCCACGTCTTAAAGTGCTAAAACAGCCACTCGGTCAAGGTTGTACGGCTTATTCTGTAACAAAGAAATTTGAAAATGATTAAATTTTCTTTGTTACGAAACAGAATCATTCCAAAAATAAGTGAATAGAAGTTTTTATGTAAAACTATAAAAACTCAAAAAATTGTAAAAGTTTCAGCAAAACTACATAAAGTGTTACCTATCGTGGTTCATCTTTCACACTCTTGTTTATTTTAAAGTTAAAGCTTACACGCTGATCTGCGTCTTGCATCCTGATTGGCTGTAGACCCTCGTCAATCAATCTCCTCTGTCTTGTGTTTCTTGTACAGAATACGTTCAGCTTACCATAAATGCATAATACTTACATCAGAGGTCGGCAACCTTTAACAGTAAAAGAGCCATTTGGGCTCGTTTTCTACTGATCAAAACTTAGAAGGAGCCGCATTGACTTACGTTAGCCTTTCAGAAATTTGGGTTTACATTCATAACCTTCTCTTTTTTTTTGTTTTTTGTAATGTGAATGTCTAATGTTTGTTGGCACGAACAAAAGAAAAAAAATATATAAAAAGAAGCTAGCATCTCTCAGTTAGTATTTTTTTACGTTTTTAACTTTAGTAGCAAAAAAGCAAGCTTGTTGCTTAATTACTAACTGAACTTCAAATTAGCATAACCTTTCTCTGTAAATTAAATCAGCCAAAAATATTGGCTCAAAATTACTCAAAATTAACCTAAAACCCTCAGTAGATAACAAATTAGCTAAAAATGTTAGCATATTGTTAAAATATTAGCTAAACTCCAAATTAGCATAAAAAACTAATTAGAGGCCAAATCTGCCAAAAAAAAGCTAGCTTGTTGCTTAATTACTAACTGAACTCCAAAATAGCCTAAAATTCCTCAGAAAACTAACTTAGTCAAAAACGTTAGCATGTTGCTAAAATAGAAGCTAAAATTATAAATTAGCCAAAAAAAATTCAGTAGATAACAAATTAGCTGAAAACATTAGCATTTTACTAAAATATTAGCTAAACTCCAAATTAGCATAAAATTTATCAGAAAACTTAGCCAAAAATGTTAGCATGTTGCTAAAATAGAAACTAAAATTCTAAATTAGCCTAAAAACTCCTGTAGGTAACACTTTAGCCAAAAACGTTAGTATGTTGCTAAAATAATAGCTAATCTCCAATTTTTTTGAAATTCACTATTATTTTATTTTTCTTCAGCCAGAGAGCTACCATAGAGAGATAAAAGAGACACATTTCCATGAAGATCTGAGAGTTTAAACGTGTATTACAAGAATTTCTTGTTGTTTGAAAGCTGATCGCAGGCGGCTAAGAAGAAAATCGCCGCTAAGAGGAAACAGAATCACTAGCTTAGCGCTATATTGGCGTTGTCATCACTTTCTGCCAATCAGAGGATGGCGTCAGCTCTGCCCTAACCGTCCCGTTCTGATTTTTCTATGGACCTACTACAGATGGAGGTAGAGGTCAGAACTGTTTAACCTTCTCTTCTGGGATCCAGATGACCCGGCCCTCATATTAATGTGTGATCCCTCCCATGACGAAGATGGACAGGTTTTTATGTCTGCCATGGACACCAGCGCAGATAAAAAATCCTTAAAAAAATGGTCTTGTGGGGTCCACATGACCCCATTTTTAATGTAAACATGCCTAGGACGTGTCCACTTAACAATAGAAACAGTCAAAACACAGAACCCCACATTAGTTGTTGTGATTATTTCTACCAACCTGGTTAGGAAATTAATTAAATTCTTTAGTCTCTCGCAAAAAATATGCAAATATCCAGGTATTTTTAGATTATCGAGTAATTGCTGATTAGGATTTTCTGCAGAAGATTCTCATCCTCAACCTTTGCTTGGCTAACTCCAAAGGTCTGGATTTTTCCCACCACAGATTTCCTCACCGTTCTTATGTCTCCTCTATAACCTTTAGAGAAAACTTTCTGCCCGGCCGGAGCTTTACTTTATAATATCCATCCATCTTTGTCGGCTGGCCACTGCACCCCCAAAAGACATAATCGGATTTCGGTGGCATTATAGAGCAAATAGCTTCTGCCACCGGACAACTTGCTGGTAACCAGGTTTAAAGGCAGCGGCGCATTTGTCAAGTGTCACAAGTGAGGCACAAACAGCCCCAATGAACATGGACTCTACACTGACACTGTGGTCTCAGAGGGATTAGCTTTGGCTATTAGGATCTATCTCACTTCATTTGCTGTCAGCAGACAAGTTAATGGGGTTTCATAAGCTCAGTGATGTTGGGCTCCTTATTACTCAATCGTTTAAGTGATTGATCATTGACTAGCCAACATCGTGTCAAAAAATCAGCAGCGTATTACCTGCTTTGTGTCAAGACGTTGAAGCTCTGCCACATGTGACGTGTTCTGTTTGCCATATTCACTTCACACGTCTGCCGTGTTTCCTCTGGAAATGAGAACTATGTCTCATTCATCATCAGCTGCCAAAAACAGCTGCGGCTTCCGTCACAAACTGGTAGGAAAATTCCTCTCTTTCCGCTGACAGATGAAGAAAAGTCGTCCATGTTGGCTTCCTGTGATTGCGTTTTCTTCCTTCGTACTGGAGATGCAAGCATGAGATGATCAAAGAAAAGTCTTTTGTTCTTTGCACCCTTTGTACCAAGTTGAGAGGATGGATGGATTATTTTAGGTGTGTGTGTTTCTGAGGACGGACAGGAAAACGGATTGGTAATTTGGAAGGGGCGAAATGAAGCGCCTCATCAATCACGTGGCGTTCGTTAAAGGTTACGTTGCCACGTCTGAGGGAATGTATTCAGCCTTAGTGAAGGGAATAAAAAAGTAATTATCCTTTGTCATCAGGTAGAGGAGATTTGACATAATTAGTTTTTTTTTTTCTTTTTTGTTTGAAGCTGTGCTTCCTGTCCTTGGGAATTAAACGGCAGCCGATCCCTCAGCTGCTGTTTCACAAAAAAAAAAGTTTTGATTTAGTCCTCGGTTTAATGATCCGTCGAAATGATACGTTTTGTGTTTGTTTGTCATTTCTGTCCACATGCGTGTGTGTTTGCGCCTGACATGTAATCCCTCCACAGTAATATGATGTGGGGCGTTTAGGGGACGGCGAGGGAAAAGAATCCCCCCAGGCTGTAGTAAAGTATCCCACGTTATGGCTTTATTATTGGCCAGGCCCCATTGCTCAGACCTTATTTTCACAATAATTGGATATTACAAATCTTTTTTTAAATGGACTTCTAGCATGGCGAAATGTGTTGCTCATAAAGCTGGAGCCCCGAGTGTTTTAGATTATAAACCTTATCTTATTATGGAAACGTGTTTAAAAAATGACCTGAATGTAGTCGTTTTGGTAATTCCTTTTATATTTAGACTGAAACAGTCTGTTTAACCCTTTAGAAAAGCTGGTGTCATTTTATCCATATTTCATTTTTGATGTCTTGAGCTATTATAGCTGAGATAATTCAATATTATAGAAATTTAACAGAAGAAAAAAGAGATCTTTGTGCTTTAAATGTGTGTCTAAACTAAAAGCAAATTATCTAGATTTTTACTAAGAACTATTGAAATTTATGTCTCTCTATGATAATAATTACAACCTTCTAAACTACACAAAACATCTCTGATCCTAACATTTGAAAACCAACTTAAAAAAAATCCATATTTGATTCTTCGTTCATCCATTCACAAATAAACACTTCCTCTCAAGTGCTACAAAATAAAAATTATCCACCTTCTTTAAAGTGATTAAAGAATAAGCTTGTGAATGAACTGCTTTGAATGATTTTTTAAATGTATTTTAGTTATAACACTAAAATAGAACAGATATTTTGTAAATAGAAATTCACATCGCTTTTGATGTTTTTAAGGTAGAGCACTCTTAACTCTTTCAAACTGTATGTCACTAATTCACGTCGTACAACATAATTAAAGGCTGTGTTTAATCTACCTAAAATAACTATATAGTGCGAGAGTATATAGTGCCTGGGATTTTAAAAGCATCCTCACTATTTTTTTTTATGGAAAATGTGAAGTCACTGATTTTTGAAAATAACAACCTAAAAAAATATAAATAATAAAAAAAAATAAGAATCTACTGTTTTAATGATGAAAACTTAGATGGTTAATAAAAAAACCTTTTTTTTTCAGATGAAAAATTGTTGAAACACAATCCATTGTGTTTTATCAATCTATTGAGCATTGATGCACATCATTTTCTGCAAAGCGTTCTGGGAAATTTCTACAGCGCTGGAGTTTGGAATTGTACACTCTGGAAAAAATTCCCAATGCACCAAATGGTGCAATAAGTAGGAATGGCACAACCAGGGATTGCAATTATTTTAGGATCACCTTAAAAAAAAAAACTCACGACATTTTTTTTTATTTATCTGGAAATGAAGTCAGGCGTCAAGGGTGAAAAATTCTTGAAATTAGAAAAAGGAACATTAATTCAAGAATATTTTTATTGTAAATGTTATAAATTTGATTTTTTTATGTTAAACAAAATGTGTACTCTTATGTATGATTTGTTTTTGTTCTGAAGCAGAAGAGGTCCGATCGTCACATCAGCTCATTCTCTGATTAAAAAGAAAAAAAACAACAATATATATGTTTTTTCAGTTTATCTGGTTCATGTTTAGTTAGTTTGATTTCAGATTTTTTTTTTTATTTATTTACTCTGCATTTGTGTGAACCTGCTTCAAGTTAGCATATGGCTAGCATAGCTACTTCCTGTTTGCTAATCATCCTTTTTTCTTAGATTTTTCTCTGCTCTTTTGAGGTTTAGCTAACCCTTATCAAAAACTAGTATCATTAGGTATACTACAATGCAACCTGAGGCTCCGTAGCCACATGTGGCTCTGTTGTTCTTCCATTGTGGCTCTTTGGCATCAAAGAAATATGCTAATGTGAAAATGCTAAATAGCGGAATAATACATTTAGATTTTAAAACTGAGAGGATGTAGTGAGGTAATTAGTTGTGTTTTCATCATCATCTAGCAAAGGAGACGTTGGCGTCTTATTCAGACCACAGAGCGGAAAGCTACAGATGAATTTATACCTGAATATATTTATTTATGAGTGAATTTATAAATGTTTTTATATTCTCTGTTTTACTGTGAAGCACTTTGTGATTTTTATCTTTAAAGGTTCTATATAAATAAAGACTATTATATTATTATTATTATTATCATGAAGCACTTTTGGGAAATTGTGGTTGGTGATTTTTACAGAGGAGCAGTGGAACTATCCAGATGTTGGTCACGTGACGCATGTAATAAAAAAAAAGTGTTTCCATTGCAGTTTTGTGAAATATTTCAATTTTGATACGCCTTAAAAACAACCTTCTCCAAGCATCTAACGGGAACACCACAATCTTGAGCAATAAAAGTTTCTTCTTAATTTTTGTGTTTCCATCAGACTAATTTACTTCTGCAAATTTGCACAATTGTAAATAGAAATGAAGCTCAAGTCAGAAAACTGAATAAAATAATGGTAAAAAATGTAATCTATCATCAGAAAACAGCAACTATCTTTGATGCACTAAAGCGTCTGGTTGCTGAATGTAAATAAATGGATTTACAGTTTTTGTATTTTTTTTATTGGATTCCACAACAACGTTATCATGTTTATATTCAATAGTTAAAGAAGAAAAAGGATAATCTTGAAAAATGTCATGTTTGACTTTCCTGCATTTCTATTTCAAGTAATCCGGCATCTGGACAAGGATGTATTTTATTTTGAAAGGAACTTGTTTGTACTGCTGCTCAAAGTAAAATAAATTGTTTCTGTTTAATGCCGAAAAAATAACACTGTATTTATTTAATAATTGTAAATATGTAAAAGTTCAATTTAAGGAAAAAAATAAATGGTTTAATTAATATTAAAAAATAAATTAAATTTGTAAGAGTGTAAGAATCAGTACCAAATGGCTTTTTGATCGCATTTCCATTCAATTGATACTATTTCAAATGCCATTATTTGATGACAGGTGAACATGCGATAGGTGACAGGCAGCTCTGCGGACCTTTGAGATGAACGTTTGGAATTTGGCGAGAACAAAGACGAGGTGGCTTCTCCTCCCACCATCATGACGCTCCTAATTACCTGCCAGCCTCATCACAGCCTGGAAGGCTACATGCTGGGCTGCGGCGACAGAAACAAAGAGGAGAAGGGAAGAATTATGGGAAAGGGGTCAGACTCAAGGAAGGGGGATCCTGCAGCTCCAAGAAGAGAGTGAAAGCCAAATGAAAATCCATATACATGATTTATACCAGTGCGACTGTGCGCGGTAGGCAGCCGTTATCTTTTATTTATGAGGGCATCAACGGCAAAGCGTCCAGATGTTAAGCTGTGCGGGGATCTCATCTAGCCACAGTCGCTCTCCGGCAATAAAGCTTGAAGGTGGGCTGTTTGGAGCCGGGCGGGAAGGGGGAAAGGATACATGTGCAGGACACTCAGACTCCGCTTTGTCTTTTCTGACAGGAAGCTTGAGGCCGGCTGTAAGTGAACACTCTAGAAGTTTGAGACAATTTGACTCTGATAAAAATGCTGTTTATTACATGTTTGTTTGGCCTTTTTTATACTGATGGAGCGCAAATATAAAGAAGCTTAAAAATGTGTTTTTGAGTATTTATTTATTCAAATCGTGGTGAATCTGATGCAAAAATATCGTAAAAAGCTTGTAGATGTGAAGCTACCCCTGATGCATCCACCTGTAGATTCACACAGACCAGGGGTGTCAAACTCAGTCGCACAGGGGGACAGTATTTTAAGCACACTTTAAGTCAACAACGTAAACATTTATTAAACACTTAAAAAATGCTAAATTGATAAAACTTTTAAACTTTAAAAACACAAGTTTTTTTTGTATAAATATGAGTAAAAACAGACAGGAATATTATTCCATAATAAATAAACTTAAATAACTTTTAATATTTTGCTCTCCATAGTTAGAAATAAAGTAAATGTTAAAAAGAAAAAAAAATCTCACATTTCTTCACTTGTCATTTTATACGATAAAAATTAAACTTCAAAATGTCCCAAAAGATTTTTCTGTCTATAAAATATAGCTTTTCAAAATTATATATTGTATGTAAAATTGCCAATTCTGTCAACACTGGCGTTCAGCAAGGCAGCTGACGCACTGTATGATGGGATTTGGAGTTCATTTTGTAGTTATGGGCACAGATACATTGGGCCTGCTGTCAGATAAATGCAAGGAAATATGGGATATCGTTCCCTTTGCCTGTCTGGGTGGATTGGGGTTAAAGACGTGTTTTGTTGTTTGGCTGTTTTACCTTTAGTTATTTTATCCGGTTGTGTTAGACGTCACTCTAACTGATCTCTCAGCCTCAATAGTTGTAGTCTTGCTTCAACATGTTGGCAAGACAACATCGAGCTGTTAATAATAATAATAATAATAATAATATCAAATGATCTGGAGGATCGGATATAATTACCCTGGGGGCCGGATTCGGCCCCCGGGCCTTGACTGACACATATGTGATACAGATCCATGTATGTCTTTGTTTTCCTCGTCTAAACTGGAATCTGGATCAAAACTATCCGGCTCCAACATGGTGGACATTTTTGTTGCAGTGCTAATGTCAGCTCAGGGGTGTGAGAGTACAAACAAAGGGATGATGGGAAGTAAGGGCAGACTTACTTAACTCCAATAGAATTGAATTTTTTTTAATTCTTGTAATATTAATATTAATATTAATTAAAATACCACTAAGAACTAGGGCTGCCACAAACGATTATTTTAATAGTCGACTAATCACCAATTATTTTTTCCGATTAGTCGACTAATCGGGTCATGCGCAAACTGGATGTAAAGACGCTGAAGTTGATAATCAGCTGAAATATTAATTAAATGCCAAATTAGCCTAAAAAATAAAAAGAGCCAAAGTTAACCAAAATAGCTAGCATACTGCTGAAATATTAGCTAAACTCAAAATTAGCCTTAAAAAAACAGAAAAATCCTAAATTAACCAAAATAGCTATGTCGCTGAAATATTAGTTAAACTTAAAAATAGCTTAAAAAACTAAAAAAAGAAACCTTAAGCTAGCCAAAACAGCTAGCATGTAGATTAAATATTAGCTAAACTCCATAAAAGGCCAAAGAAACTTATTAAATGCCAAAATAGTCCAAAAAGCTGGCAGAATGCTATTATAACTTTTAACTTTACTACACTCTGACTTCATACAATATAAAGTAACGATTAATCGACTATTAAATTAGTTGTCGACAATTTTAATAGTCGATTAGTCATCGATTAGTCGACTAATCGTGGCAGCCCTACTAAGAACACTTAAAAAATAGATCAAAAGATGACTTCAAAACAGGAAGAGGAAAGATGGCGACTGTGGGGTGGCTCCACCGCCTCTTTATCTCACTCCGTGGAAGTCGAGACGCTTGTTTTCTCCTCTGTCAGTGGATTCATTATGGAAATGAAACCCTCATTGTCAACCTCTGCAAATCAGATGCAGGATCTCCACTCCAAACACCATCATCATTATCATTATCAATCAAACCTCACATTAACGCTGGAAAACACGCCTCACACACTAATGAAACTAACAAAAGAGGGGCGCTGATGTTGTGCTCCACGCCTGGAATTATTTTACTTCATAACACGTTGATATTTGTGATAAATGTCTCTCAGCCTCCGGGGGGCAGAGGGGTGTGAGCGTGGACCCCTCCGCCGGCAGCTGCGGCGCTGTCACCCCGCCTTCCTCCCCGCTCCTGCAGCTTTGGCTGGCTGAGCACACTTCAAACATCATGTAACCAAAGTCTGTGCACTCAACCAAAAACACATATCTGCTATAAATCTTTTAACGTGTGTACGGCGTGTTCCTTACTATATATAAACGTGCTTTATAGGAAGAAATATCATTGCAGAAAAAGATTTGACTTTATTTTCTGTACTTTTTGGCCAAAAACTGCAGCTGAAACAAAACGAGAAACATGACAAATAGAAACTATAACTGAAAGTGGATTTCTAAGTCAAATATTCTTAAAAATTTTCCTGCATGTTTCTAAATGTGAGCAGGTGTCAGATAATCTGCAGTGGTTGAGGGTCTTTGTAGGTTTCTGTGGAGGTTTGGTTCCTAATTCCTGCTCTCTGATTCACAATCACCATTCCAGCATGTTTCTCAGAGTTTGAGAGGAATCCGGGGAACTCTGATAAGACTCATGCATTTATGGAGAGGTTGAGCACAATTCCACTCAGGAACATTTTCCCTTTGAGGTGTAAATCAGCGCCGTGTTGCCACAGGAAGTTTCAGATTTTTAGAAAATTATGAAAAACGAATCTTTAAAAGTAGAAGATGAGCTGTTTGAGGCGTTATTCATTAATTTATGCGTTAGACACAGTGTTTATCACTTCCCTGCAGCAACTCCTTACAGATCAGCAGGAGATGCTGCAGGGAGTTATGGTAGTTTTGATGACTAATAATAAATTAATTAAATGATATTTAAAGACCACTTAGATAAAAATGGTATTCTTAACATGTTCTCTCTGATGATGGAGGACATATATTTAGAAAATTAGGCATAAAAATGCATTTCTGAGTATTTCTTTATTCAAATCGTTCGAGCAATACATGTTAATACGCTGGGCAGGCGACAAGCTCACTGCTCTGGGCTCTCAGCAATGGGGAGGGGAAAGGGGTGGAGCTCCAACAGTCCCGCCCACAACTCAGAGGTGAATTTTACAGAAATCCTGCTGCTCTGCAGAAATCTTTTTTTTTTTTTTTTTGGCTAAAAATAGCAAAAACATAGTTAAAAGACCACTGGGAACGCTTTTACAAAAGATCAAAAAGATGACTGGATGCATTTATAATAACCACTACCTTATTAGTGTAATTGTAGCGTTCACATTTTTGATTTTTGCTTATTTTTGTGAATTGCACATTTTAATTGTTTTTATTTCTATAATTGCATATTGTTTGTTTACTCCTATTCATCACACTGCATGTTGACCACAGTGTTAAAGAGGAAAACAGCTATCTGACTTTTCATTGTTTTGCATGACAATACTCATATATTCTACATTCATAGTAAAAAAAAAAAAAAAGAGGAAAAACAGATTGATAAAAAGCCTTTTGCCTCTTCTTCTGTTTCTTCCTGCTTTACATTTAATACATTTTTTTTTCATTTTCTGGTAAGACCAAACATGTTTGACCATTTTTGACTTGTTAATGATGTTAAAGTGACCAGACTGCCAAACAAAGACTGTAGATAAAGGCAGCTCTGTAATAATATAAAATAATGTTTTCCAGTTTCCTGTTACAGCATAAAAGTTGAGATTTATTTCTGCTTACAAGAACATCTCTGAAAGTAACTCGCCACAGCTGGACTAAATATGATAAAAAAAGACACTTTATCAGTTCCAAACTGTGAGCTTTATTGTAGCTGCAACATTACAATAAAACAAACAATATTATTGATATAAATAAATTACAAATAAAATGATCTTTCTGAGGAATTCATACCAGTGTGAGCCGAACCGTGGCCACTGATCCATACGGACCACGGATTATCCATGATCCGTTACACCCCTAGAAGATTATTAATGTATTTCTAAACAAATGTTTAAACTTAAAATTTTATTGAATTGAAGAATAAAAAAATAGAATCCAATTGATTCAGGTTCTTGTGAATCAAATCACATTTTTTCTGGAAATTAAAAACGATACCTAGCCGTAGTTCTGGAACTCACACGCCCGGTATGAACGTAGCTTCACAGAAAGGGTTAGAAGCTCAGCCAACCAGAATGCTTGGAGTAGAGCCACTACTCCTCCACATGGAGAGGAGCCAGTTGAGGTGGCTCGGGCAACAGATCTGGACGCCTCCTTGGAGAGGCGTTCCGGGCATGTCCCACTGGGGGAAGACCCGGGACTCACTGGAGAGACTACGTCTCTCGACTGGCCTGGGAACGCTTTGGAGTCCTCCCAGAGGAGCTGGAGGAAGTGGTCGGGGAGAGGGAAGTTTACTTTGCATTAACTGCTGCCCCCCGCGACCCGGTCCCGGATGAACAGAAGAAGATGGATGGATGGAATAAGAATGAGTTCTCCATATTTAATTTTCATAACAAAAAAAAAATCTTGTTTTAATTTGTTTATCCCTGAATGTGCTGTCATGTGTTTGGGGTTAAAACAAAAACAAAAAAAAAAAATCACCTTTCCTTCAACTGCAATAAATAGTTGTTATTTTTTTGTGTTGTGACTCTTAATTTTGTCTAAAGTAAATGAACTGGGTGTGTTTGCAGAGACGGAGTTGGTGTCTGCTAACGTGCACCCCCCATTTCACCTCCATTATCTCAATTGAAGCAGTTAGTTCCAGTAAATGGACAGTATTAATGTGAGGTTTCTTGGCTACAGCCGCATGTGCTTACGTTATAAAAACGCTTTCAATTTCTGTGATGAGCTGCAGCTCCTTAATAGCTCCTTTCCTATTAGCAGTTACTGAAAACGAACAAAGGATTGGCCAAAGTGCTGTAAGCTGTCACTTTGGGATCCCGAGTATCTTCATCTAGCTCGGCGAGATCAAACGGGAACAAAGGGACCCCAAACATCTTCAGTTTTCCACTTGGGTAACCATGAGTGTCTGCTGTTGCATGTTTGATAACAGAAATCCATACAGCTTTCATATCAGCTTTGCTCTGCTGCTGCTGAAAGGTATAATCTCAGTCTCTGACAAATAAGGAGTGTCTTCTTTCTGCTAAAGGTTAGAGAGTGCAGGTGTGTGTGTTTGTGTGTAGCACACTGAGCTGAGTGCAGACGCACACAAAGAACCCGACTGCTCATTTTGAAGAACTGAGAAACATCTCTGTTCCTGAAATAAAGCTGATAAATCTATGGCTCGGGGGATGTAGATATGATATATGAAACATTATTGTTTATCCTTTATCGTGGGACTTCACTCAATATCAGAAAGTTGTCCACCATTTCCAGTTGAAATTACAAGATTGTACACTTCACTGCTACTCCAAGACATATCTGTTGATCAGACGTCGAGGTGCTATAACATTTTCTATATCACTCATCCACACACAGCGGGTCAAAAAAAACCCTCAACTCATAAAGTTTGTTCGCTTGAAGATCGGAACTTCAATGCTACGATCACACTCAAAAAGGTGCTGAACGAGCATTTAGCATACGGTTTTCCCACTGGACCCGATCCTAGCGCATGTACCTGCAGTTCTTTTATTATAGAGTTTTGAACGCGGAAGCCTGAAGCAGACATTTTGGCATGTTTACATAGACTTTCCATTGGTAGTGGTAGTTTGAACTCATGTTTCACTGGTGTGAAATTAGCATAAGAGTATTTGTGTCTGATCTGTGTTTATTAATCTATGTTTTCTTTTTTTTCATTAATATTTTCTTCAGAGCCTTTTCCCAACAGCAGCCGGGTTACGGCAACCTCATGACCCCCAAATGGGTATAGCAGGGTAATAAACTAGTAGATGAATGGATTTCTAGAACCATCAAGAACATTTTAGTCATCAAAAATTAATGTTTTATCAGAAAAAAAATCACTTTTTTGTACCTCTGAAAGAATTCATTTAAGTACGGGACAGTATATGATGCTCCCCAACATTTGGCTGAGAAACGCTAAAACATTTAGCATATATTGAAATGACTGCAATATTTTGATTTGAATTTCTGCAACTTTTTACTGTGACTTAAACACTTTTCTCTAAATTAAACTTTCTGAAACAAAGTTGGAAGTTTGAGAAAAGACATGTTAATGTGTTGACTTTGTTAGGAATATTCAGGAACCCAAGCAAGTGACTCACAATGACACAGAATTAAAGTATCATATTTTCTGTGCTGTAAAGTGCCCCTAAAAGCCTTCATTCTTTAAAAACAATGACAATGCACTTTATATAGCCTTTTGACTAATTGTGCTAACTAATGTCGAAACAATTCTGAGAGGCACACGGCACTCTGTCAAAATGTCCGTCTGTTTTGGGTATTATCGTAGCTCGGCTAACGTGTAGCGGTGTTAGACTGTCCTATTTTTGCCTGTTGCTAACAAGTGTAGTTGTTAGTTGTCGCAGTACTGTTAGCTTTTTCTGTACCAGCCTGTTTCTTCACTTGTTGTAAACAGTATTTGGTGTTATTGTAAAGCATCAAATGTGTAATGATGATGAACTGTTATTGTTGTTTACCTGTTGCTAACACGTAGTAGCTAGCGCAATCACAGTAACCACAGTTCTTTTTCTGTCCCAGCCTTTTTTTCACTTGTAAACAAGATGGGGTATTATTGCATCAGATTGTTATTTTCATGTGTTACTAACAAGGTTAGCAGTTATCGTAGTAGCAAAGTCACATCAATGTTTGTTTTTCTGTTCAACCCATTTTTTTCACTTGTAAACAAGGTTCGGTGTTATTTTAACGCAGCATACATGTAGCGGCGTCCGACTGTTATTTTTACTAACAAGATTATTAGTGTAGTCATAGTACTGTTAGCTTTTTCAGTAACAGTGTGTTTTTTTTCCCTTGTTGTAAACAGTGTTCGGTGTTATTTTAGCGCACCAAATGCATAGCGGGGATGAACTGTTATTTGTACCTGTTGCTAACAAACTTAGCAGTCAGTCTAGTCACTGTAATGCTTGCTTTTTTGTAAGAGCCTGTTTTTCACTTGTTACAAACAAGGTTGGGTGTTACTATTATGCTAACCCTGTGATTTTTTTTTGTTTTACTGACAAGGTAAGGAGTTGGCGTAGTAACAATAACATTTGCTTTAGTAGTATCTGTCTGTTTTTGTACATGTTAATAACAAGGTTGGGAGTTAAGGGTATGCTATTGTAATTAAGCTAACGTAGCCAGCATGTAGCGATGTTGGACTGGGTTTTCTACATGTCAAAAACGAGGTTGGGAGTTCGCGTCATCACAGTAATGTTTGTCTTTTTTTCATGTTACAAAGAAATTTTGGAGTTACAGGTCTTGTGACTACGCTAACACTTCCATGGCTAACATGTAGCATGCTACAAACAAGTTACTGTGAACATACTTAATAAAGTCACTGACTGACTTATCTTTGACTCTTTTGTATTGCTTAATGCGGCGTATAGTTCGCTTATAGTCCGCGCTCTTTAGTGCAGTTTTTGTCCAGAAGCATGAATCTTTATGTGTTGATGGTTTCATGACTGTTTCACCAGGTGACGATTTTCAGATTGAAACCGCAGAAACGCACTTTACAGTTTGCATTTTTACCTAAAGTCTTGAGAGTGATTTGGAGATAAATACTATTAAAAATAACTGTCGTAAAAGTTTCGCAGCAGTCCCAGCTTTACATAGTTTTTTTTTTTTATTCCCTGCCATGAAATTATTTCAGTGTGGTCAATTTTACAGTTAAAAAACCCACAGTGAAGAATAAAAAAAAAAAAAAAACTGTTCACAAAGTCTTCTTGAAAAGATAAAAAAAGACATTGTCTTTTTAAGCAACATTTTCTTACATTGATGTCAAAGTTACTCCTAGCCGGAAGGCCTAACGATTCAGTAAACTATTTTCACTTCGTTCTAATATTATCATTATTTGACTGCAACATTAAATGCAAGAAAACATGTTTGAAGCACCTTATTTGACTGCTTGAAATATCAATCTATGAAGCCAGAAATTAGAATGTCATAATGTAAATAGAGG
This sequence comes from Oryzias javanicus, assembly GCA_003999625.1. Taxonomy (NCBI): domain Eukaryota; kingdom Metazoa; phylum Chordata; class Actinopteri; order Beloniformes; family Adrianichthyidae; genus Oryzias; species Oryzias javanicus. The sequence goes on from CM012450.1 coordinate 8,209,411, forward strand.
GCTGGTGATATATTGCCATTTATACATTTCATTTTACATCTCTATTGTTTACAGAAATGCAGCCTAATGTGAACGCATCACATGAGGTGTTGATGGAATGCGAGTACTGAAGAGCAACGGCTCCCCGCTGTGTCTATGTTACTATAATGTATCTGGACGCCGTCCCCATATGCTGGGGGACGTCTCGATTCCAGCACACCTACTTAGTTTTTGATGGTTTCGAGTAGAGTGAATGCATTTGCACACATGTTTTATGAATGCATTCGTTTCTGTAGCAGTTAATGGGATTCCAGCGGGGAGCTTGTATTGTTGACAGTTTAGCGCCGCCGCCTACCGTAAGGGTAAATGATCGGTTCCTGCTAATGACCGTCACAACGGCACAGGCCAGGCGAAGAGCCGGGTCCCTCAGCAGCACCACCGGAGACCCAGCAGCTCCGTGTCGCCTTACTTTTCTGAACGGGAAATGCTAATTGCAACACACTGAGAAGTGCAGCAATTAAAGTTTGTGTTTGAATGCGGTCGACGAGATGTGAAGAAAAAGCATCAATAACTAATTGCCTGATTGCCTTCTGAGCGTAGAAGAAATCGCATCCAGTTCTTCTGTGAAACAGTGAAAAAAAAAACCACCCAGCAAGAAGCCACCAGTTAATTTGCAGGCGTTTGCTTCTGGAAGAGACAAGGTCACATGCACGGCTTCTTCCTGAGCTGCTGCTCGGCCCCCCAGTGGAGCAACAACACACTGGAAAATACAAATTCACCCTCAGACTTGAAAATAGCTAAATAAAAAGCATGCTTTGTTCTGGTGTGTGTGCGTGAATGTGTGTGTGTCGTTAAGGTTAAACAGGCCACCCGCGGGGTGTCGGGGCACATTAAATGCTCTCTTCTTGGCTTTCCGTGAGAGCGTGTTGTTTGTGGACAGCACTATTAAAAGCCGAGGTGCGTCTTCGGCTCCGCTGTCTGTCGGCGCGATTGGCTCGTCTCCCTGTAATCGATGGAACCTGAATCCACACGCGAGGGGAAGAAAGATGAGATGGCTGTGGGAACATCGGCTGTCAAACCCACACAAAATCACACCCCTTTTAGTGACGCCCCCCCCAAAACTGTTTAAGGCCCCATCGATCAGTCAGAGAGCACGTGGCATTTTGACTCTAATCATGCATGGAGAATGGGCTCGCAGGCGCCACACAGATAGTGGGGCGGCAGCTGAAGGAGCAGGAAGAGGCGGGTTGGCGGTGGCTCATTTATACAGGTGGACGTCATTATGAAGTGACAGTGCCAAAGGTCTGCAGCTGGATTGAAGAGCATCTGGGAAATCTCATTATTAACCCGCCTCTCTGATGAGCACTAAAGCTGTCAAGACCTTTGATACAGTAGGACTTTTCTCTGTTGACTTGAGGTGTGGTGGTGTGTGCATGTATCTCTTTTACTCCACGCTCAAGGTGCTACTTTATCTTTAAGGAGCTGGCAGTTGAATTCACTATAAAGCTACGGACACACAGGGCATATGACGTGCCAAACGTGAGTTCTTGCATACAATCCACGATGTTGTTCACACTGGACAAACAGGGAAGGGCTTCTTCTTTTTTTACGTTTTCTACCATTTACTAGTGCATGTGGGCCACCTACAGTTGGAAGTGGCTCGGTACAAAACGTGGAAGCGGTACAAGTCTGGTAAATCTTGCCCTAGGGCTTTTTCTTTCAAAGCTCTATTCCAATATGTGAAAGATTTGAGTCTAATCCTAATTCTTCCCCTACCTCTCCGGCTTCTCCTCCAATTGTAGGGATATTTGAAGCTTTATTGGTGTCCAAACTTAATGACTTTTTGTTTTTTAGCATGACTTTATGTTTAAAACTGATGTTGTTATCTTTTTTTCAAGCGCTGGCAGCTACATTCTAATGTAGATGACCGGCAACTATTGATGACCTCATTGAGGGTTATTAAAATCCAAATTTAAAGACACTATTTTTCCATAGTTCTCCGTTTGGAGGGCTACACGTAGGGGTATGGAGAAGCTGTAGGGATAAGGGAAGAATTCAGATTCGAACATGTTGTTATATAATTCCGGTTGGGCACAACGTGCAAATATTAATTACTCCTACTTGATCAAATTTCCCACATGACTCCAAAAGGAATACAGCGGGTTAAGAAGATGGATGGATGGATGGATGGATGGATGATCAATTTTCATACAGTTGGCACTTCCTTGAATTATAAATGGACAGCATCCCTACATCACTAACAAATCCTAGTCCCTAACTGGTCAAAGTTTGACCTGGTTTCAAAACACAATCAATGGCCACGCCGTTTGTTTGTGGAGCCCAGAAGCGGTTGTTGAAACCTGCGTAGCTATGCTTGAACGTGAGAATTTTCATAGACTTTTCATTAGAAGAAGCTGCTTGAACACATGCTGCCGAGGACATTGGGAACATACCTTTGGACTCAAAAACAGAAGGTGTTGCTGTCCTCTTTTAAGCCACATTCTGCTGTTGAAGTCAAATTAAACACCATCACTGGTTTATACACTGGTGATGACAGAATCTTTCTTTGATGGGCAACTCGAGATTTTTTCCAACATACCCTGCTCTGGCATGTTCTAATTGGCTGGACACACCTGAAGCAGGTAATTAGACATGAGTCGGGCTTAGATATCTGGAAAATCATACAGACACCACGGCCCTCGAGGCCTGGAGTTGATCCAGATCTAGAACATGATCCTTTTTGTTTCTCTGCAGCTGCTGATACCAGGTCTCTTCCTTTCAATTTAACCTCTTAGGGTGTGACAAGCCAGCTTTTGAAATAACTCCGCCCATCACTGACTCAGTTCATAGGAAAGAAGGAGTGTCCAAAGTCAGTCCTCGAGGGCCGACCTCCTGCTGGTTTTACCATGCGTTATGCGCTGCTGATTACCTGAATCAGGTGTGTTTACCCAATAAGTAGCTTGAATGGAAGGTTGTTTGGAACACATGCAGGACACTGGCCCTCGAGGCCTGGATTTAGACACCCCTGGTCTAAACTAAATGTTCTGTAATAAATATTTTACGGACATAATTGCAAGACACAGACTCGTGGCTATTCACAAACACTGACTTAAGAAGTAACTGTTTATTAAACTAGCATCATATTGAAATGTATTTATAATGTTGTTTTACATAGAATAGTACTAACAGACTGACTAACTGAAAAACAAACTGCATCCACTGCTGTCTGACATAAATGATCTTTCCAGTCGGGATCTTGCTCATTTTTTGAGAAGTACAGCAGATACAATAGGTGACAACAATATGCATGTGCCCGGCTTAGGCCTATCATACACCAGGTACCCAAGAATCAGATACTGACCATGTTCATTTTACATCAGAGTGAGATTTTAAACTCAAAAATACAGAAAATTCCTAATAGGAATTCTTCAAAGAGGCGGCAAGGATCAAAGACTACCACCAACAAAAATCAGAAACGGGGAGCGTCAACCTCTTCCAAAGAGTCTGAGGAGTGATGCTCCCATAAATTCTGAAAGGTGGCCGGTTAGGGCGTGCTGACAGGACGCGGCCATTCGTGCTGGTCAGTGATCAACCGATGAAGGTGACAGAAAGCAGCCGTGTTATACAGCATGGATCAACAACTGCGTCATTGGCATCTCCTTTGGAGGTGTCTAGCCATAAATATTTATCTGTGCTGTCAAGAGCCAGCGTGCCAGAGTCTGCGCGCTCACTCTTCTCCTGTGTTTCAGTCGATGCAGCACTGACGGGGTCCTTCACCCCTCGTGCAGCACCTCTGACCGTTCCTGGAAATTTACACCACCACTGCAGGCTGCAAACACAATCCTCGGTCTCTAAAGTCAATAAATTAATCACATGCCCACTTCAGACTAAATAGACGTCAATGTGTCGCAATTACAAATGTCAGCGCTAATGAATGTAAATGCATTCAGCGCAAAATGAAACGAACAAGTTGCACTTCTGGAGGGTGAAGTGGCGCCACAGCAAGCGCAGAGGGACACAAAGTTCATCCTCACTGCTGAAGTGCTCTCGGGCACATTTCTCTCCCGGAACCAGCAGACTTCCTGGAAGTGGAGTTTAACCTCCGAACTTCCCGTTGATGCTTCCTCTCGGAAAACTGTTCAGCAATGCCTCACCAAAAGATGATTGTGTTCTTTTCTAATTACGAGGATTCATTTTCTGCACATTCAGTCTCAAGGCATCACATCTCATTAGCCAAGATGGACTCCAAATTGAGCTCCTTAATTGTCCCAAAACACAAAGAGAAGATTGCTAATGACAGAGAACATTATCCACATTAACTCCGAGCACATGAGCTTGTGTGTGTGTCTGAACCGAGCAAAGCCTGCAGCCTGCAGTGTTGATGGGTAGAAACTGGAGTTGTGTTCTTACAAACACGTCAGCCATTTGCTTTGTAATTAACCTTCTGGTCCCAGCTAACCCTGGGATGCTCTCATGGCAGAACTGAAGAAATGATGGCTGCCTTTAAGACCTCCTCCGATCCTCTTTTGATGTATTGTAGAATTATTATGATTATGACGTCTTTAGCGAAAAAATTAACAAAAAAACGTATTTTTTCTCACATAGTTTCTGCAGAATGACAGCAGTTTATTAGTAAGTTGTGGGCGAGCAACCCCGCCCCCATTTCCCCTCCCTGGGAAAGCTTGTAGCACACCCAGCGTATGTTCTAATAATCTCTTTTTTAAACACATTTTTTGTCTGCTCCTAATTCACAATGATTTGAATAAATAAATACTCATAAATGCAATTTTAAAATTAATTTTCTTTATATTTTTCCTCCGCCATTAGAAAAATGCCTCAAGAACATGTTAAAAACACAGTCTTTAAGGATCCTCTAAGCGTGAATTGTAATGGTGCTTTACTAACGAGCCTTTTACTATTAACTCTACTTCTCATAATGACCTTCTTGCAATAATTGCCTTAGCGTTGTGTTAAACCCAGAGACGGGTTTTGTTGGGTTTCGCGGCACCGCTGTCTCACACTTCCTGTGTTTGTGGTGCTTTGACTGTTCAGCCGCTCTCCCTGACATGAGAGAAGCCCCCGCGGAGGCTGCTGTCAGCTTAACTCTTCGCCCCGGCGCCCGGTCATTACAAGGCTGTCTGTCAAACACTGTTAAAATTAGACACAAAACTGTTTTGGTTAACGCAAAGCGACAACACGTGTGTGCGTGGGACTGTGTCCCAGTCAGGATCTGTCGGAGTGCTAAAACATTTAAGAGAAAGGAGCTGATTTAATTTGTGGACTTTGTCATTGAGGTATAACCTTACAGTACTCACCTGTTTGTCTTCTGCTCATCATCCTCTGACTTTGTGACAACTGATGCTCCTCAGGAATGAGACAGAACACGTGGACTTCTGAGAGCATGGACACTCTAAATTCTTTTTGTCTATTTAAAATTGACAAAAAAAGGAATTTAATTAACACAAAATGTATTTATTTTAAATACATTACAACAAACAGAAAACTTTTCTTCTTCTTTTTTGTTTTTCCCAGAAATGGAACTTCATGGTTAGATTTTAGACCAATATATACATATATACACACTAATATTTAAATATTTTTTATTCTTCTAAGTATAGACATGTCTATCTTTATCTCTGCTAGAAAAATAGCAGAATAACAAAACAAGTGAGATTTATCATTATTGTTTTTCTCTTGTCTTTTTGCAGATGTGTAAGACAAACAAATACTATATAATTTACAAATAAACATAAACTGATTGAAATATTAATTATTATAAAAAAATACTCAGTCATCCAAATCACGTATGCATTTACATTAGCATTTTATTTTGGAGTGTAAACCAAACCAAAACCTGATTTTCCTGAGTTGTAATACTACACACTACTCACAATAAGTTAGGGATATTGGTATTTAGATGATTGCTTTTCCTATTTAGTCTGAATAATTATGTATGTAAAAGTTCTTTTTGATATCAAATGAATGAGATGAAACACCATTTGTATAAGTTTCATATTTTTTACACCAACAATTTAGAAAACACTGAAGATAGACCCAAACAGCAAAAACTGACCATGTCAGTAGCGAGTATTTCCACCATTTGCTGCAACGACAGGTATGGCATTCAAGTCAAGGCGGTGGGGTCTGTTGTGAGTGATTTGTCTGTAAACCCTAGTACCCTCACATCTGGTGATACTTGTTCTACAGCTTTATTTATCTCTCTTTTTATTTGTAATCTCAAATGTTCAATTTTCATGGACTTTCCTTGAGTGATGGAAGGTTGTTGTGTTAGCATCGGCGCAGGAATAGCCTCCTAGCTGGTTTGCATATTGCCGTCTTCTGCTCATCGTCAGACGTCTTGAATCCAGAATGCAACGTCCCCCTCTTTTGCTGAAAGTGCTTCCTCTTGGGCTGCCTGCATCGCTGTTTTAACTCCGGGGAAACAACTTCAAGCTGTTTCCCATCCATCGTTCAGCACTTGTAGCGTAAAGCATGTCGTAAAACCCGCGTGAGTACAAATCAAAGAATATAGAGCAACTTCACGTTGCAAAATCTCTTCTTAATTTATCTCTATTTTTCTTTATATACATATTTTGTGTACACACTGACGAGGCAACACCTATACAATTGTCTTTGGCCATTTAATGATATATTTGGCATAATAATTAAAATTAGGTTAGAAACAATATAAACGATGGACGATATTTATTGTCATATCGTCCAGCAATATTGACTACCATTTTACTACCGTACTGAGTACCGTATTTGCTTACACTCTTGCAGACACTTTTCTTCGTCAGTCTCAAAGGTGACCAGTAGAAATCTGCAACCATCAACAGATTCAAGCTCTCATCTGATGAGCAAACCTACATTTGGAAGATGAATCTAATTCATTCATGCACATTAGACAAATGTTGATTTTCTGCAGCCTGGGGCTGCTATCCAGAATCTACAGCATTGCATACCCTGCAGGGCTCCTTCCAGCCCTGTTTACAACCCTGGCGCCGCATCCCAGGGAAAGGATGCAGAGTTGATGCGCTCCTCTTGATAAACAGCTCATCAGGCTGTGCTGAGCAGTTACAGCTTTGAACTGCGGGAGATAAACTACTTCATGCAGCAGATTTGCTCGTGAGTGCTCTGGCGCTTCTGGTTAATGTGGTTGTGGCTTCTGATTTGGTTTTATTCATACTTTTTTTTAATCAGAAATAGTTTCTTGCTGTAAATCTGAATCCTTAAAAATGAAAGTTATATAAAAAAATATTAGTCCTGTTAAAAATAAATCGAATAAACCAAGAATGGGTTTAAGTAATAACTGTCACTGTCATTTGTTGGAAACATCTTCTTATAGGCCGCCAGTTTCTAGGTTGAAAGTCTAACTGTTTCACTAGGTAGTATCATGGTAGTAGAATGAATAGAGGTCCTTTTTGACATGACCCTGTGTGTGTTTGTGTGGGAAGCCACGAAGGGGAGTGCAGGCGAATTTTGTTACCGTGACCCTGCTCCCAGGAAGGGTCAAATGTCATGTAAAGTGTGAGATGCTCCAACACCTCTGCTCTGTAACCAGGGAGACGCTCTCCCCACATTAGCCCCCAGTCTGCTTTGTGTCTCAAGTGGTCTTCTTGATTACCTCTGTGGGCATCCCTTTTACCTTGGTCTTCATTTACAGATCTGAAAGCATGCGATCGATGCAGAGCGAGACTGAAACAGATAATCAGAAGGTGAAGGTACATTTCTGATCTGCTCTTTAGATTAAAGACAAGAGGTGGATGATTAAAGAGCATCCTCCAACTGAGCTTAAAACTTCAGAAGTCCAGGCAGATATTATGGGGTAAGAGCCGACGGGATCTGAAAGTCCAATCCGGATCGATTGACTTCACGTGAGGCAGGAGCATAAATAAGATGTTATGAAAGTGGGTGTTAGGATGTGTGATCCTGCTGTAAACTCACTAATGTTTATCCTGGTTCTGATTCAGGTAGATGGATTCACATTTAGCTCCAGAATAGTCAACAGAGTTATGAAGTGTTATTAAGAGAGTGTTAAATCTACCCAGCAACACAACAGCCAATCAAAAGAAGCACTAACGATTCACGACAAAAAAAAGCTTCCTTTTGGCTGCGAGAAAACAACCAGTGTATGAAAAAGATAATGAGAAGCTTGAGATGTGTAATATTGAGTAAATAACCAGGCTTTGCAGACGCATTTGCTAGCTAAGTCTGATTGGGAACTGTTTGGCTTCCAGATTAGCAACAAAACAAAAGCAAAACTCAGCTCAGTTTACCAAGTAACCACTAGTGAGTCTATCGTTTCAGTCTCTGTTTACTCCAGTTGGTGTAACTGTTCGATATAAATAAAAATACTTACTATATATTCTCACAATTTGACCCAAATAAAAAACCTGAATTTTTCAAAAAACAACAGTAGCTTACATGTTAGAATCTCTCGCATTAGCGAATACGCTAACATGGCTAACATTTATCAGGGTGGGGCTGTGTATTTATACATGTTACTAATAAGGTTGGGAGTTAGCATAGTCACAGTAACGTTTGATGTACCAGTATCAGTCTGTTTTTTGTACCTGTTGCAAGCAAGTTATAGGTATTATGAAACATGCTAACACGGCTAATGCTTCCATGTAGCGTGTTACAAGTTCTAGAAACATAATGTGAATGCAGTTAGTAAAGTCTTACTGACTGATGTACTTCAGTCTGCATCCTCTATTTTGATGCGCAGCAAATTTGCCACTCGACACCTGTCCAAAAAATGTGTTCACAAGATTGACTCCCCAGACGTGTGTGGGAGGAGCTATCCCCAAATGTTTCTAGCCTGATTGCTACATGGATCTACATGAGCGGTGTCTGTGTACATCTCATTTACAATGCATGTGAGACACGAATGATGTTTAAAGATCAGATTTATTTATTTGAAAAAGCTCTGCACAGGCATGACTATTTGTATGTCCATGTCTGGGTTCATGAGATCATTCAGAGATTCTTCCAGATTGGTTGAGATTCACTCTCTGCGAGAGCTTCGTCTGAATGACGCCCTCTTAATGCGCTCTTTTCTTCTCTCTGTGACCCAGTTTAGCAACTTGCTGTGCCGCATTAGTCAAAAAGAAGACTAAATTAGAGGACACTTTTTATTATTGTCTCAGTGAAAATCGATGATTGACCCTCCATGTTGAATTTTGACTCCACCCGCTCATGTATCCAAAGCCCTGATTGGTTGATGCGACGTTCCGATTTTTGAATTCTGGATGAACTTCTCAAATCGCACAGCTGTCGGACCGACATGCCACGCCAAATGCTTAAATTATGCCACAGGACTTCAGATTGTGTCTGCACATTGACTTAAAATGGAAACTGGACACCCCTGATGCGCAAAATGCATTCGGTATGAATGCTGGTTTATGTTCTATTTTAATAAGCCATTCGTTGACGGTGTATCTTATGACGCGGTGTGCCCAATGGAGTGGAAATTACTGATTGAAAAAATTATTCTGGTTAGATATTCATGATAACTTTTTTTTAAGAAGAGAATTTTATTCTAGATCCCAAAATGTTCAGGTACTAAATCCGCCATTGCAGCCGATTTCAGCAATGGTAATGCGTGTTTGTTGTGTCTATTTGCTACTTGATACTAATTGAGTGAACTCACCTGATTGTCTGAGCTGGTATCTGATTTAAACCTGTAGAGCCGAATAACTCCAATGTTGTTCGCAGTTTTTTTTGCTACACTAATAAGGTGCTGTAAAATAGCAGGAAAGAGTATAAACAAAAGGAAGTGATCGATTATGAGTCCTTACCACCAGCTGGGCCTTCCTCATATTGGACCTTGTCATTTATCAGTCTCTACTGGAAAATCAAAAACCAAAGCTTGTCAAGTAAACTCATAAAGTGAAGCTGAATGAGAAACATTTGAGCGGAAAGCATGAACATGAACATCCTCATCCAGGACAACCCCAGTGTACAATATGTCTCAAACTTTTAGCCAGGCACTGAATGCATGGATGTTACTGTATGGACGGTTGATATTTTAGAGAATTTCCACAAGGTTAAAGTGTAGCACATTACAGTGAAAATGATCGCGAAGCTAATGCAGCTATTTGTATGCTGGAGCGCATTAAATGCCTATGGAGACCCTTTCAGGCGTGGGATATGTACGTTATATGGTTCCATCAATCTGGAAAAATGTTGACATGCTGCCATTCAGACGCTGGTCACTTCTTTTGTTGATGCTCCTCCTGGTTTGGTCCAATAATCTCATCTCTCACAAACAAAATATTTTTTATTAATGCAAGATTTGACAGTGCGTCATAAGAGAAATGATGTATTTTTATAGTATCTATAAAATAAAACGCATGATGTGAAAGATGTTATGTCTTGCTGTCAACTCCTATGAGTCTATCAGGGCGGCTATTGTATGAAATGTTAGAGTTATTATTGGGAACAGTTTAAGAAGATTTTCCTTTTTTAAAAAATCTATAGATCACATAACTAAAAACAGTATGACCCCAATTATTGTCGTTCTCTCTGTTGTGTTCCCTAAACACAGTTTTTTTTTAAATGGTAGCCATCTTAATCGTTTTTTTTAATAGTGGTGACCCACCATTGCTTTTGCTCACACATATGGGATTTGTGAACATGCAGGAGATTTCACGGTCTCCATGAAACTTCATTCCCTTAACACTATCTCTGCTGCAAGAATGACATTTAAACAAATAGTCCACAGCAAAACGAGAAAGCAGGTGTTCGCTGCTACTTATATCTGTCCTGCAGTCTTGGGATTTAATAGTTTATAGTTTTACAGAGACATGTTGTGGACATTATACAAATTATGGTTTCACTCTGTTAGCTTTTGGTTGACTTTATTCTGAATTTATTTGGCCCCCAAATCACTGGTCTTATGGACAGTAAGAATAATATTTAAAAAATGTATTTAAATTTTGCGGTTTTAAACAAGACAGAAGAGTGAGAAAATGTTAATTTCTAAATGAGAAAAGTGTATCAAGTGTGTAATGAGGAGTTCTACAGCCTTAAAATGTCCATAATACCACCTTACTTATTATTTTTAGAAAGTTTAACGCCAAAATAAATAAGGGAACACTGTAATCCGGTTACGTCATACTCCAGACATGGGCTTACAAAATTTGTTAAATTTGTCCTCGTTCTTCTTATCTTCTTCTTGTTATTTACCTGTTGACTACAGTTGTTGACTGTACAACCGTAGTCTAGAAATCTACTCTCTGGTAACTTCATAAATGATTGGGTTTATGAAGCTTTCCTCCATGAAGAAGCAAACAAACAAAACTTACGCATTCTGTACTTGTCCAGAAAAAGTAAACTGCATCCACTGCCCCTCGGTATAAAAATCCTTTTGAAAGAATAAACCACTTTTTTCAGCTCCAAACCATGAATTTCTACTTTAGATTTGACTCAATTTTAGCTAATGCGGCCTGCATTTCGTGTTGCAAACCGTAGAAAATCTATGAAAGCTTAGAAAAAGCAAATGGAGAGCCAAAAGAAACCCTTTTATTTGACCTGAAGGACCAACAGGCAGATCTGTGGATCGAATTATCTTCAGCCAGTGACTCTTTCATTTGAGAGTCCCCCCAACAGCAGAAAAATGTGAACAGTTTCTTCTTTCAAAATAAAAGCACTTCACAAAGTTCTTATTTTCCTTAAACCAAAATTACATTGCACATCACTGTGTGATATCGCTGTACATTTAATGGTTTGCAGATGCAGCAAAACAAAAAGATAAAATAAACTCACTCACAAATTCAAAAAGTGTCACAGTTTACTTGTTTGAAAATCCTAATAGGATCCATTCAACCAAAGACGAGCCTCGCATGGAAGTCCAGAAACACACTATATGCTCTCTGATCCCTGAACACGTGAAGATTCCTGTTGGAAATATTCTATAGAACTCCACGGTGTCTGAAAGCTCCATCTTCCTCAGCCCACACACAAACCTCAGATTGTTGAGCCACACGTTTATTTATATACAGCAGGAAATCTGTCCGTTGGTGATTCATTGCTGTGTCTCCTGCTTCTTACCGGCTAACATGCACACCTCTGTGTGTGACATGCTCTGCTTCTTCTGTTGAGGGTAATGGTTTCCATTTTCTTTGAACGCTGGGAGATCAGGGAGCCATTGCACTATAGAGTTCATTAAAGAAGTCAGCGGGGCCTCATGTCTCACCTGACTGCATCCTGTGTTCTTTATAAGGCCTTCTATACATGGACAGATAATGGCCATGCTCTGAGACGGCTACATTTACCAAAAAAAAAAAATCACAATGTAGCGAGAAAACACAGCAACACTTTGGTGTATATGATTTCCAAATAGCAGTGGGTGGTGTCCTGAAAACTCATCAAGTCTGTGCTCAGTTAATAATCAGCTTTTCAGCTAATTTCCACAGCCAACCCACCACCTGCAAATCAGATAAACAACAGCTTTTCTTCTGTAGATTTTAACATTTTTCACAGAAATCATAATAGAACACAACACCGCTTATATGACATTAAAGCATCTTCATTTTGATGTTATCCTTTACATACCAATTTATTTACACCCAATGACCTTTGTAGGAGCAGATATGGAAATAATGAGCATATTGTTACCTTTGGTAAATGCTGTGATCCTGTGATGTCTGAAAATCCCTGACTGAAATGACCCTCGTAGGCCACTGTAAGGTCGTGCTGCAGTATTTGTTGTCTTATCATCCACAGTTTGACATGTGGGTTTACTGTGCCGGTCTGTTATAACACAACTTTTTTCCTCCTCTAGACATTTACCAAACTCGCTTCATCTCTGACAGTGTCATGGGGATGCTGGAGCCTATCCCAGCCACTAGCTGTTTTTCCATTGACTATGAAAATGCGCAAATTGGATTTGTGATAATAAATTTGCCGAATGGAAACAAGTTTGAAAAAAAATCTTTGCGATTGAAGGAGGTGGTTTTTGAGGCGTATGACATATTTTAAAACTGCAATGTAAACACTTTTTTTTAAATTGAATGAGTCACATGATCAATAAAGACTGCACTGCAGGATGTCTTACAGCATCACACAGCTCATCAAAAGTAGAGCGTGTCATGTAGAATTGGTGGATCCACAGCTCCTCTGTAAAATCACAAACCACACTTTTCTAAAAACACTTCATCTGTGGTCTCTCCCACGTATACTTAAATACGACGCCGACGTCTCCTTTGATAGATGATGATGAGCGCTCGTGCCATGACAGAAATTTGAATGTATCTGCTGTAAATCAAATCACAAATCTATGATTCTATGCTGAACAGCAGCTCAAACTGATCTGATTCATTAGTAGCAGTTCTGTTGTAGTTACTGTCCTGCATTAAGCATAAAAGGCAGAGCTCCAGATTTTCTTTTGTCTCCAGCGTCCTCGTGTACCTCGCATTTATCCTGACTCCATGTCATACCACTCCGCCTCGCTGCCAAGGCTTCACCTTTTTCAAATCTGTCCAGATGCACATTCTCTCATATAAAGGTGGCTGGGCTGAGCGCCGCTCTCCCGCCAGCTGCAACTGCAGGTTGTTAAAAAGACATTTTAAATGGATTCTGTAATAAATAAATGTAAAAAATTGACGATCAGAAAGAAAATAAGCAGCTTTTTTAAAGGTTTATGCTTTTTGTAATTTTTATGAATCTGAATCATTATGTGCTCTGTTGATTTCTGCAATTTATTAAACTGATGCTGAGCTGAATAAAATTCTTTTTGGTCAAATATTTTTGCCCACCGGCAATAAAAATTACCACATATATCAACCATATCACCTTTTTTTTCCATTCATGGAAATTTAGTGCTGAACACTGCAGCAGTTTATATTCTTCTATGTATTTATCACCTTTAATGGTCAGTAATTCATGATAAACTAGAATTTATGTAAAACACAGCCGTTCAGCGTGTTTATATTTGTTTTCTGTCATGCTAATGTTTTTTGTTCTTTTTTTAATTCCTTTGTGCTGTTTTTGTTCTTTACATTTAGCTTGGATGTTAAATAGTTAATTTAAAGAAGAAAGAAAATGTGACAGCATTTTTGGACTAAAAAAAGATAAGAGATCAATTTACTGCTTATTTTCCAGGAAAAACAAATCTTTTTAGCTAATAGATTTTTTTGGCGGTTTTGTCTGCAGTTGTCTGTTAAGCCATTGGTCGAGGTTCCTCCTCCTGTCACCTGCAGCTTTATCACACTCCACACAAACACGTCAAACCTCGTGTCATATTGACTGTGGCGTGTGCAGCTGCACCTTTCCTTTTGTCGCTCAGACACACAGATGGGAATCGTGGTAATGCAGAACAACTGGATCTCCAGCCTCATCCAGCGGTGTCACGGGGTTGTTCCGGTTGTCCCCTCTGACGTTTGATTTGGACCTGAGGCGGTTTCGGCACCCAGGAGACGATTACGGGCTCAGACTCTGGGCCAAATGCTGTCAACACAATCAGGGGGTTAATGCCAGACACGCAGCTGAACACGCTCACTCGGACCTTTAGCATCCGTCCACGAGGATTCCAAGCTAACGGAGTCACATAAATGACTTAGTCTTCAGTCTTTCTGTAACAATTTTTTTATAATTTTTGTATTAAAAAATACGTTCCCAGTAGTGTTTCAATTGTGATTACGTTTTTAACAAAAATACACAACCGAAATGTCCTAAAAAGCCATTTTTCATTTGTTGATCTGAAGCCTCTGTTTCCAAAATCTCCTGTGAGGGGGCGTGGCTTTTAGAGCTGAGCTGAGGAGCTTCGTCCCTAATCTCCCCATCTGTTTACGATAGTTCAACGATAGTGCTGCGGTCAAATGAGCCGCCGTTCACACCACAGAAATGTGAACGGCGGCTCATTTGACTGCAGTCAATGTGAAGGTAGCATCTTCTCTTCTCCAGAACCTGAACTACACACGCTAGCCGGACCAGATGAGGGTTTAGTGCATGTGCAGCAGAAAGAAGATCAAACAGTCTGTCTGAGACAGTTTGATTGAGAGATTTAAAAGGAGAAATTCTTGTAAATGCAAAAATGAAATGATTTCTTTTTACATTTGTTCTCTTTCATAAGAAAAATGCCATAAATACATATTAAAAACTCAAAAAAACAAGATTTTCATTGCAGGGGGACTTTAAATCCAGATAAATCTTTCTCTTTCACGGTTCCTTTTCCTCATCCACGCAACCCCCTGATGTTCTATGTAATTTTAGAACAGGGGTTAGGTTAGTTTAGATTATGTTATTTACACCTGAAGAGCAAAAAGAATACAGTCAATGACTTACAAAATCCCTATGTGTAGTGTAAATTAGTTTAATGTTAAAAAAAACATGATCATGAAATTATTTCTACTTAAACTGACTTATTTTATTGAAGGATTTTATATTATAAAAAAAACAGCAAAATCCTATAGTTTGTGAGGATGCACAATGAAGGATTGAGAGCAGGAAGGAAAAAAAAACTTTAAGAAACGCCAGATTATCCTCCTTTGGCTGGAATGTTTTTAGAAGCACCATAATTTAAATGACATGTTTAAAGTTTTCTCTGGGTTTAAGTTAATCAAATTCGCACTGACAGCTGTTTTTTTCACTTTATAGCACACAGCACTGCTTTCACTGGTTCTCTGGATAGTCTATCTACAATTACACTATCATGAAACTGATCCACAATTTATTTTTAAATAAACAAAGACCCTTCTAATGTTGTGTTTACACTCAAAAACACGCATTCAAGCAGCAACTTCTGATGAAAAGTCTATGTAAACACACAAATACACGAGTTTCGGGCTTCTGTGTCTGAAACTCTAGTGTTCTTGCGTGGCTACGCAAGTTTTTGGCTCAGTTTTTGGTCTCTACATACATGACACGTGGCCATCTAACATGCTTTGAAAGTTGAACCAGTTGAACTTTGACCAGTCAGGTACTTGGATTTGTTAGTGATACATGAACGGCGTCCTTCATAAGTCACAGAAAATTTATCGTGAGTTTGAAAATTGTTTGTGGAGGAGAAATTGCCGTTTCTTCCCTGTCTTTTATTTATTGACTGTGAAAGAAAAAGGAAAATTTGCAGCGAGCTCTTTTCAATTGTTACTGTGCTAGTGTCGGGTACTGGCAGTCCAGTGTGAAAATTGTGTGTCACATGCCCGTAGCATGAGAGGCAAAATGAATTGGAAAACCTTGTCTTCTCGTTGTCTCCATTGACATAAACATGAATGTTTGTAAAGCTTTAAAATGACAACAGAACAGAACATCATAATGACTCTATTCTGGTTGGAGGGTTTGATCAACCTCTGGAGTCTGTTGAGTGAGCGCACCAAAGGACTGTGATAAAAAGTCTTATTATTCAACTCCGAATGACCAATGCTCAGACAGACTTAAGATAGCAAAAGCTATTTTGTCGGCCCACTAATCCCTCTTTCCTCACTATCGCTCCATTTCGTATCGGTGCATCTCAAGGTCAGCAGCTTTTTACCTCCACCCTCCACACAGAAAATGTTTGGATGTTTAGGATCCTGATTGGAGACAATAATTCTGAGGGTAGGAAGGGATGCAAAAAAAAAAAGATTCACAACAATTTTAAACAGAAAATGATGATTTTCACCAAAACAAAATACAAGTCAACCGCCAGGAAGGAGACAGAATAACTCCTCTTTGTAACAGCTGTGGAGAATGCAGAATTAGCTGTTGAGATTGAATGGATGACCACTCTGTGTTGGCATCTCATCACATCCTCTTCAATTTTTGCAGCCAAATTCTACATTTGTTCTTTCTTTTGTATTTTCCCACCTTCTACAGCTGGGTTTCTCAGCTCAAGACCCATTATCCTCCATGTTTTCTATTTTCCTTGCTCAAAAACACCTGCTTCCAAAGACGTAGCGCGGTCCAGTTTACAATTTTTGTGATTTTTCTTGTTTTGTTTTCTAGTTTTCACTGTCGATTCCACCAGGTTTAGGTTGTCTATCATCCACAGCTGTCTTGGTTTGTGTTATTGATCTTTGGTCAATTTAAGGGTCTGTCATGTCATCGGTTTTGTCACATTTTGTTCTCGGTTAGTTTATAGGTTTTATCACATTTAATCCTCATGGGTTAACCGGTCCACAGCCACAAAAAGGTTGGAGAATACTGCTTTAAGCTACGTTCACCTCAGCAACATGCGTTGACTTCCAATAAAAAGTCTATGTAAAGCATTCTTTAGTACCCATGCAAGTTTTAACATCCATTTTTGGGCTCTACGTAGAAAATGCTTTCTCATTGAACTTGGATTTGGTAGTGACATTTTAGGAGCATCCTTTTTAATTCATAGAAGTACCACAGTTTGAAAATTGATCATGAAGAACAGATTAATAATTGCGGTTTGTGCCCGGCTGAACTCATATGTAGGAACAGAGTAGTGAAAGTAAAAGCCTGGAGCAAGATTCACCAGATTTGCACGGCCAAACCTCTTCCATTGTAGGTACGTGTGCTTCTATCAGGTAGTGACAGTCCAGTGTGAACACCATATACTAAAAGTGCGTTCAAGAGATAATAGCAATAATGAGCTGTGGTTTCACTGTCGCAACCATAACAAGGCGTAATGTGGAATTGAATTACTTTGACACAAGTGGGCAAGAGGGAACCAAATCTCCAAACCTCCCATCAGAGGTGGACCATTCTACCTCTGCATCATGGCCACTTAAGAACCCTTTCTCTAAAGCAGGGATGGGGAACTCCTGTCTTCGAGGGTCGGTGTGTCTGCAGGATTTCCAGATATCCAAGCTCTACTCGTGACTGATTACCTGGCGCAGAAGTTTCCAACCAATTAGAACATGCCAGAGAAAACACGCAGAATGTGGCCCTCGAGGCCTGGAGTTGCCTATCCTTGCCTCAGAGACAAACTATTTATTGGCTAGACTGTATATCACACTAAGCAAAGCAATATTTATTGTTGAGAACACGGACACGGCATGGCAAACAGAAATGTTTTGCAGAGTTTTACTCATTTACATTTGGGGGTGTCATTTTAGAAAGAGGTATTATAAACTAAAAAGTTTGCTCTTTTTATAGTCTGAATTGTTCTTAAAGTTGCGGTTCAAATAAAATGGCCATTGAAGTTTTATTTGTATGAGCAGCGACAAATACGACGTAATAAAACCATTTAGGAGCATTTCTGTTTTGCTCTCTGCATCATCACCTTAAGCCAAAAGTTTTTCGATATGTATGTTGTTGGAGGAACATCATTAGCATAATTTCCCAGAGGCACCCAGGGCTTAATTATCAACATGACTGCGGTGTGCTGCTCATCACATTAGGATGGAGACCCTGCTGTTTGTGTTAGCGCTTCGCCAAGTCCCAGCTGACTACCTGCAGATTTATTGCAGACAAAGTTCAACTTCCGACAATTTAGAAACTTTAATCTCCCGTGCTGCTGCCAGCACACGGAGGGGTCAAAGTAACCCGGAGAAGATGTTTCCATATGTGAGGCTGGATTGTTTCCTGTAGCCTGTTTGTTGAGTGGTTCGAAGGTTGGGCTCATTTTTCTTTTAAAGTTGACGGTGACTCAGCGGTGCGCGTGCGGTCACATGCACACACCGGAGTGGCCTCATCCCTCTGATGGGGTCCAATAGCTTCAGTGTGACAGAGAACAGATATTATCCAGCCCCATCTCTGTTCCTCTGAGTGTAAAATGGAAATGCTGCTTGTGTGTGGCCAGAGAGGAAAAAAAAAAAGTCAATTTCCTCGCAACAGTGCGGCATTTTCACCGTGCTTTGTTTATGCTTCGTTAAGTCAAGGCACCCATTTCCAGTGAGCGGGTACAGTGACTAATCTATCCAATTTACAGCCGTGTTTTCCTCCAAACACACACTTTAGCATACTTACAAGTGGTTGTTTAAAAAGGAGACTTTTTCTGGTTATTTAAAGTTACAAAAAACGACTTTTTAATAAAGAAGTTGGCAGAGGAAAAACCTGTCTGTAATGAAGCCATATTCCACAGCTTTCCCTCCATATGTTTCCCGCCAAACCAACCTGTCCCATAACACAAACAAATAAGCCCGGCGTTGACAAGTCAAGATTTAGTGGCCTCATTTTGTCTTTGTTTTGAACTCGCCTGCAACTTTAACTGAACCAGGCTTGACAGAGGAGAAAAATGTGAGTCTTTTTTCTCCTCCGGCTTGTGTGTTGTTTTCCTCGCGAGTCAAACGGGTTTGCAGACGGCCGAGGTCTAATGCGCGCGCGGTGGAGTCTGTCTTTGAAGTGAACGGTAGCTGCAGATAATGCTCGTGTTGGGACGGCGCAGCAGGTAGATAAGAGCTTTCTTTTGGGTGTGAAAGTCAGAGGTGAGTGCTGACGACACGAGATAACAAACAACAGCCAAAGGGAACCCGTGCCACTTCCTTTAACAATTTTCTGGTTTTGTGTGCTACTGCTAGCATCCTACAGTCGCTGCAGGCATTAGTCACTTCTGACGAGTTTTAATTATTTGTTTCCATCTAAAGGGCTGGAATTTATTTCTATTTACAAACTGGTCAGCTCTTTGTTCACTTCACATCCTCACTTCCCAACTAAACGTAGCTTTCATTTTTACTATTTTAAGTAATTCCTTTGTTAAATAAATCCATTATGTAGAGCCATAATTATTTCCCTGCTATCTGGATTTTAAATTGGACAATGCAGGTTAATTGAAGTTAAGGATATAATTAAAACCAACATTATAAACAGGAAAGGACAAGTGAATTAATTAACCAGTTAGACGTTGAACAAAGAAGTACAAGTCCAAAACCTCATCATGGTGAGACGTTCTTTACACTCTGTCAGGCAAAGTATTAATGCAAACACCTTCAATGGATGGAAGGACTTCATTAAAAACAGAACACTATCAAAGCTGTCACTCGCTATTTTGGAACATAAAAGTGAGGAAGAGAGGGGCAGTCACATGATCTACCACCCATACTTAAGCATGTATTTAATCAGATTCATCGATTCTAATACTACGTAAACTTTGGACATGTGTGACTGGTTCCAGAATGCGCTGAACGTGGGTTTTGTACAAACCTTTGGTATAAGGTGTTTACACAAGTGCTAGATACTTGAGACTAAGGCCCAATCCGAATACTTCCCTTCCCCTTCATTTGGCCCTCCAAACAGAGAGTTATGAAAAAATGGTGTCTAATATGGCGGGCGTCACTTTTATTTGATGACGTCATCAATAATCGCAAGTCTGCTAGCGTTAGTGCGGAGCTTCCAGCGCTTGAATATACATAACAACAGCGGTTTTATAACTTTAAAGAGGTTATGCTACAACAAAAAGTCATTACTTACATTTGCACCCACTTGAAGAAAAGCGCTTCTCAGAGCGATGCAGTATAGCCTCCCGGAAGGAGGGTCAGATTTAAAAAATACATTTCCTGGACACTTAGATTTAAACTCCCCCCACAACTGGAGGGGAAGGGAGAAAGGAAGAATTCGGATTGGGCCTAACACTAGGGGTGTACCAAAATATCAATTGACTGATTTCAGTAATGTTATACAAAATTGTCTATTATTTGTTGCACAAAATAAGACACAAGTTGTTTATTATGATTTTGTTCAAGCTAAAAAAAAATAAGTAGGGATATATATTTCCTCAAAAAAATGTGTTCTTCTATATATTGTGAGTTTTTAGAGATGATTTTTACCAATTATCGCAGTATTGCGATATCATCGATATTGTGAGCCATGTATCGTGTATCGCATCGTATCGTAAAATACCCAGTGATTCCCAGGCTTAACTAACACAGGTACCTGCAATTGGAAGAGGTTAGGTGGTAAATGTTGAAGCGATGCAAATCTTGTTTCTAAGGCTTTTTCTATCCCAGCTGTATTCCAAAATATGAACGATTTGGTGTCTTAGAATTCCAGCTGGCTACAAATTGGAATTATTAATTTCTCCTTTAAAATCACTTTTCAAATGGTTGGTACTTCTGTGAATTTAAAAGAACGCCATCCATACATCACTACCAAATCTGAGCCTATGATTAGACAAAGTTTGATCTAGTTTAACTTTTAACAAGCATTCAACAGAGAAAATGGTACCGGTCGAGTCGGGGTGGGATTATATAAGTTCGCTTCCTTCCACCCCCTTTCAAGCGATCTACTTGTGATTTATTATGTGATGTTATTCCATGTATTATAACCTGATTGCTTGAAATAAACCATTTCATTCATTCATTCATTCATTCATTCATTCATTCAACAGTTATTTTGTACATAGAGCCCCAAAACAGGCTTGAAAGCTTTCATAGCAACGAGTAAACGCAATAGTTTTAATGCAGCGGCCTGTAACATAGATTACATGTTTACATAGACTTTTCATTGAAAGTGTTCACTTTAACGTGCATTTCTGAGCTCAGTGAGAACGTAGCATCACAGTAAAGAACCCTGAAACAAAGTATATTTTGTTTATGACTAAAGTAAGCTTTTAAGTCTAAAATTTCTCTTGAAAAGTTTTTTCAAAAATCAAAAATCCTTTGTTGTTTTTTAAGACATATTTTATGCACTACGGCAATAGCTAGGTTGTAGCTGAGATTGATGACAGAGAGCAATCCGCCCCCCTCCCCGTCGCTGAGAGTCCTGCTTGGGCGATCACATAGCATCAAGCTAACATTAGCGGTGCAAAAATAATGACGAGCAAAATTCAATCCAGCCGAACAGTTTTAAGCAAGAATTACAATTCGCTACGGCACAAATACAGTACAATAAAACCTTAACTAATCCACGATGAAACTGCATAAAGAGGAAATTAACAATTGAACATTTTTGAAATGTGGGTTGAAATGTCACTTGAAAAACATTTAAATAAAAAAATAAAAAATAGGTTTTAAAGGACATTCATGGTCAAACTTGAGTTGTTGTTTGTATAAATAAGAGAATAAAATTTAAAACATTCAGGAGAAATCATGTGTACATTGAATTGTTGCAGAAAAAGCTACTAAATTCAAGTTTTTACAAAGAAATGTTTCATAAATACTCCTTTATTTTTCTTGGACTGAACCAGAGATTTCTGCTTTCAGGGTTCTATGATTATTAAGTGCTTCTGTGTCACACTTGGTTGCCATGTTATGTCACACCTCCTTGCCCACCAAGTTTTATTCAATCTTTCTCTGGTTTTACTGCTGTGAGCCTGTTTCACCATGTTGGAGAGCAGATTTCCATTTCTTGCTACACCACAGAGACAATCAAAAACCCAAGGTTAACTCGGCTCATTTAAATAATAACACTTTTAAAGTACTTTAGTGCTTTTTCATTTGGAATCTTTTAATGTTCCTCCTTCTTTTCTATTCTACTTTTGCCACAGACAGATTTGTAAAACAAAATACCTACAAAACAACAAGAAGCAGGTAAATGGAGTTATTTTTTTATGGCCAGTCCCCTATAAAGACCTGTGCACAGCTGAAGAACAGGCAAAAGAAGTGAGGCCTCTGGCTGCTTCGGCTTTGTAAATCAATATTTGACTCCATCTGAAGTACACACCCCCTTCAACGCTAATGAGGAGTGCACTCAGGCAAGATGGGAGTCATGAGGAACCGGAATAATAAAAGGATTCTTGATAAGGAGACTGAAAAGAGGGTAAAACAGACAGAAGTAGCTTTTAGTTAGATCACTGAATTCTGCAGCAAAACAGACTTTCTTAAGCTTTAAAGGAGGAACAACAGCCACTAGGAGAATATAAGGAATAGTAAGAGTGAGTCACTTTTGAGGAGCTTCTGCTTTTGTTCTTTTGAACTCCACACCTTGAGAGCCTGTCCTGCCTCTGGCCCTGAGTGGAACGCTTTCATGAAACCGGAACGCATTAACGCTCAGCTGACTCGAGGGCGCTCCATTATTCTGAGTCTTATCATCCACAGGCCTCTATGACGGTCAGCATTACTCATGCGGTTGAGGATGACAGATTCCACCCTTTAATTCTTCTGTGCTGAGAGATCTCTGGCTGAGCTAAACTTTCCTTCTCACAAGCAGACAGTTTATTAGGATTTACCGTGTGATTAGCTGTTGCCAGTCATTCTCATAACGTCCTCGCCATATATGAGAACTGGATGGAGTGAGTGTCACAACACCCGTAGAAAGTGGTTTAATTCCAACTCTAACAAAATCAGCTAATATTTTTGACATTTTATGTCATAAAATGGACACTGAGAAGTTGGTGCCAGACGATATAACTAAGTAATGATTGGTCCAAGTAGGTTTGAGTCATCGTTTCTATGCCGATTAATCTCTCCAATCAGCAGTGAGCTTATTGGAAAGCCACACCCCTACCAGTTTAAAACTCAAATAACTTGCATTAAAGAAAAAAAACATGAAAAGAAAATTAGGATCATCAAGAACATGTTTAAAAAAAGATTTCAGAGAAATAATGTGTATACTGGCAGATAGAACGATTGAGTAATAGCTGTCTATTTCTCAATGCAAATCAATGGAATTTTGGCGACTTGGAGACAGTGGGTACTTCTTGTTGGTAACGCGAGGGGGGAGGGGTCACCGAGTCCAAAATCGTCAAAAGTTGTCACCAAAATTAACCATGTTATGTGAACACTAACCAAACAGGAGCAGCAGATTAAAAAAAAAAGCTGGAGGAAATAAACGTAAGACTTGTGTTGCTTAAGATGAACTAAGAACTAACGGCGGTGATTCTCACTGTGTTTAAATTTGATCTCTTTGACTGTTGATTATTCAAATCAAATCAAACTTTATTTAAAAAAAAAGCACTTCTCATACTTTGCGCAACTTGAAGCGCTTTATATTTAAAAGCAAGAAACATACTCCATAAAAGCCTAACCCGCTCTTTACCCTCCCCTCCATTAGCACTTACAACCTTTGACCCCAAACACAATGGGTACTTATGAAAGAACTACTAAAAGAAACTTATTAGGGGTGTATTAATGCTTTTTTAGCTAAAAAAACAGACATTTTGTTAGCATGTTGTTGCTAGCATGTGAACATCTTGTTAGCATCAAAAGTCCCCACGAGTATTTTGTAATGTAAATACATTGTAAAACAACATCTAATAGACCCTTTTCACGTGACGTCACACATCGCGGGAAGTGTAAGGGGACTTCCGGTTTACGGTTTAGGATGACAAAGATGACAGCTAAGCGCTGTTCACAGCAACTTTTGTCATGATTTAGTGCTTAGGTTTGGTCATGTTCTGTTTTCCCTGTCAGTTTCCCCACATTCAGGTTAATCATCCACAGCTGTCTTAATTTAGTTAATCAACCTCAGTGAATTTAAGTGTCTGGTTTTCATTTTCTCATTGTCAGGTCATCTGGCCTATCCCAGCCACTGTCAGGCAAGGACGAAGTACAAGAAAAACTGAGATTGCTTTTGCTTTATTTCAACCTGTTGTAGTTTACTGAAAACTCAACTTGATTTTTTTTTACATAATCTGACTCATGAACTAATCAATTAAACTATTGATAAATTAGAAAACAACCCTATAATTATTAGAGCCATCAAATCCCCCAACGATCTATTCAGAAATGTAATGGTCAACCTGGACTACTGGAGTAATAGTGAGCACTTTTCCACTGACTTGCGTCAGATTCACACTGGTCCGTCGGCGGTGCGTCTCCATTGCGTTGCGTGGGGAGTCCGTGTCACGGGCGCCAGTTTACATTATCTCAGCTGCGCGTCTCCGGTGTCACCCCACCCTAGTGGTTTCTGCAAAACTTTGGCATCTCATGCCTTCTTTGAAAGAAACATGTTTAAGTAAAATTCATTTTAAAAATGATTTCTTTACCGTCTAGACATCAGATTCTTTCTGCTGCAGCCGTGCAACTAATGGTTTATAGATTCAATTAAAAACATCTTGACTTTTGCTTAGCTCAAAAAAAAAAGTTGTTTCTGTCCATTCTTCAACAATGATGACTAATGCAATGTAATGATGAATAATCAAATAACTTGAAAAATGAAACAATTGGAAGTTACAGTTCCACTTTGTCGTGTTTTTCTTGTTGTGTTTTTGAAAAACTTCTGATTATTTAAGAAAAACACAAAAGATGACATCAAACTTTTGACAACTCAAATCTGTAGGAAACGTCTTCAAACTGTGACGCTCCACAATGAGTTCAACTCCGTTTTAAGATGTGTGAATCCAATTTATATAGCTTTGTTCTCTTTCAGATTCGAAGGATTAGATTGATCCATTAGGAGTTAGCCTCTAATTTAAGAAGGATTTTGCAGTTTTCAGGGCTTCCTCTCTCATTAAAGGTTTGTAGAAATTTGATCAGACCAAGCTGCAGCTTATCTGACCAAAATTACCGCCCTGAAAAGCGTCACAGTCTGCTTGACACAATCCGGCTCTGACTGCTAACTGCAGCTGACACTTGTTAGAGGCAAACGGCTCCTTTTCAGTCCAGGACTGATTCTTCTGGTTGTGCTGTCCTGATGCTGTATAAGTGAAGAATGCAAACCTGTTCCTATTTCTGTACTCAGTTGAAAATAAAAATTTGGAAAGACCAACCAAGTAAAAAAAAAATACAGAATACAAGAGTCATTTTTCCTTGTTATAAGTGAAGAAATCTGCAAATAAATGAAACTAGTGCAATTTGACGTTTTAAGATTTCCTAAAATAGGTTGTGGTGCCCTTTCAAGACAAAAATAAATGTGGGAATTAGCTAAAAGCACATATGTTGGGGTAAATATTTCTATATCAAACTGAAATAATATGTCATAGATTAAGCATTAATTGCCAAAAAATTATTTTCATATCCTTAAAGTAGATATTCTAAAACACTTTTCTCCCCAAATATACCAATTAACTATGATCATCTTAAAGTAAGACCCTTAAATAAACTACTCTTAAACATTTACTTTCAAACTTTTGTCCTACATTGTGTTAGGAGTAAAAACAGCCCAGCTACCTTAAATCAGGCAGATTTGTCTTTTGAAACATTCTCAAATACAACTTCTGTTTAAAAATCTTATGTAGAGTAAAAAAAAAAGAAAAGCTCTTTTATTTGAGATATTGTGTAAAAAATGTGGTTTTAAAGATTAAATGACAAGATATTCAACATTGATTATCTTAAAACATTGTGTTACACAGACAGGTCTTGTCTTTAATCAAGTTTACTATGATATTTAAACTAGAAACTCAACAAAAATACTCAGAGATTTTGTGCTGTTGAGATGGAAATACTGCAAATGGATCGATCCAAATGGTTGGTATTTTTCAAACTTACAAAGTGTCTGGACACTTTTTTTTATTTTTTAGACTTTCTGAAAGTAGCAGATAAGTTACTGTAAAGCCAAATGGAACGGAGGCTGCTTCACTTCATTCTCCTCATTATAACTTGAATGTGTTCCTCACTTTCCCTCCAGTTGTCAGTAATCTGATGGACAGTTATTACCCCAGTTGTAGTAGGATCAACATCAGTAACCTCCTTAGATTATGGTTATGTGAGACTTACCAAGTATGAAAAGGGCTATATTGAGTTTGATTGGTTGAATGGAACAATTCAGTTCAATGATGCAACATATGGTTCAGGTTTGATTTGGATCCAGTGTCTTATAATACATTTAATTTAAAAGCTGAAAAGCAATGCACTGCAAAGTTTGGGTTAAATAAGTTGTTGCAAACAGAAACCTAGTCATCTAGATAATTTTTGTACAAATTGTCAAGGTAAAGTATCTAACTGTTTTATTAAAAGCCTTCACTGCCACCCAGAGGTTCTTAGCAGCTACTATGATGCACCTAATATGTCAACCTGTCAGTGTGGAGAATAGAGTAACATGGTAATAAAGGAAAAACCCACTCCCAGGTCTAATCCATTCATGTATGGGACAAACAGAAAGCTGTTTTCTATTTTTTACTTTTTATCTTTAAAATAGTGATACACATAAGAAATATATAAATAAGACTTTATTTTGTTCTTTTGTGTGTTTTAGGTTTCCAGCTGAAACAGCTGATCCAAATGTCCCCCCCCCTAACACTCTTGTCTCCTCTCTGCAGTTTTCATCATGGCTGCGGGACTGCTGATCTACCCTTTCGGCCTTAACTCCTCGCTGGTCCGCTCCTTCTGCGGAGACTCCGACATCTACCACGCCGGCGAGTGCCAGATCGGTTGGGGATACATGCTGGCGATTGTTGGAGTCATGCTCACTGTTTTCTTGCCCTTTTTTGCCAAATATGCCCCAAAGGAGCAGCTGTCGCCCACCCCTTTGCCCACTCTGTTATAGTTCCACCTCCAAACGTCCCGGCAAGAACGTCTCACTTAATAATTAAAGCTGGAAAATCAGCTGCAAACTCCGTCTTCCTGCATCAAGAAAATGAGTGGAAAAGTAATATTCTTTTTGTTATTTAGATTTGACTTATCTGTGATCATCCGGTCTGTTTAGGAGACAATGCAGTGAAGAGAAATTTGTGAAAAAGCAGACCTTTAAAGTGGGTCAAATAAAGCCACAAAACCAACTGGGAATTCTCCTGAGCAAAAGGTGGAAGTGTGGCGTCGGGAGGCAATGGGACCATCAACAGCAGGAACATTTCTGGAGGAGTGTTAACTCTAAAGGAGCTGTACCTGCAAAATCGTCTCAGTACGATCCGGATAAAGCAGCAGATCCGTTCTGTTTTATAAAATGTACAGATAGAAGAACTCAGAGGCGAAGAAGAAACCAGTGCGAGTCAGGAAGACTTTCAGAGACACTGGATTCACAGACTGTCACCATGAAACGGACATGCGGTGCAACAGCAGAACTGAAAACTGCCTCCATCTCAGGAGAGCAACGGCTACAAAAAAAAAAAAAAAAAAAAGGTTGGGATCCAACATGTGTTCCTCTGTTTTCCAAGATTTGTTCGTGTGATGTCTTTTGCTTGTTTCTTTCTGTTCACAACACAAAAACTAAACACTGTAATTCAGGAAAAAAAACCACAAAAGTTAGAGCAAAAGGCAGGAAAGTGAAGAAACTTTGATCAGAAATGCATGATGAGATGGGCTTCGTTAGCGGTAGAACAATTGAGCTAGATTTTAAATGTGATCTGACCACATGTGCCTTCTAACATAACAAGACGTGATTCTGATAACTAATCAGGTTATTTTCTGTGATGTTTCACCTTTTCTCCTGTCAGCAGTAACCTGTTTCCTTACTCGATGCAGTACGACCTCTAGGAGTTGAGAAGACTTTATGGAGGAGAGGAAAGTAATGTTCATGTGTGGGACTATCCCCTCTGACTTTTATACATTAGTCCAGAAAACGGCAGGTTAATTAAGTTGATAACATGCATGTTACTGCTAAACTTTGCCTTGTTCATTTATGCTTAAAGGAAAAAAATATTTATCTCTAATTGATTTTTACGTTTACCCACTGACAATAAATGAATCCAAACAACCCCAACATCTAATGTGGAAGAAAAACATCCAAAAGCTCAGCTCTTTATTTTAGGGACTGAAATACGTATTTTTGACCCTTCATAAACATTTCTCAGTACTTTATGGCTAAACCCTCGTTCATGGAAAGTTTCTCGCAGGTTTTCTGCATTTTAAACAAACTGTCACAAACAAAATGTCACTTTTTGTCCTTAACCTCCTCCAAACAGTGATGCCAAAGAGGGTCTGGTCTGAACACGACGCAGTTCTCCTCTGAATGTCCGATTGGTTTGTCTGTGTGCTCGCTTTAGGGGGCGGGGCTTCAATCCTTCAAAGTGTCATTTGTTTTCTGGCCTTTGTGCCTTCAGCTGTTTGAGATCATCGACAGGATCTGCCTGTTCAGTTGAACTTCACAAAGGGAGGGGTATAAATCCCACATTGAGGGGAGATTGACAAGTTGTTTGTGTATTAATGTGAATGCCATCGTCTTGCCAAAACCCTTGATCTTGGTCTTTGTGAACATGAGTCTCTAGAATATTAACTAGCACTTGTTTAAAGTAAGAAAGTATCACTTTCTGTTCAAATAATCATTGAAATGATAGTTTTGTCAGTGGAAAAACATAAAAATCAGTGAGAGATACATGTTTGGTAATTCTCTAATGATCTAAAGGAGCTGGATTACTCGAACACTTTAAACTGCTAACGTCCTCGAGAGAATAAATCCTTTGCTCTGTTCTAGGCTAACGCTTTGACGTTTTGTTTTCTTTTTGAACCCTTCCTGTCCTGCTCCTTCCTCTTTACTCTTCTTGTACACTGCCAATTTCATGAAGCCTGACTTCCTCTTCAAGTGGACGTTTGTGTGCGTATTTGTAAAAAAAGAAAAAAAAATGTTTAAATAAAAAACATTCTGGTTTAAAGTTTACAGATGAAACTTTCCATGATTCCAGGTTTTGGGTTTCCATAGCGACATGTCCTGACAAATGTTGCCATATTTGAGAGCTGATCCAGAGAGGAGTCGTTGGTGTTGTAGTGGACCTCATACTGTGTGGCTGTGGGGGAACGGCGGCGGCGGCGGCGTGGCTGCATCGGATCGTCCTCCTGTTTGTTGACCTGTTGTGCGTAAAGTCTCAGCACTGGTGAAACCCTTTTGATAGACTAGAATTATTGTTTTTGCTCTTTTTTTTCATTGTGATGTTTGACTGTAAATAAACTGTTCTTGATATCATGTTATTCCTAACTTCTCCTTTTTTCAAAAGCATCATTTAAGGGAAATCTTTTTTTTCTTGTGTGTGCTCTACCTGAACTGACTTCTAAAGAAATGTTTGTTGTTGTGTGATGTTTGTAATAAAAATACTTACAAAAAGGAGGCTTTATTTTCTGTGTTTAGTCATAAATTATCTGTTCAGAGAACAAACATTTATCTGAGGAGAACAAGGGAGTTAAACAAGAAACTTAGACAAAAAAACAGTGAACTTCTCATATAACAGCAACAACAGGTTTTTTTTTTTTTTAACTGCAACTAGTTAGAATAACTCAGTTTCTCTGAAAGTACCAGTGGAAGCTCAAACCTCCGAGAGCGTTTTGACCAGCGCTCTCATTTCGGCGTCGCAGACCTTCACAGCCTCCTGAGCGTTCCTCAGCTCCGACGGCAGGCCGGCGCGCACAGACACGCACATCAGGACGTCTCTGCTTCGGTCGTAGTTGCCAACACAGCGGTGGACCTGTCCACGGATCAGACGGGGTAGAACCTGCTCCTGTCAATAAAGAGAGACGCTTCAGTCACAGCTGTCCTCACAGGTGGAAAATGGGCAAACATGAGAGAATGCTACAAGGACATGAAGCTTTGGCGCAATTTCTATAAGGAAGGTCTACCTCACCTGAGGCATGCTGGGTGTTTATTCATCACTCCTTATGCCATCAATCAAAGTGCTTATTTTCTTCACAGCCAATCACAATCAAATTCCTGCCTTTAAATTCAATTAAGTTTTTTAATCTGCATTCCAGACACTCTCCTCCTGGTTCTTTGGTTCGGCCCGGTCCATCTTCACCACCATCAGCATCTGGGCTCTCTTCACTTGGTCCAAAGTCATCACTAGCATCTGGCCCAGAACCCACCCACCAGAGACTTCTGCCTGTTCGTGCTTCACACTTAAATGCTTCATTATTCAATCCCACTTTCAAGATCTCTCTTTACTGAAATATTAAAACCACCATTTTCATTGGAGGGGAGGATTAAATCCTTGTGTAAATACTGGAGTTTGCACCTGTAATCTCTCTCACTAAATCATTCCCACATCCTAATTAAACAGCCCATGCAGTCTCTATTTGCATGCACTTGTATTTTTACACTCTTAGTACATCAGGCCTTGAATGTAATGCTTTCTAGTGTAGAAATGGTATAATCTGGTAAAACCCTGTGCAGATATCCTTCAGTTCAGGATATAGAAACAAACACTAAATATTTGTCTCTAAAACTCACTGTTTCGTAATAAACACACTGGAGGACCTCCTTCCCGTCTCTCATGAGGAAGTTCTTGGCTCCGTAGCGCCCCAGTGTGACCGCAGAGTCCAGAGTAGCTGTGGGACATGCGCAGTCTCTCAGGTTAATGCTTAAATCTGTGCTCACTAATGAGAAGAAAAAAAACTGACCAAATATCTCAAACAGGTACGGGACTTTGTCTTTAAACTGGCTCCAGTGTCTCATTCCGCGGATCACTGCGGTCAGGATCCTCAGGGAGTTTTCCACGACTGGTTTGACTGGAGATGTTTCCGGCTGAAAAGGGACAGCAAACATTTGAGGATGTGTCCAGATCTCTGTCAAAGCAAACCTAAGAAAGCAGCTCTACCTGAGGTTTAGCCTGTCGAGCAGATTGAGGCTGGCTCGACTTCTTTTTCTCCACAACAGGAGACGTCTGCGACTCAAAGCTGTTAGTGAACCTCCAGGAGTTGTTTGGCGGTTGTGCAGCGTGGCCGTACGGCTGTCTGGGGGCAGAGGGAGGTGCAGGTCTAGACTGCTGGGAGGACTGAGGGCTGGGTTTGGCCGACTCGGGAGATGATAGCTGGGACATCGGGGAAGGCCCGGTGTTAGCTTTCATCCTGCTTTGAACGTTCATTCTCTGTCCAGAATAAGAACTGGACATAGAATCCTGTTTTCTAAAAGCGTCCCCAGACGGGTTGGTACTGAAATGAGAATAAAACTCAGTCAAAGTGTCAATAAAATTGGAATATTAGCAGTCAAACGGTGACTGAAAAGCACCTGGTGGTTCCGGCTCTGTATGGATGAGGCACAGGTACGTAGCCTCTAAAAGAAGGGGAGGGTCCCGGTGCAGGTCTGCTGCTGCCATACGGCTGGGCCGGAGCAGACTGAGGAGTAGATGGTTTGTTCCACTGGTGGCTTTGAGCAGCAAAAGATGAGTGAGCAGAAACAGGGAGAGGCTCTGACAAAAGATAGAAGACAGTGAGACTTTTAAAATATATGTTTATGAAAAATATCTTTAAAGTTGTAGGAATGATTCTACTGACAGGGTCAAGTGAAATCGTTTGTGGGTGCATGCTGCCACCTACTGACAGAAACGTTAACGACATAAATCCTGCTGTTTCACCTGGAGTTCCCTGAGGTGCGGATGAGCTGCTTCTAGCGGGATATTCGCCGTGGGAATAGAATTCATTCTCACAAGGAACAGAAGTCAGAGGAATTCGGTTTCTCTTCCTCTGGTTAAAGAGCGGCACAGGAAGGTAGCCTTGTAGGAAAGAAAAAACATCATATGCTGTACAAATTACACTTTAAAGACACAGTATTAGGGCCACCAAAAGAAATGTTATATTACGTAAATTTACAAAAAAAAGTTGTAAATTTACAAGATTGAAGTTGAAGTGAAGATTCAGTCCAGCACCAGAGCAGCCTGACTAAACTTCATTTGGACAAACTGAGTTGGATTTCAACAGGTAAGCTGAATGTTTATAACGTTACAAATGTTTGGAAGCTCCTTTGTTTGATTATTAATGTTTTAAATATTGATGGGCGGCTTGCAGGACCTCCCATTGATGATGACATCAATATCCCTGCAAATGTCCACTTCCAGACATTTTTTCCTCCATGAAAGACAAGATCTCCTCCAAATATGTGTGATCTTTCCACCTGAACTGGCCTAATTTTAATGTTCTTGTGTAAACGTAACAACTTTGTTGTTTTGTGTTGAAACAGGTCGTTTCATTTGGAGGAGGAGACATTTCTGACACTTTTCTTTCCCCTTTGATGGATTTCTGGGTATGAAAATGATAAGGGCAAAATATAGTGATGGTCCTGTAAATGTCTCTGAGCTCCTTATCTTACATATAAAAACTCTGCATTACCAACACCGAACCCCAGAAAGCTGGTTACACTTATAACAATTTGATTTTGAGTCACCAAAAGATTCTGAAAAACTTTGGTGCCTTTTCTTGTGAATTTATTACTTTATCTTGTCACTTTAGAACGCGTAATTTTACAAGAAATATAAGATTTATAAATATATGACTTTATTTCTTGAAAATAAACAAACTTTCTCTCGTAAATTTAACAGGATTTAAAGTCGTTATTGAAAAAAATATTTTTGTTGGTAAACTGGGTCTAATCTGTTCTAAAAGACTAACTCCAATGAATATTGGGTTTTTGATGTTTTGAACATGTTCTTGTGTCATTTTCTCATGAAGAAGGACAAGGAAAATTAAAATTAAAATAGAATTTTTGAGTATTTTTCATATTATTCCATTTGTTGTAAATCCAGAGCAGACAAAAAAAAATACTGTATTTGCGACGTAGAAAATATGCTGGATGAGCTAAAAGCTTCCTGCTCCACTCCATTCTGATGCCTCTGCTTGTAGACAACTAGATCTAAGCTCATTTTCCTGGCCTGAGTTGGCATACGACTCAAAACTGTACAGGTGGATTGATACAATATTTTGTTGCACTGGTAGTGTTAGGTTGGGGGTGTGAGGGGAGAGTGTAAACAAAGAGCTCTCAGTATGTTCCAGAAAACGCCACAAGTTTTTTTTTTCTTTATTTTAGCTAAAAACTGTACAACCATAACTAATTTTTTTTTTTTTATTATTAAATGAATACTCAGGAATGCACATTTAAGCCCAATTTTCTTTATATATGTCCTCCATCATGTAAAAAAATGCCACATAAACACATTTTAAAATAGGAGTAGGACAAACGACTTAAACACTATAGTGAAGTGGTGGTTAGAAAAAATACCAAACCAAAACCTACAAATCTGTGACGATACCAGTTATTTATACCTGCTGTAAGTCTGGGAGGCTGGTTTTCTTGTCTCCTCATTCTGCTGACAAACACCTGTTAGCCTGTAAATGAAGACAGTGGGGAGTTTTAATTCGTGTTTAGCAGAGGTATAAGTATGTTAATAGAGGTATAATGAATAAATAAAATGTCTGTGTTGCTTATGTTAGCTAGTTTACTCGGTCGGCTAATTTGTTGACCTAGCTTAAACATGTCACCCCGCGCTAATAATGCTAACATTTAAATATAGAAAAACACCAAATAACTTTTGTTTTTCAAAACTTTTCGGAAATAATTCATAGAGCATAAAAATACTAACCGATAATGATTTTTTTTTTTTTTTTTTTTTTTTTTTAAGGGTAGCTCGAGATAAGTCCAAGCTTAACGGTTCGAACGGACGGGGATCCAGAACGACATACAGTAATTGGTTCCCCTGACCCTCCACGCGGGAGCGTGCACATCTTTATTACAGGCTCGTTCATGTTAAATGTTTCCAAATTTTGAAAGGCTGTTAGCATAAATGATTTTTTTTAAAGATCTTTTTTTTTTAATTCTGAGTGAAGAAAGTTACTGCAACACAACGAGAAACTATTTTTCTGTCTACTACAGACAGTTTGCTGCTCATGTTTCTTTTCTTACCCACGGTTCTTTGTGACAATCTGCTTCTGTTGTGTTTAATTTATTTCTTCAAAAATTGGTTAATAAGAGAATTAAGAGTAAATAATTTTTAAAAGTTATGATTTCTGGTTTTTGCCCCCAGAAAAATATATCAAGTGAGTGATGTTGTTTTTGAAGACAAATATAACAGTATTGTGACATAATCTAATGTAAAGTGGGGTTTTTAACATGTTCGAGTGGCATTTTTCTCACGATGAAGGACATTTATCAAAGAATTTAATATTAAAATAGCATTTCTGAGTATTTCTTTATTCATATTGTGATGGATCAGGAGCATCTCTCTTGTGATGCAGCAACAGAAATGTGCAAGCCTCCATTTTGATGGATTCACTTGCAGACAAACAGATCTAGCGTCTTTGTTTTCCTCATCTGAGCTGACTTCTGTTCAGATAGATACCTTCAAAATTGCTCGCCATTTCTGATGCACCACTAATGTTAGCTTGGGACAGTAAGGGGCTGTAAGCTATAGTGGGAGAGAGTTAACAAAGGGATGATGGGATATCAGTGGAGACTTACTTCTGTATTGTGGGGACCCCTATTTCTGATCTTTAAACATACTGTTTATGCTATGTGTACAGTTTTTACATACGTGTAGGTGATTCAACTGATGAAGCAAACTCTGAAGAAAACAGCTGCCTAATTATGACTTTTGAAGGAGATGTTTAGTCTAGGTCAGAGGTCTGCACATGTGACTCCTTCACTGCTGCTCTCTGGTTAAAGAATAAAAACAAAACCAGAATTAAGTCATCTTTTCTATTTTTGAAAAAAAAAAAATTTAAGTGTGCCAAGTGGTTCAAAAAATCCAGTTAAAGTCCTTGATTACCTCTGATTTAATTTTGATTTCTGCTTTAAATTAACTGCTTGTTTGCTCAGCAATACATGCTGCTCGACACCTGGAACTCCATACTACTTTGATCCAACTATTAATAACAACTATTTATTAACTTTTTAATAAATTGATTATTTTTCTAAACAAGGTTTTTGTATCTTACTTCCTCATCAAACATTTTCACTCACAACTCAAAAGTCAATTTCTGATGAACTTCTGCCGCTCTGCAGAAAATATGTCGTCAATTTTTTAAATCTTGACAATAAATGATAGCCATAACTAAAAGACTACAGGTAGCACTTTAAAAATGGATGAAAAATAGTTAGACTTTAACTTAGTTTTTCATTTTCATAAATGTCTTATTTGTTGAGGTCAAATTTCAATAAAATTCAGTTCAACTAAACAATTAAATGAGTTTTTAACATAGAAAAAACATGCATTAAAAAAAGACTGAATTTCTACATTAAGAGTAAGCCTAGTGTATTTAGTCTACTGAAAGCAATGAATTTTGAGATGAATTTACCATCACTGGAACATTATAGTTTAAAACAAATTTGTTAAGTTTCTTTTTCTTTTTTATTATTTGTTCTGCATCTGTACTCATGGGTTTAAGTTTCAGAGCCTTAAACTCATAATAAAAATGACTCCTAATAGTCGGGAAAATCTCCTTTTTGAATACAAGATTTAAATGATAAAATGTCTGAATCAACACTCTTTGAGTTATATGTTCAATAATGATTAATTAAACCCTAAAAAACAAATAAACACGTTTTACTTTAAGTAATTTTTACAAATTAAAGTTCTTTATTCAATTCCTTTATGGATATTTATAGGGAGAAAGAAATAGTAGCCCAAACAATGGAGTTTATTTTTTTATTGAATAGAGTACACTAGAATGTATTTCTCTATTCAGTTCTATTGTACAGAAGTTTGGAATGAATTTATTGACTTACAAACTGTTGGTTGCCACAGTGACCATAGATTATTTAGATTTAATGAATTAACTTTTAAAAAAAACATCAATTTGTTCCTGGACTTCGACGAAGACGGTACAAAACCAACTCGAGGGAATTATTTTCTCAAGTGTTCAAAAACTTTCTTAAGGAAGCGATTCTACTTTGCAAGGTAATTTTGGAGCTTGTTTCCTTCATTTTTCATGAACACAGTTGTGTCTGTGGATTTAGCTCAGATAATGTTTGCACAAACTCCAGATAAATCATTAATAATTAATTAATTAATACATTTTAATTTTACTTAACAGCTTGTACATTAGCTAAAAAGTTCGACAGCTTTCGTCTGTTTTTAACTAAACCTTTTTGAAGGCCTTGGCTGTACAGACAAAGGTAAAGTTTTCTTAATTAATAAAAAACCAAAAATAGTTGGTAAAAGTGAGAAACGTTTGCTAATTCTGTTCTTTTCTTCTCGTTCACACGTCAGTAAGCTGATGTGTGACTGTCCGTCTCACACCGTGGACCGCTGCCGGAGGAGGAGGCAGAAGGTAGGCAGACATGTTGATAAAAGGACAGAAATGATGCTAAATGTTATTAATAAAGTCCCAGAACCTCCATGTTATTGACTCGTGACTGAGAACATGTTATGGTTCGGATTTGTTAGTAAGATCAGATCAGTTTTAATGACTGGAGATTCACAACAGATTATTGTCTCATTTTAATTCATCAGATCCAAAAATGGAATCATTTGTCTCAAATGATCCGTTTATTTAGACGAGATCCCCAAACCCTCTGACGCTCCACATCTCTGTGGTGTTTCTCTAAGAAGAGATCCTTGACTGTTAGTTCGTTCTGTCTTTCAGAGATGGTGGGAGCAGCTGGACAGCGCCTCTGGAGGTTCTGAGAAGCCTCCGGCTAAACGGCCGCGTCCAGACTCTGCTGCTCCTAAACCTGATGTGAGCATTCCAGTGTTTCTTTCATATAAAAAGAAAAGACAATAGTGCTGGTGTGATAAAGGTAAAGATGCAGAGGTAAATGACTCTCTGACTCCTCCT
This sequence comes from Oryzias javanicus, assembly GCA_003999625.1. NCBI lineage: Eukaryota > Metazoa > Chordata > Actinopteri > Beloniformes > Adrianichthyidae > Oryzias > Oryzias javanicus. The sequence goes on from CM012450.1 coordinate 8,246,499, forward strand.
TCTCTGTCTGTCACAGCTTCCGCCTCCGGTACTCCAGCAGCCTGTGGACCGCGTTCAGCCCGCCCTGCCAGAACCGCCACGTTTGTCTGACTGTCTTGATAAATTTCTGAATGAGTGTATTCTGGCATGGATTGACGATTATTTAATTGGGCTGAAAGTCTTTCCATCAGACTGGGAGATGTAACAGAGACACATCCATATATTATATTATAGTATATTATGTTATATTATATTATATTATATTATATTATATTATATTATATATATTATATTATATTATATTTTATTATATATATTATATTATATTATATTATATTATATTATATTATATTATATTATATTATATTATATTATATTATATATATATATTATATTATATTATATTATATTATATATATTATATTATATTATATTATATTATATTATATTATATTATATTATGTAACAACAGCAAGCTGTTGTTTAAAACAAATTCAGTAAGTTTATCTTTTTTTTACTTTTATCATATGCAAAAAAAAAATCGCCTTTCAAATGAAAAAGGATCAACTTTAGAATTTAAATATTTATAATTAATTTTTTAATTATTCTATTAATTAAACATGTTCTTCTTTTGCTTTAATTGTTACTGGGGTTTTTTTTTAAGGTGGAATGGTTGTCCCAAAGTTTTAGATTTGACTCAGCTCTTATTTCGTGACTTTTCATTTTCATATTTACGGTTGACCTTACTACTTTTTCTGTAAAGTTGTACTGTTTAAGCTTTTATATGAAAATGCTATTTTTATTATTTCCTTTTAGCAGGTTTTGAGTTTCAAATGACTAACTTGTTAAAACGTTTCCTTGTTTTGTTTGTTTTCTGTCCTTGACTCGTGTTTGGACGAGACTACCAAGCTCCTGTAAATATGAACGCTGTTCCTTCATTATATTCTCTGCAACAATTCAGCTTTTATTTTGAAATGTTTTGCCACTTTCTTATTAGGATAATTATCATTAAAGTTATTTTTTTCTCTTTTTTTAATCCTCAGTGTTGGTGAAGAAGATGCGCGGTTAAAGAACAGCTACAGAAACAACTCCATCTTTTGGTAAGAATGGAAGCTTTTACTTTGAAACTCTTAATGACTTTTACTGCTCATATTTAAGTAAGAGTAAACAAATTCCATGTTTCTATTAAATGAGAGTTTTGTTTCAGAGGATTTAGAGGATTCACAGAGTTCCCAAAGGCCTCATTATTCCGACCCTGGATCACAGTCATGGTGAGATTCAGTCTGTTAAACCTCCTCTGAATTTCTGCTTCATGATTGTTGAACATTTAAAGAATCAGAGATGACTTCTCATTTTCTGACTTTTCATTTCTACAAGTCTGAGCCTCCAGCAGCACAGAGCAGATCAGGAGAAGTCTGTTTGTGTCCAGTCCTCCACAGCAGCACTAATACTACAGTAAGTAACCATCAAGCTGGAAAACATTCAGTAAATGGATCAAACCATTAAAAATGTGTTTGTGTTTCCTAATAGGAGCTGCTGATGCGATAAAAAAGTCGTGGTGGCAGAAGGGCTGTGATCTTGGGTAAGATGAGGAGAGAAGATGCTGTGATGTTTGGAACCACTTCAAAGGACCAGAGAGAAACCATTAACCGAACACGAATGGACCGCCTCAGACTGGATGGACTGCCTCAGACCAGATGGACCGCCTCATACAAGTAAGAATCAACATTTTAATTTCTGACATGACATTAAGATTCAGTTTTGTATCTTTATAGCAAATAGAAAAGAAAAAAAAATGATGTTCATGTTTTCCAGGAGGTTAAAGATCTGCAGCTGTCTTTCCACATGTCTGCATCACCTGTTGGAGTTCCTCAAACCCACCACTGGGGGCAGGTTCTCCAGCTGACTCAGTCAGAAGTTCCTCACAGACTGTAGACTTCTCGTTCAATCCCCACGACTTCTCCTCACACCACAACCAAGATGCTGACCGAGAACCGAGCCCACACTGCTCCATGATGACAGGCCGTCAGCGCCTCAGAGCGGCTCCACTTCAGGTCAACACCAGGAGCAGGAGGTGGACATTCAGAAAAGAACCTGCTGGCTCAGAGGAACCACGGCACCGATGATCAGCTGTTTTTCTGGTGGAGTTGAAGGAACTTTTTTGGACTTTTCTTTTCATTTTAAACGAGTCTATAAAAGGCTGCAAAATATGTATTTTTTTTTTCAATCTTCTGTCAAAGTAAATTGTCTGAGCCTGTTTTACTTTTTGATCCTTCCAAAAGTGTTTTGTGTAACTTTTTTTGTCTGTTTTAGTGCAGTGATGTTAAAAGTGTCTCTTTGTGTTTCAGCTTTCAGAGCAGCTTCATCCTCTGAACTGATTCTTTATTTAACATTTCATGTTGGAACAAACATTTTTAAAAAGACACATTTATGATGAAAAAAATGTAAAACCTTCATTATAGTTTATGAATTAAAACATGATATTTAATATTAACTTGTTGTTACTTTAATGTTTAGTTTCATTGATGCAAAGTGGGGTTATTTTTAGATGAAAACTTGATGTTTACTATGAAGTTGTTTCGTTTCATTGATACAAAGTGTATTTTATGAATGAAAACTATGTTTAATATTATTTTGTAACTACTATAATATTGTTTAGTGTTGCTGATGTACAGTGTGTTTTCGTTAAGCTTTGGAACAATGTTGGCACTTTAAAAGGAGCAGAAATTCCGACATGTTCTTGAAGACTGCTGTTTTATTAGTTTGATTGCAGTATGCAATCAAACTATTGTTCTTCTGTTTTATTATTTTTCTTCTTCTTCTTCTTCTTATTCTTCCGTACGTTTTTCGCCGATCGATATCTCCTGCATACTTCATGCGATTTCTGCCATTCTGGTATCAAAATGTTCAGCTTGTTAAGGACATGGGTGCTCTCTTTAAAAATTTATTCTGCATCTAATGGTTTTTATGCAAATTATGCAAATTTATGCAAATTTTGCCATAGAAATGAATGGAGAAGGCTTTTTTGGAGCTCCAAACTTTCTGGATTTGTAACTTCTGCATTCTTTATGCAATCTTAAAAATTTAGCAATGCATTCTTCTTCAGGCATTTTGGACTTTAGCTGTTTCAAATATTTGCAATTATTTATAGTTTTTTAAAATATAAGTTGTTTAAAATAAATATAATGGAAGTCAATGAGAATCTGCTTTTCTCAAAACTTTTTTCACTGTTTTTGAAATGTTATCCTCCTCTCACAATTTTTTAGCTAGAAACGCCATTCAAACTTCAAAACTTAGAGGAGAGCCGGGGCTCTTCGGGTATTACTTTTCTTTTGGATAAGTGTTATAGTTTTTGAACTATAGCTTTTTGAAATCAGGCAGTTTAGGATTTTTTCAGTTTTATGAAGAATCTAGAGTGGATGACGTTATCACCTAGAGTGAGAAGGACTTTTCTTCCAAGAAAAAAAAAATTCTGATAAACTGCTGTAACTCAGCCACCGATGGTCACAGAGTCATCATTTTTTTCAGCAAAATGCAGGAAAATTCCTCTAGATTCATAAAATATAACTCTCAAACCTATAGTGCAAATACTTTTGCCCCAATATTGCCTAGAATGACATGAAATTGCCTCATCTGCCCTATACCAGCCATATTAAATTTTCACGCTTCGTCTGAAAGCCTATGATGTTTTAACTTGCCATTTTGAGAACATGATTGAACTTACAAGCATGAGATTTTCACACATTATGACCCCAAGCCTTGTGGTTCTCACAAGGGTTCAACATTTTTGATAAGTACAAGACTTGAACATTTGTTTGGAGGTAGTAACCCTCATTGAAATGCATTGATTCTGTACTCTGCTCACAGATTCTGCTCTGTAGGTGATCAGTTAACGAGCTGCACCTGCGTTAATCAATGTTTGTAAACACCTGCCTGTCAGAGCCTTTGATGTCTTCCTGATTCATTGAAACTCTCACAATGTATTTATCTGATAGATTCATTCACTTTTGCTCATATTCATCATTTAAACAAGATTTATAGACACATTTTTGCATTTCTTTCAACATTTTACACTTATTTACATGTCACGCAGTACATGGAGAATTTTCCAGTCTATTTTAAAGCTTCCATGAGCTTTTCATGCTTTAAAAAAAAAACAAATAAACATATGATCACATCTACTGCAGGAATGCATTATGGGAGTTAACAATACAAATGTGTTAGTCTGCTGAACCTTAAGTTACAGGTCTACTTCCAGAAATCATGCTGCAACAAATTTTGGTTGAAATCATTACTGATTTACAAATGTTGCTGCATTGAGTGTGTTACACTCTTTCACATTATAAGTCTGACTTACCGTAATGGCAGTGTGTATTTCATCATGTGCACATTGTTATCAGACAGTTCTTGATGTAGTATAAATAGTGGATATTACTCCACATGGACAGATGACTTAAAACATATGTTTGAAAGAATTAATTCTGCCTACATGTTGAAAGTCACAATGTAGAGTGTTCACTATGTAGTTACATGTATATAATTTTTAATAAACTCTACTAATAAAATCATGCACCTTTATGTAATAAATCACACCCAATGCCATTACAAACTTTAGTCTTCTTTCACTCATAGCAACATATAGCTAATTTGACAACCAGTGAAGATTTATTACATACTTTGAGATTCCACTAATATTTACCAATATGCTAGCTGTTATAACTCATTTAGCTATTATTCCATTTTTGTCCTGCCAATTTGGAATGAAACCACATATGTTCATATTATGCTGCTGTTTTGACTAATTTGACATCATCTGAGGTTTTTAAAGCTCAATTGGATTTTATCTATTTTTTTAGCAACATGCTAGCTGTTTTTAGGTAAATTGACATTTACCTAGGTTTCTCAAACTAATTTGGCTTATAGCAAACGTATTAGCAATATGCTAGCTGTTTTGGCTAATTTTGCATTTACTGGTGTTTTTTAAGTAATTTTGAGTTTTGCTAATATCTTAGCATTATGCTAGAGCATTTTTTTTTGTTTAATGCACATTTACCAAGGTTTTTCCAAGCTAATTTAGCCTTTAGCTCATATTTTTTGCAATTTTTTTGCTGTTTTAGTTAGTTTGGGATTTACTGAGGTCTTACTTATAGCTTTAAATTTATGCAAATAAGCATCAGCAATTTATTCAACCTTTTTCCTTTTAAAACATTTTAGCTTATTCTGCTAAAAGTTATGCAATGAAGCAATTAAAGCAAATATCTTTAGCAATTCTGAAATCAAACGTATTTCCGCAGGAAATGCAATTTATCTAGTTTGTATATAAAGCTTTTTTTTCAAACAAGAGCGTTTCTGATGTTCATTAACTACATGTATCTGCAGAACAGATGAACACAATGTCAGTGTGATGGAGTGACACAATATTTCTATCACTGCTTTTTTCCCTCCTTTTTAAGGATTTGCCCACATTATAGTTTAGTCTGGAAAACTTATATTTAAAAAAAAAAAAAAATTCACGATGTATAAAAATAACTTCTTATAGTGGTTGAAATTACAGAAACAAATTTATTCTTCAAAAAAATGTACATATAAATGTTAATAAACATTTGTTTGCATTTATTTTAAGAAATCCCAGAGCAATTCCTTTAGTTTAACCTTGTCATCAAAACACATGACCCAAAAATACTTGTAACAAGCAAATTTGTTTAAAAAATCAATTGTAAAAGTAAAGAAAACAAACTTCCTATTATAAATGAATAGTAAATGTTTTGGGTTTACATCAGAACAATGTCAATTCTCTAAACCCCCGAATAAAGGTTCCAATACCTTGAAACATGAGATTTTCCCCATAATATGAAGCCTCCAAGCACATATGAAGCATATTTAATCAAATGGAAGGTATATCTCTCTGCTGCTGAGCAAGTTAGTTTTGGGGCAAAAAGGAGTTTCAAATTCAAGCAATTTCTACGTTCTTTTAACATGTGCCCTTATTGTGAAACATAGATTACAGATTCACATCTTATGTCAACAAATAGATCAATTTAAAAGTCCTTAATCACTGCATACATACATTAGTCATTTTGTAAGTTCCTTTTGGTGCCACAAGGTATAGTTATTAATCCTCTTTTTCCTGTAATTTATTTGTTCTTTATTTGTTTGTTAGTTGCTTTTTTTCTACCCTAGATAAGACATTTCTTGTCTTCCTGATCTTCAGTGAAATACTGCTCTATTATATTACTGTTAATTATGCATTATATAAATGACATATCTTTAGTCTCAGTTTTAGTCTCATTACTTAAGAAAATCCTCTTTGTTTTTTGTTGTATTCATTTGTTTTTATATAACATGTTGTCACTATTTTAATTTCTCTAACGTGACAATGTTTGACAAATATATCAACAAACAATATTATTATTTACTTTTTGTTACAGAAAATATTGTTTACCTAAATGTTGTTCTAATTAATAAGGAGAAAAACATAAAATATAAATATTTTTTACAAAAGTAACCTGAAAGCAGTAGAATGCTTTCTATTTTAAGTACATTTTCTGTGTTCGTTTCTAAATAAAGCTAAAGTGAAGAATATTCATCTTTTTCAAAAACAGATATGTACACAATTTTAAATAGAACGTAACTTTGGCAAAACTGCTGTTTTAAAATTCAAGTTTATACTCTAAACTATGTGGTCAAATTTTAAAGTGTGAGTTCATCCTTTAAACAAGATGCTTATATCAATATGTTGGTGCTGAAAATGTTAACAATAAACTTTTTCAGCATTTTGTTCTTACTCAAGTATATAAATGTACTTGTATCTTTAATTTTAAGCTTTTAAATAAGGCTTGGAGCAGAGTAAAACCACAGGGGCTGTGTTCTGAGACGATTTTTTTCATTCATCTTCTGGAAGTTTCAGTCAGGAGGGTATAAATTGCTCGCCGGAAACCTCACGAGAATACATTGCTGTTTGCGGATTTTCTACAACAATCTGGCAACCCGCACATGTTCTGTGGGAGGCGCTAGTCCGCAGTAGTTTCTGGAAGGTACCTCATGCTTGTATCATGGAGAAAGTAAGTCTCGTGTATTTTCGTCTTCTTTTAAAACAGCCATGTAAAAGAATGTGGTGAATATTTGAATGCTAACATAAAATTAGTTTTCATGGAAATTGCAGTTAAATAAATTGATCTTCTTTTTGTCATTGACATGAAGAGATTCCCTTTGCTAATACATCGAGCTAGCTTGTTAGCTAACCGTCATTCAATGTGGCCACTTAGAAAGTAGTAGCTGTAGCTGAGCTTTAAGTTTTTCCGTCATAAATAATCTTTGTATTACTTTCAAATAACTATAATCCTGCGATATTTGCAGGTAACAACTCACGTGCGTGCAGCTCAAGCTAATTAGCAAGTGATCATTTCTACTGAAATCCGACTTACGAAGCTAATTTGAACAAAACAAAAAAAGAATAATGGTTAAATTTTTGTTTCCTGTTTCTTTCTCTTTTTTCCCTCAGTTTGTATCTTAACCCCAGCATTGTAGGTTCAGACTAGTAGTTCGTAAATCTTAGCTAGCTTGTTTTACAGTTTAAACGATTTAAGTGACGTTCACAATGTAGTTAATATTAAACGTCTGTATATAAAAGTCTGTCTACAGACTGGTAGTTTATCTGCTGTCATTCTGGTGTGGCACAAAAGCCACACCAGTACTTTTGCATCGGCTATATAGTTGCTTTAGCAGCCTGCGCTCACACCGGAGGATCATTCTAGATGCACAGGTCGCTGCTGCCATGGCTACAGCCGCAAGTCGTCGGAAACTGTCGCGCATTTCCCCGGTTTTAAACGGAAGTATTTTGGTCCCCTTTCCAATTTATGTTTATTTTCCCCTAACCTGTCAAAAGTATTTACTGACAATATTTAAATATTTACTGACAACAGCTTTATCAACTGCCTGTATGTATGTGACAAATACAATTTGAATTTGCTTGTACGTTAACAAGTTTGCTGGAGTAAAAATTGCTTTTTTTTTTTAAATTGTAGAAATTATTCAAAAATATTTTTCAAGATGTCCAAAAACCACAAATATATAAATATTAGTCCTCTCAGATTCAACTCTGTCATATTGTATTGTTTTAAGTAAACACATTTTAAAGTCATTTTTGAAATGTAACCACAGAACATAAGCGGGTACATTGACTTTGCTTGTATGTTCACAAACTTCATGGGCCCAAACTAATTTTAAACGACTTGGTCAGAAAATATGGTAATTCTTTCCTATGTTGACAGTATCACAGGGGGCAAATTTGAGGTTTGCTACAGCGTTTTTTATCCAGGATTATTAACAACAAACAAACTACAAAACCAGCTGTAAAGTCAGTTATCTTTCAAAAGTTCTCAAATGAAATTTGGTCTAAAAAGTAATGTATACTCATGACCAGTTTGACTAGTTTTTGTTTTTTGAAATATAATGGAGTTGATGCTACACGTACAGCTGCATTTTAGAGGAATGTGAATATTATATAAATAATCAGTATATAGTCAGTAGTTTTTACAGTTTTTCACAAACTGCCAAGAAATGGATGCTGGAGCACCAATCTTGCACACATTAATAGATGGATGTCAGAGTACAAGACCATTGCTGTAATTGTTTTAATTGTTTTATCCTATTTTTAACTGGAAATATGTTTATTTTTATGTTGTTTTTATAAATTGGTGTATGTATTTTATATTGCAGTAGTTCTAGTTTTATAAAATATTTTAGATTTCATATTGTATTTTATATTGTGTTTGTTTTTTTATCCTTGATAACTTGTTTTACATTGGAGTTCTTTTAAAATGTCTTAAAATGGTTAATATGTTTATAATGTTTAGATATGATGTATTTTGTACTAGGACTACAGATGGAAATTAGCTAGTAAGCTATAATCTGGTGCAAGCATCTTTGCTTTCTAAGCTTAATGTATTTGTACATTGTCCTGATAAATAGAAGCAAAAAAAAAAAAAAGTTATTGTTGCTGCATTTTTCTTTTTCTAAGCCAATTTATGAAGAACTGTTGTTAAAGTTCTTTCAAATTTTATAGTTAATAAACAACTTTGTTCAGCGGTCCTATTAAATTGTTAACTTGCTTTGGGACAGAAAGTTTACCCGGGGAAATCTTGTGGTATAGATGTATAACAGTATGATTTTATTGTTTTGTTTTTTTTTTTGTTTTAAATGGGCTGTTACTAAGTTTCGTGTCTAAAATAACGTTATTTGGAACAGTTTACTTCTTTTTGAGATAAATGAATCAAAGATGTTTTTGGATAGTAAACGTCAATAAAAACAAAGTAACCAGTTTTAAGGGACGGCCCAAAAGACTAAGTCCAAAGCTGGACCCAGCTTGGAGTCTGTACTGTTGGTGTGATTTAATGGATGTAGTTGACATGATGATCTGGTAAAAATGGAATCTCCTCGTGTTAAGTTAAGATCTTGTTCCCAATGACGTAAATATTTTGTTATAATTAATCTATGGAAGTGAATATTCATACATTAGTAGGGGTATGATTAAAATGTGTGGGTAATGGAGAAATGTGCTTTTTTTGCCTCACATAATACATGTAAAGTGTTTTGTTGACTTGCTGCTCCTGTGTCCTAAAACTATCACACCTGTATGACTATACTTTACTTTAGAAAAGTTGGAAACAGACCGCTCAAGTTATGGAATTTGATGTGAACACTATCTCTAATAGTGCTATTTATAAAAATGTATTGTTTCTTTATACGGACGTCTCGCTTCAGTCTGATATGAATAAACTAAAGAGGACTGTGGCCTCCATTTAGTTTAGAAACAGATCTTTTGAAGCAAATTAAATTCAAGCAAAATCCATCAAATTTTTTTTCTTTATTTCATCAGAAGATGATTTATCTGGCACAGCTTTGACTGCCAGCTGGTGTGAAGCTGAATGTGGTTTTCATTTTTAACTCTGGTAACAGAAATGGAAGAAATCTACCTAATTGGGTTTAATTTTATTAAATGCAGAATGTAGAAGAAAGCTAACTTTAGTTAAATGTTACCTATGTTAATATGTTGGGTTAGGTATCACTGCTAAAATTATGAGTTTCTTCTGGGAATGAAAGAAACATTTTTATAAAACTATTATAAAAGTATTAGCAGTCAGCTGGACTTCATCATTTTTCACCATTTTTCCAGAAGGTTTTCTCTAGTCTGAACTGCATTAGTAATATAACTGGTTAAAATGAGAAACCCCATTCTGTTGCTTTGGAGGTAAAATATACTCCACTGCAGACTTTAGTGGACAGCTTGCTATTCTGTTTTTGGATGGGTTATTATTGTTGAGTGAAATCTTTTTAAAAATGTTTTCATTTTGTGCTAATTCTGCTCTCATTGGCTCCTGTTTCTACTCTGTGAGATCTCTGGAGTTTCCCTTTATGTTGTTGATTAATTTGTCCTTGATGAACACGCACACAAAGGAGAGATGGTCCTTTCATTGTGGGTCCCAGCTTTCTCTTTAGGCTGTTCTTCAGCCCGTTTGTGTTAACTGGTTGGATTTTTGTCTTTCTCTAGATCTCAGCATTGAAAGAGCAGGGCAACAAAGCCCTGAGTGCAGGGAACATCGACGAGGCTGTGCGCTGCTACACGGAGGCCTTGGCTCTCGATCCATCCAACCACGTTCTGTTCAGCAACCGCTCCGCCGCTTACGCCAAAAAGGGCAACTATGAGAACGCGCTCCAGGACGCCTGCCAGACTATTAAGATCAAGCCAGACTGGGGAAAGGTGAGCAACCTCCAGCAGTCACATTATCCTTCAAGATGTTACGGTAGGAAATGCAAATTAACAAACAACATCTGCTTTCATCTGCTTAGGGCTATTCCCGAAAAGCTGCAGCTTTGGAGTTTCTCGGACGGTTAGAGGACGCAAAAACGACGTACCAGGAGGGACTGCGCCATGAGCCCAGTAATCAGCAGCTGAAGGAGGGTCTGCAGAACATCGAAGCCCGGCTTGCAGGTACACCGTCTGGCCTTTTATGATGCAAGAAAATGAGTGTAATTGTGACAAAGTAACATTCATGGAACAGAAAGATTTCCACTTGTGTAGCTTTTTATTTAAGCAGAAATGATGGGCTCTAGTGTCAACTCTAACACCAGAGCTCCAGTGTTTAATACTCTCTGATTTACTGTATTGCTGCTGGAATTATGCTGATCGTGTTGACAATTAAAAAAATGACTGTATGTTAAAGATTTTGTATTTAAGCATCACTGGCAACGCCTCTGACAAAGGGTTAAATACAAGGTGCTGCCTATTTTGCCTACATGAATTTAACGCAAATTGAATTTGGTGTGTGCGGACAATTGCTTTTTAAAAATGCGCGCGGTGGTGGTGTGTGTCCGTGGTTCACGTGTGCCAAACCGTGGCTACACAGATTATCCCTGATCCGTTACACCCCTAGATTGTGTAAATGGATTATTTTTTTTAAAAATGACAGCCCACGGAAGATAAATGAATTGAGAATTAAGGCTTAAAACATGCTAAGCGTTTTTTTTTTGCTTTTCTGAAAATAAGTTTCAAGTAGCAAAAAAACAGAGGAGAGTGAACACAAATACAGAGGTTACAAGAAATGTCTTTTCTAAAACTTCAATCTGCAATCATTATAGTGAGCAGTTACCATACACTGCTTTAACATGGTTTTATTGTAATGTCCTCTTAAAAAGTATAAAAGTATAAGTATGCACTTGTGGCAAACAAATCTGTTACTGTTTACACCGTTAACATGATTCCTACGGATTCTGTCACTGAGAAAAGCAGATTTCCATTTGGGCTGCTGTTCTCCACGACAGAATCCTTTTATTTACATTGATTATGGAAACACTTCTCTACTGTAAAGGGTTGCATATCGGCGTAAAGATGCTGTTCTCCGTTTTAGAATCAAATGATATTGATTGTGTTAATGATCGAAGAGTTTCAGTGCTCGAAAAAATGTAAGAAAGGAGCTAAAGGTCAGGTGTTAAAGGGTCTGAGTCATAGATGAAGATGCTCAATCGACCAGGTGACGTTGTGTCATGGTAGTCTTCTATTCTTGAAACATTTAACCCCCACAAGCAGCTGATGGAGCAACGTGGATGAGTGGTGAAAGGTTTAAAGATGTCCAGATGTCATTACGCAACTTCAAGACTTCTCTAAAGTTCAATCAGGGAAATGTTGACAGATTTCCTCCTCTGCTGAGTATTTGATTTTCTGCGTCTTGACCAGTGATGAAACTGACTTTGTGCGTCTCCAGAAAAGCTGATGATGAACCCCTTTGCCATGCCCAACTTGTATCAGAAGCTGGAGAACGACCCGAGAACCCGCGAGCTTCTGTCTGATCCCAGCTACCGAGAGCTGCTGGAGCAGCTCAGGAACAAACCGTCAGAGCTGGGAACGTACGTGTTTTCTTCTCCTTCATCCTAAACTAAACACTCACGCATTGAACGCTGTCATGTCAGCATGTGGGTGCCATTTTGGAGCTGTGGTGTTGTCCTGTATCATCAGTCTCATAACAATCGCATGAAACTCGAGCCACCTCACAGAAACGTCTGGAGTTTAAAGATCAAGATAATAAATAACAGCAATTTAGATTTGAAATGTAAAATATTTTAGGGCTGTAAAAAAACTGTTTCAAAGAGTTTTTTTTTTTTTCCAACCTTCACTTGCAGTAGGATGAACAAAACACAAGATATACCTAATGATATAGAACCTGTTGTGAAGGTAGTTTACATGTCCACCAGGAGATATGATGGTTTCACATGTAAAAGAAAAAAAGTTTGCATACATTTATTTTTATTTGGGATGAAGATACTAAACAACTAAAAGTTGCTGAAAAAGCAGAATGTCCTAAAATAGCTGAATGTTTTATTTTATGTGGTTGTTTATATGTCTGAATGTCTCAGTTGAGTGATCAGTAAAAGTCCATATCATGGTTTAAATCAGGGGTCAGCAACGTTTATGACTTGAAGTACCAATTCAAAATGTTCTCCTTAACAACCGTGCCATCACCAACTATAATCAGTGCATCAGATGCCCTGAACACGTGTGCGCTCGCGGCGGGGTGAAGGTGCAGGTGTGGAGCGTCTGTCATAAGGAAAGTACAAAACTGCCATTACCATCAACGTAACAAGGTAATTATGAGTAAAAAAAAAATGTTGTAGACACCTCTGTTTGGAGGGTGAAATTTAAGAAATAATAATCCCGGACAGGATCGGGCTATTCATTATTCCAACTAAAAGCTAAATTTTCAAAAAGTGGGTCAGGTTTAGTGAGGAAGGCCAGCTGGTCGACGCCCACGTTGTCAGGGTCACAGTACTATGATAGTCAATGGATACTAGTGCTGATGCACCCATTGACCCCTGCTCGTCTGGGTAACATGTCTACCAGTCTGGCCTCAAAAGTGTTAACTGTTGTCACACCCCGGTGTGCCACTGTCTTTACCTCCCCAGGTTGCTGACCCCTGGTTTAAATAATCAGATAGTGAAAGGTGCAAGCCCGCCTCTGATTGGCCGAGATCTAGCAGGCAGTGAGTGGAGGATCTAGCTGTGTCCAATAAACACAGGATAAGAGAACAGACTAAATGAAATGTCTTGTTGTAAAGAATGTTTGGGCTTGATCTGTATGATTGTTAAATAAACAGGTTTTTACTTCAGTAGCGCAGCAGAGAGGAACTTTACTGCTGATTAGAAACTCTTATATTCAGTCAGAGCAGCCCCCACTTTTTTTTTTTTACAGAAAACAATTTGAAGTGTCATCTTGATGAAGGTGAAACAAAACTCCATATATGGTCACTGGACACAATTCAAATATTATCAGAAAAAAATTTATTTTTGTTTTTTTTTTTTCCCTTTTTTTTTTAAACTTTTTTTTCTGAAATGTGTTCAGATCATAATGATTGAGAGGTTTTAATAATAGAAAAACCATTGCATTTTGCTGTAATGTTTCTGTTTTTAATATTATAAGGGGAAACAATGCACAAAGTGGCAGAGAATGCAGAGTACCCGCTGGATTTTAAAAAGCCTTGAATTTGAATATGTAGAAATAAGGCCTTAAAAAGCCTTACATTTTGAAATCTTGGTCTTAAAAATGTTGCAGTTTAAAACTTATCCATATGACTTTTCTGGTCTAAAATTTAATTTTTTTTAACCACAATTGTGTAAGTGAAGCGCGTTTATCAACAGCACACTGGATGCCAGCCACTGATTTAAAAAAAAAAAAAAAACCCTTCACCAGCCACTCTGGCAGGTGAAGCATCGGTCATCCTCAATTACAGGGAACTCAAACTCACAACCATGACTTTTAAGTGTCTGCCTTCCCTTCCATTTGGCTACCACAAACATCCATCCCAGAGTTAGTTCAAAACATTTAATTCTGACTTTATTGTGTAGATTTTTGCAGGTTTAATTCTCACATTCGCTGTAGCAGGTGCTGCATTTGGGGACCATATAGAATTTCTGCACTTATGCGATTTCAGCTGCATTCAGGTCCACTGGTAATTAGTATTTGCTCACATTGATCTCAGCCAACACAAACGCACTCAGTCTTAGCTCCGTGTCACTGTTACTCTTTACAATGGCAGAACAATAACACACTGATCTGTAAGAACACACAATAAGGCAAAACGTTGCTCATTTTTCAATATATACATGTTTTTTCAATGCATGACATTCTTGGAAAAAACAAACAACTTTAATAAAATGATTCTATTATCGCTAGTTTTTATGTTTATAGAAACATATTGCATTAAAAAAGGGTAGAGTTCAGATTTGATTGGTATACTTTGAATGTAACCCTGGTTAGTAACCAAAACGCTTAATTTAGATCTGGTGGAGGTACGAACGGCTGTGTCTGGTATTTCCTGCTTTAACTCGTATAAAATCAGCTACAGGTTGGCGATGCTAAACCTGTGAACCAGACAAACATTATCTCATCATTCTCTGTAGTTTTAATGTCTTATCCTTGCTACGAAATGGGATTTAAATCTCTCTCTCCCCAAAGATATGCAAGTTGGAGGCAAGTTCGTTTGTGTTTCTTGGTGAGTTTGCAACAGGACAGAAAAAAACCCAGAGATTCATACAGTTTCTGAACATACTTGTGATTTATAGTACAAAATAAAACAATAATGCAATGATGGAAGGGAAAATGCAGCAAATAAGTTAACTTTTATAAGTCAAAGTCTTTGAAAAAAGAGAACATTTCAGGCAAAAGTGTTCAAGAGGAAGATTGCAAGTGAGGATGAAGATCTTCACGCTACATTTAGAAGAGAAGAAAATGAGAAAGGAGCATTCCTTGCATTTATCAAGTTATTTAGGACAACAATCACATAAATATTTACCTTTTTTTTTTCAACAAATAGGAAAAACTGAATATCTCCATTTGCAGAATTCCTTCACAAACTCCTCCATGCTTATAGTCTCTTTATCTTACTTTGACCAATCTCAAACTCTGGATTGACACACATACGTCAGTACTTTTATTATGTTTATTAATATCTATTCTATTTCATTTAACTGTTTTCACAAATGTGGTTAGTCACCAATGATATTACTGCACCAAAATGTGACTAATAAAGTAATGAGGGGTTTCTGTAGTTTAGTAATTGTAGTTAAATTAATTGATTAAACCATCATTGATTACATTACTCTGTTACTGACAGGGTTTCGTTTTTCCTTTGTCTATAGTGCTGGGGATTAGGCAGAGAAATGGGTCTTAATTCTTTTTATACAAGGTCCTTAAAGGTCTTTAAAAGTCTTAAAGGTAACTTGAGGAAATGTGTAAGAACCCAGTTGGGACAAAAACTCTACATCTTCAGTGTGTTTGTGTCCAAGAGAGCAGCTTGACCAGTTTCTCCACCCAGCACTGAAGCCCAGGATATAAAGAAATGATTGAATATAATGATATAAAAGCGTCAAGTCTTTAAGTTTGACTCTGGAACATGGTGTGGGCAGCTCAGTAGGTGAAGATGACCTAGAGTCTTCTGATGATGGTCATGGCACTGATGGTGCTCTCTGTGGAGGTGGAGGTGGGATTTGTGGAGAGACGGTGACGTTTGCATGCCTGTGAATGTTTGTAGGAAGCTGCAGGACCCCCGGGTGATGACTACACTGTCAGTGCTGCTCGGCCTGAACCTCTCTGAGATGGAAGAAGAGGAGGAACGCTCTCCTCCTCCTCCTCCCAAACCCAAGGAGACTCCACCACCGCCCCCTAAAGAAGAAGACCTCCCAGAAAACAAGAGAATGGTACTCTTATATCAATGATGAATCCCACGTCATCATCTGATGGTTCAAACTTTACAAACTGTTTTGTTCTCGAACAGGCTCTGAGGGAGAAGGAGCTGGGGAACACTGCTTACAAGAATAAGGACTTTGATTCTGCCCTGAAACATTATGAAGAAGCAATAAAGCACGACCCCACCAACATGACCTATTTATCTAATCAAGCAGGTAGGAAGCCTGACTGAATGTGGGAAACTTACAAAACATAGATTCATTGTTGAGCTGACATTTTTTAATAAGGTAAAGCACACAACTTTAAATCTGAAATACTGTCCTTTATACTTGTACAGCTGTGTATTTTGAAAAGGGAGACTTTGAAAAGTGCAGAGAGTTGTGTGAGAAGGCCATCGACGTTGGGAGAGAGAACAGAGAAGACTACAGACAGATTGCAAAGTAAGTTCATAATAAAAATCATGATTAATGCCTATTTGAAAGTAAAAAAGATCTATTTTAAATGTTCAAGAAAATATCTTCTTAAAGTGTTGTTTTTTTTTTCTCTGTAGGGCTCTGGCTCGAATTGGTAACTCATATTTTAAGCAGGAGAAATACAAAGAAGCAATTCAATATTTCAACAAGAGTTTGACGGAGCATCGCACAGCGGACGTCCTGAAAAAATGCCAGCAGGTGCACATCTTTAAAAAAAATAACAATCTAATTTTTTTTTTTTTTAAATAAAAGCTGCTTTGCATAATTATTGGATTTTTTTTTTCTTCAGGCTGAGAAGATTTTGAAGGAGCAGGAAAAACTGGCTTACATCAATCCAGATCTGGCTCTCGAGGAGAAAAACAAGGGCAACGACGCTTTCCAGAAAGGTTTGAAGTCTTTTGGTGCTCTCCATCGTTTCTGCTGAAGCAGCTTCACTAAAGTGACGCCGGTTTATCCGCCCCTACAGGAGACTATCCGTTAGCCATGAAACATTACACAGAGGCCATTAAAAGAAACCCCAATGATGCCAAACTGTACAGTAACAGAGCTGCCTGCTACACAAAGCTGTTGGAGTTCCAGCTTGCCCTAAAGGTACAGATACGCCTCTGGACGTTTAACGCAGCTGTCACCTGGTTTAGGTTGAACTCACTGAGCCTGACATTGTATTTATTTTTTTTAACAGGATTGTGAAGAGTGCATTAAACTGGATCCAACTTTCAGTAAGTTTTTAGACTTAAAACGGCTGCAAAACCTGAAACTGCTTTTGGCAAAATTTTGAGTAATTCAAACTCATCCCCTCAGACTTATGAAATGTTTTAATTGTCAGTCAAAGGTTACACGCGTAAAGGAGCAGCTCTTGAGGCCATGAAAGATTATTCCAAAGCAATGGACGCCTATCAGAAGGCTCTCGAAATGGACTCCACCTCAAAGGTAAAGAAAGCCTCCCCGGGTCAGTCACAAATGACCACTAATATCTAATATTTACACAAAAAACTAATATCTTTACAATTTAAATTGATTGTTGTATAAAAATGCCTTACTAAAAACATTTATATCCTGCAACTGTATTCTTTTTGAATGATCTCTTTACTGCAGTGGACGTGACTCACTGACATCATACTTTATGCGTCAGAGTGTTTTAAACAGCAGAAGACATCTGTAGTTTTTTTTTTTTTTTTTTGTCTATTTATTGAAACAAAGCTAACGCCGATTATGAGAGCACCCCCATTCTTTGTGAAAATGGGGTCACCCTAAACGCTTTAACACCGCAGATGTTGGCGGTGACACTTAAATAACACGCACTCTTTAACCTCGTTGCTACTGAGCGGTCCGGTATTTTGAGCATTTCCATTGTATCCTATTTTTAACAGTACCAACCCTTAAATGTTGTATACTTGTATCGCACTCTTCGACCGCCCTTGAAGTGCTTTACAGCCACAGACCCATTCACACACTGGTGGTGGCTTCGCTGCTGAACACTGGCACCAACCTTCAACCCTATGGGCAAACAAGGCGGGAACCGAACCCACAATCTTCTGATCACCAGTTGACCGCCCTACCGCTACACCACAGCTGCCCCAATACCTCTTGGGGCCTCTCTTGGGCTGTAGGTCCATTGAAAAGTGGAGTAAAAGAGTTGGGGCGAAGCTGCTGTAGTCACCCTTTGATTGGCAGAAAGTGATGACAACATTAGAAAGCGCCAATATGCTCAGTTAAGCTAACGTCTCTAACATGTGTAAGCATTCGGGTTTTTGTGGTTTCCTGTGAACTCTTTTGGTCTGAAGTCTATATCGAAAATGCCCGCAGACGACAGCAGTGGAACTGCAAACGTTCCTTGCCATATTTTGGCGACTGTGTGATAGAGGGTGAGCTAGTGGTACGCTAGCGGTCTACGTCACACATGGGCCATGAAAACAAACCACTCACCCGACAGTTGACTGAGTGGAAACGCTCGCCAGAGTCAACTGGCCCGAACTGTACCACTCCTTACCGGACCGCCCTGCTCAGTGGAAATGATGCTTAGACGCACCGTGACTCTTCAACCGTTTTATGCAACGAACGTCACTCGGCTGATTCTGACCCAGATAAAAGAATATTATCGGCTTCGCACCCACATGCAACACATGGCTAAAACTATGCTAACATTAAGTGTTGCCACTTTTCTCTGCCTAAGAATCTTCTAGAATTACTTTAATTACGTAAATAGTTGAAGAGTTTTGAAACAATGTCAAAACTGGAGCTAAAATCTGGTGTTAAAGGTAGTTGACCCTGTTTTGTTTTCTTACTTATTATCTACAAATTCTTAAGATAAATACAAGTCAGTACTTTAGAGCAAACATATGGTTTCTCAATTGAAATAAACTTCACATAGAGCCGACAGAATACGACTCTCGATGTGGTGTTGATAATTTTTTTGTTTTCTGCCCAAACAGGAAGCGACAGAAGGCGTTCAGCGCTGCATGGTCAGTCAAGCCATGAGGAACGACAGTCCGGAGGAGGTGAAGAAGAGGGCCATGGCTGACCCAGAAGTGCAGCAGATCATGAGTGACCCTGCAATGCGCATGATCCTGGAGCAAATGCAGAAGGACCCCCAGGCCCTCAGCGAGTAAGTCAGCCTTCTGTTAGCCAACATTTTCACTCTCGTGCTCACAGTGCAATGATTCAAACTTACTCGCTTTTCCTTTTTGATTCACAGCCACTTGAAGAACCCAGTTATTGCTCAGAAGATACAGAAACTTATTGATGTTGGACTGATTGCCATCCGCTGATGTGGGATTAGAGCTACATGTGCAAGAAGATCCTAAGAAGACAGTGGAACAACATCCAGATTCCTCAAAAGTACTACATCCACTTCTCTTGCCTTCAGATTTGAATTATTATATCGTCACTGGTCTCGTTGGGACCATGTATGTTCACTTTTGTTTCTTTTTGTTAAAATCAGAATCACAATTTTTATATTTGTTTGGGAGGTGAAACATCAGTTTTCTGAAAAGCTCCAGCACTCTAGGCAACTTCATCCAAAATAAAATAAATTCAAATGTGCAAATGCTGTATTACAATCGTCATCATAATCTGGAAAATCACATCATTTTGAAAGAGGGAAGCCCAGCCTGAAAGCTTGTCTTGTATTTCTGTTGGTTTGTGGTTTGAGTTCATCATAAAGATAATTTTCCTTTTCACCACTGGTTTCTTTACTTTTGTATTTTTTTTTTTTAAATTCATGGTAAAAATCTTTAAGAGTTGGGTTTGAATTTTTTTTTTTTTCCCAAATCTTGTCTTTTTTATACATTCTTTTATCTCACAGCTCAACATCTACCAGCTGCACTCCTTCAAGTTGTCAAATTTAAAAAGTTTTTCAGTTATTGGTTGTTTTCCACATTGACACAATTGATCTGTGATTATCTCAGTTCTTTTTTACAGAATCTCAAATACTTCCTGGTTGACCTCAAACCTTCATTCCTTCAAGTCAGTCACTGTTTGGCAAAGCTGGACTGGCTTGAGAAACGACAGTTCAGGAAGGGATTTACCTCCTCAACTGATGGGTTTTTGGTTTTAACAGTTGTTTATCACCCTTTTAAATACTACATATTTGAAGTATTTAAACTAACTTTTACCTGTATCTGATGGTTATAATTGGCTTAGTGGAGAGAACGGACCGTGTTGCCATTTGAGGATACCTCAGAATTGTTGCGATTCTTGCAGGTCTATATTTGTGCATTAGTCATGTGTTTTGCTTCAACAAATCCATAGGATTTTTCATGTCTGACATTTACTGTTGTTCAAGAGCAGTAATAGAGGGTTGGGCTTTTTTTTCATCCCTCATGATCCCAATGTTTTCATACATGCAGAAACTCACATGTTTTAAAGGAAGTTGTCCTGGGGATGTAATGTACCAACCAAACTAGTTGTATTCTACAATAACAGTATCTGAATGTATTTCAAAAGTGTCATGGCTCTTCATTTGTTTCTTTGAGAGTAAAATTATGCAATTTTTTATATATATATATAAATAAAAATATGGACATGTGTCCATATATTCAGTTTATATGCAACAAAAAGGGGAAAATGGACACAAACAAAACCAGGAATAGTTTGTTAAACAAGTTTAAATACTGCTGTTGTATTGGTAATTTAACACAGACTTACTTTTTAAAAGCAGCAAGAAAGAAAGTATACATGATGGTTTATTCTACATCAGGTATGTCCAAAGTCTGGCCCGTGGGCCAAATGCATTCAAATTTCTAACAGGTTCCTGTCATTAAATGAAAAATATGTGGACCTCAGCACTTTAAGAACCGTGAGATCTCTTGACTTTGGCTAAATTCCATCAAGCCATTGTAAACCTGTGGTGAAACCATTCTGTGACACTTTCTAGCTCATTATGAAATGTTGACTAAACATTTTTTTTTCTGGCCAAAACCAATGTTTTATTTTTACAGTGAGCATTTAAGTTATTTTAATTTAATTATGCCGTTTTTTACCCCTAAAAAAACCAAAACCGTTTTCTACAGTTTATGCAGTGTTTGTACGAATTGTGGGTGGGACCGTTCATGTGGAGTAAGCTTGAACCTACTTCCCATCATCCATCTTTTTTTTTTTTTTTAAATCACCTCTACTGCTAGTTTACAGATCCTCTGAACCAAAATCTAATGTTGGTGCAACAAAAATGGTACGTAATATTAGAGCTATCCAGCCGTAAAGTTTTAAGCCAGGTACCGCAGCTGGGATGAGAAAAGCAAAGACGTACATGGATCTATTTGTCTACAAGTGGATGCATTACAAGGAAGAAGAGGCTTAGTAGCTTCTACGTCACAACTACAGTCTTTTCCAAAACATATTTTCTTCAACTGCATCTAATTCAACAATTTGAATAAAGAAATATATTTAAAAATTGATTTATTAACTTAATTTTCTTTTCATATGTCCTATATTATCGAAAAAAATGCAACAAGAACATGTTAAAAACATTTTTTTTCATTGGAATGTGTCTTTTATAATCAACGATAAGGGGAAAATGGACATAAACGAAGCGAGGAGAGGTCACACAAAAAGCTTAAAAACTGCAGTTAAAATGTGTTCTGGTAAAATAACACAGACTTACTTTTCAAACGGAGCGAGTAAAAAAAAAAAAAAAAGTGTTCCTGACGTTTTCTATGCGTTTATCTAAAATAATAGTGGCGGGAAGACGACATCCATCAACTTCACAGGAGTTTAAAATCTAAGCGCCCCGCCCCCTAAAACAATCGGCCCCGCCCACCCACTTTGTTCACGTGACAGGCCGTCGCCCAGGTTGTGTCGAAAGCGTCCTGGTGTTAGCATTTTACTGACTGTAGGGGAAACTAGCAAAAGCGACATGGAAACAATTTAGCCAACTTCTAACGTGTGTATTTACTTGATACCGAAACACTTGAAATGAAGGCTTTAATCACGACGTGCCTGCTGGGATGTGAAGACGTCAGTTATCACGGCTAACAAAACATTAGCCTGTTAGCTTACCGTTCAAACTTTGACGGACAACTGAGGCGATCCGCAGGCTACTTGCTAATGCTTCCTCTGCAGTTTACTACTACTATCCGATCATATAAGGTGACGTTTTGTTTGGTTTCTCTCGTGGTTACGCTGCGTGAGCATCGCCTTAGCTTTTAACATATCGACCACTGATTCATTTTCTCACGATCGATCGTTTTTTACCGAAAAGTGAGCCTAACTTTACGAAGTAACGTCTGCTATTTTTAATCCAAATTAACCTTCGTTTGTTTGCTAATGCTAGCCGTAGCCCCGTAAACTGTTCAACTTTGTCTGCAACTAACATTCAATCAGACATCGAAAGTTGCTCACTTCCTCCGCACAGATGATAGCGGAGAGAGTGGACGGATTGGGTTTTTTTTAGCAGCCAAAAACTCCATTTTAAATTAGTTACCGATCGATCATAGATACATTCAGGATGATAAATTCACGGGGATCAGGGAGACTGCTTTGTCCGATAATCTGTGAGCATTTCGCAATGCAGCATCTGTAGACATCCATTAATATAACATATCTGAGCTGCTTATTGAAGTTGTACTCGGTTGGTGCGGAGCTTCATTCAAACCGGTTCAGCGTGTAGCCTTCCCCGGTGGAGTGATGTCTGGAGACGCGTCAGATAGCAGCGAGGATTCCGATGGAAAAACGAACGAGAAGACCTCAACTGTTAAGCATCAGATCACTAATGGTATGTCCCACTTTCTATACCGTTTCTATGACATGTCTACAGAACTCTTGATGATGTTTAACATTTTTATTAAAAAAAATTTCCCAGCTAAAAAGAACAAAATCACATCACTGTTTTGATTTGTCCCCCTCATATCATCTTTCTAACCATATGGACACACATTATACATAACATGACTCTTGACTGTAAGCAAATGGAGCTGGATATTCAGTTCTGTTCCCTCTTACATAATCAGTTACAGAACACATTTAGCCCCAAGAAAAACATCAACACAACCTGAATATTGTCTCCAAATGACTACAGTTTGTGTCTAGAACACTGTAGATTTAACTAGAAAAGTCATAGATGTAATTTATTATATAACAAAAATTGTTACACTAGATTATTTTAATAGTGGACCAATCACGATTATTTTTACTGATTAGTCGACTGATCGGGTTATCTGCAAACTGGATGGAAAGCAAACATCTTAACCATCATTAACTTTAAACTAACTAAAAGTAAAGACAATTAAGATGATAGTAATACATTTACGAGAAAAGTCTTAGTTTTTAACATTTATGAAAAAGTAAAAAAAAAAGGAAAAGTCTTAGATCCAAGAATTTGTTTTAATTCATGAGAAAAAAAGTAATACATTTACGAGAAAAGTCTTACATCTACAAAAAAAATCCTAAATTTATGAAAAAAAGTCATACATTTCAGAGAAAAATGTTATAACTTTACAAGAAAAAAAGTCTTACATCTAAAAGAATTAAAAAAAATCATACATTTATGTGAAAAATTCATACTTTTACGAGAAAGTCATAAATTTAAGAGAAAAAAAAGTCATAAATTAATGAGAAAAGAATCAATTTTGTCAGTTTATTGAAGATGACAGACGTGGAGCATCATGGGAAACTTTAATTCCAGATCAGTTTCAAAAACAAAGAAAATCTGTTAACCTTTTGTTGACTCAAAATCAAATTATTATCAGTGAGGGTGACTTTCTTGAGTTTTGTTTGGTTAATGCGAATAAGAGACACACGTTTGCAGGGTTTATTCTGCCTTTTCACTTCACTTACCCAGAAGCCCATTCACCACCTTACAGCATGCTCCTGTCAGGAGCAGAAACCAAAGGACAATGTAAAACAGTGTGGCATAGGCTGCATTCTCCAAATGAAACGTCCCATTTCAGCACAAAACAACAAAGAGGAATGGAAATAGTCAAAGATATTAGAAAAATTCTGAAAACAAAGCCTCTTTAGACAAAAACACCACACACAATTGAAGGAGATCTTGTTTTGTCATTTACGAGAAAAAATAAAGGTAAATTTACGAGATTTAAGGGGAAAAAAAATATGTTACTTAATTTTTTTTTTTTTTTGTGAACCTAATACTCCAATCATATTATTTAACTCTGTCATAAAAAAACTATATAAACACCCCAAAGTACTGAAAAAACATAGACTGATCACAAGAAAATGTTTAATCTCCTCCCGTCTCTCTGAAGCAATGGAACACTCTAAACAAGTTGACACTAGAGCTGCTACAAATAATTATTTCAATAATCGACTAATCATTTTATTGTATTATTTTTTCCGATTAGTTAGTTAATCAGGTCATGCGTAAAGTGGATGTAAAGCACACATCTTAACCATCATTAGCTAACTATACATGAAGATAATAGTGTGTTAAACTTTTAATGAAGCATGCAGTCTCTGTCCTCCATTAGCTTCTGGAATTAAAACAAGATTAGTAGAAAAGTTTGAATGGATTTTGCTGAAAGTAGTCGCTGAAGATGCTGGAGCTTTTTGCTGAAAATGGCAACGCAATTTACTTTAATTTCTGCTGAAATTTACAGAAATTGCAAAAGCTATTTGCAAAATGTTAAATTTGCTCGAAGACTGGAAAATTTATTATGAAAGAGCGCTAAGTTGACGTAAATTTCTGAAAATTTTGTAGTAAAATTGCTTAAAAATCCCCTAATACATAACAATTTAGCATGAATTTTAGTCTATTTTTATAATATGAGCTAAACTCCAAATTAGCCCAAAAAGACTGTAGTAGCAATGGTGCTTAAATACTAGCTAAACTCCAAAATAGCCTAAGATTCCACAGTAAACTAAATTAGTCAAAAATGTTAGCCTGTTGCTACAATAGAAGCTAAGCTTTAAATTAGCCTAAAAAACCCCAGTAGATAAAAAAAATTAGCCAAAAATGTTAGCATGTTGCAAAAATATTAACTAAACTCCAAATTAGCTTAAAAATCTCAGTAGAAGCCAAATTAGCCAAAAGCTAACGCATTGCTTAAATACTAGCTAAACTCCAAAATAGCCTAAAATTCCTTAGTAAACAAAATTAGTCAAAAACGTTAGCCTGTTGCTAAAATAGAAGCTAAGCTCTAAACTAGCCTAGAAAACCCCAGTAGATAAAAAAATTGCCAAAAATGTTAGCATGTTGCTAAAATATTAGCTAGACTCCAATTTTTTTTGAAATTTCACAAAAAGTAATATACAAAAAGGGAATTTTTTGTGGGTTAAACACTCACAACTTAGTCAACTTTATTACACTGACTCCAAATACTATAAAATTATAACTAATTGTCTATTAAATTAGTCGTCAACTTTTTATTAATAATCGATTAGTCGTTGCTGGGAAGCGAGTGGTTAATACATTAGCACAGTGAATAAGTTCAATGTTTCTTCCTAGTAAAAATAATGTGTATAAATACATTTCTTTAACATTTAAATGTGATTGAAGCTTTTTGGATTCTTGATGTTGATGCTGTCTAAAAGTGGACCAGTGAGGAAGTTGTTTGATATCTTAGCCTTGATAAGGATAAAAAAATATATATATATATATTAATGACATAAATTAAATTCTGTAAACACAATATCTTGAACATACTGTAACTTTTCATTCTTTAACATAAACAACGCTAATCCAGTAGATTAAAATCTACTTATGTTAACAGTTGAAAAGTCACAGTAAATCATAGAACAATAACACTAGAACTCTGGTGTTAAAGGGTTATTATTAATAATAAAACTGCTGCAGAGGGCCCATGTTATCCTTCACATTGGGCCCCCAAAACTGCTAAGTGTGACACTGCCTCCTACAGTCCATAAACTCGCTTCATAGGGGAATTAATGGTTCTAAATTGCCCCTAGGTGTGCATGTGAGAGCGTGTGGTCCTGCAACAGGTTGCCCACCTGTTCAGGGTGCACCCATAGACCGTTTAATAAGAACTGGACATATGAAGCGTTGAGGTCCCCCATAGGAATTGCATTACCTTCCACCCTCGCGAAATCAGGCCAGAGCCTTCGCCGTCACTTCCTGGTATGTCTGCCGCGATTGCAAACCATGAACAGCGATTAGTCCGAGTCGGTCTGAGTCACGTTTCTGGAAGAAGTACTGTCAACCAATCATGAGCGAGTTATGTCATTGTTATTCACGTCAATGAGTGTACCCCACCTTTGCCGGGGAAAAGCTCTAGTGACCCTGAAAGGGAGTCAGCAGGTTCTAAAGATGGATGAATGAACACACACAAATATATATATATATATATATATATATATATATATATATATAAAAACCTACCAACATATTTTCAATACAAAATGATTTAATTTTAAACACACGTATTTACATAAAGTTGTCTTCTGTGATGCTATGATGTAAAGAGGGATTTCTCAAGTTTCTGTTGTTTTTATCCTAAAATACATATAATAATTTTCTTTTTTTTTTTTTGGTCAAGCCAACCTTACAGGTCACACAGAAAGGGTCGGGATGGAGAACTTTGAGCTTCTGAAGGTTCTAGGCACTGGAGGTATGGGTATAATTTTTGATTGTATGATAAAATTTGATTCTATGATATTTCCTCATGGGTGAAACATGAAGGATTTTAACAAACGTTAAGTTAGAGTATCCCAAAAAGATATTTAAAATTTGATTCTTTTCATAAACTCATTTATGCTTGCATTTATTTTAAGTGACTCCATTTTCCTCAGTTGCCATGACAACAAAACCACTCTTCTTCTTAACGCTGCACTTAATTAAAATAGAAAAATGCTATTGAAACCCTTTTACGATTGATCAGACATTTAGGTTACATAAGTCTCATTGTTTTATAGTCTTGATAAAAATATTGAGTTGATATATTATTTTTAGGGCCGTTAACGTGCTAATGCACGCGATTAATACATTGAGAACTAGCGCGTTAATCCACAGCGTGCATCATAGCACCTCATCGGGTAGTATTCCACTTATACTATGGCTATTTACTGAAGAAATACATATTCAGTCGGGTTTTTAAGACTTTTAATCTTGTTAATTTTTTTTTAGTTCTGATTGCTTTTTCACAAAAAGTGGACTATTTGATCTATGGTCCGGCGCGTTGTCCCGGTAACACGACAAGCGTCGCTGAGCCGCGACTGCACCGGAAAATAAAAGCGATATAAGTTCTGATCGTCATGATAGGTTAATTAAAGCTTCAGTTTAAAGAGAAAGCTCTCCTCATCCCTTGGTTTTTTTTCCAGATGATGAAGGAAAACATTTTAAAGCCGCCTGCGCAGTGATATAAAGTAATGACTGGAACTTTATTTTGTAGGTCTACAGCAAACCCAATTCTTATGACTGTATGTCAGCATCTCTGTGTTCTTGGAGCGATACTGCAGACATAAAAGTCTTTGGAGTTCTGCTCATCTTACTGTTGATATGTTTTGTGTTCTCAAATTTCTCTCTGAGCTTTTTTGTTCAAAAGCTGCATATTGTCATCAAATTTACCTCGTAAAACATTGTGTGTAATTACAGCATAAAATTGTGATTAAAGGGTATATATTTTAATCAATCGACAGCCTTAAATAAAAATAAATATTCTAAATGTGCAGTTTTGTGTGTCAATTTCATATTGTGATTATTCACAGATAATTATCTAACTAAATGCGATTAACGTATTTTCCGGAGTATAAGTCGCACCCGAGTATAAGTCGCAAGAGCAAAAAATGTCTAGCCGAGCGTAGCTCTGAAAAAAAATAAAGAATTAAGAAAAGTATCAAAGTTTATGAGGAAAAATATCAAATTCTCTTCCATGTTTGGTTCGTACGACATTTTTTCTGCCACTATCACTAGCAAATACTTTGAATGCAGCGCCCTCTAGCGGCTGTTAGCGGAAACTACAGCTACAAGACAGCTGGTATCTACTGGGAAAATAACAAATATTTATATTATTTAAAAAAAAGCCTCAAATAAGTTGCTCCTGAGTATAAGTCACACCCCTGTATAAATTAGGAAAAAAACTGCGACTTATACTCCGCAAAATACGGTAATTGCAGTAAATTTTTTGATGTTTGTAATTTGTTACATTTTTTTAAAATCGATTCCCAACCCTAATTATTTCCCATCAAGGAGAGTAACTAAGAGATCCTGGCTTTTTTTTTTTTTTTAAACATTGGTGGTTCGATTCCCAGCTTTTAATTGAATTAAACCTTTATTGTCCACACAAAAAGCACAACAAAATAGTTCTGTCAGATCTGACCATAGGCAAAATGAGTCAAATCTCATGAATATATCAGAACAAAACTTTATTGTGAAACTTTTTTGAATACACAACATATTCTTTTGTAGCGTTATTGTTTTACAAATCAACTTGTTCATTTTTACCTGTAATTTTAAAAGACACATTTGTGTCTCTTTTCTAGCTTATGGAAAGGTGTTTTTGGTCAGGAAGAACAGCGGTCACGATGCGGGCCAGCTCTATGCCATGAAGGTAACTTGATGACGTTCGTCTTTTATTGTATCTGATGAATGATATCAAAGATGTTTTGACCCCAGCGACTTCTGCTGCTCTCCCAGGTCTTAAAGAAAGCGGCGATCGTTCAGAAGGCAAAGACGACGGAACACACGCGCACTGAGAGGCAGGTTCTGGAGCACATCCGCCAGTCTCCCTTCCTGGTCACGCTCCACTACGCCTTTCAGACCCAGAGCAAGCTGCACCTCATCCTGGGTGAGTCAGGAAGATATGAAACATTCTGTTGAGCTTCTGCGTGTTTGCGTTGCTGCGCGTGTGTGTTAGCGTGTTGTGGTTTGTGTGTGAGTGCAGACTACGTGAGCGGTGGGGAGATGTTTACTCATCTGTACCAGCGGGATCACTTTTCCGAGGATGCGGTGCGGATCTACATCGGTGAAACCATCCTGGCTCTGGAGCACCTGCACAAGGTGAGAGCTGCTCCTTTCACACGCTAACGTTTCAAGAACTCACAGACATGACTCAGCAACTTATCCGCATGAAAACTGCCCTGATTTTACACGATATCATGCAGAGGGCAAGGATGCTTTCTGTGTTTGTTGTTTTAAAATTTCATTTAGATAAAATGATTCATAGAAACACAAATTACAGACTAAAAAAATGTGGTTTTCAAAACTTGTGCACCATAAAATTTAAAATATTTAGCATATTTGCGCATTTTTGGGGTTACTGCAGATAAATTTGCTATTTTCAAAACCTTCTTTTCTTTCATTGTTTGTAGATTTGTAAAATGTAAATGTCATCAGGAACGACATGTTTTACAATTTTTAAAAATTTTTTTTTTTTATAAAAAGGGCCTTAATGAGCAAATGATTTGATGTAATAAATGTATGTGAGTCTATATTTATGTTTGTTTTGAAACTTTTCAAAAGAGTAATTTTAGGCTTATATCCTGTTATCTTTTCCAGTTTTTTTTTAAAACTTTTTACTGATTCGAAAAAAGATCCAAACCGTGACCCTAAAAGCGTGACACGATCCGAACCGCGAGTTTTGGAATTGATGACACCCCTATTTAAAAGTCAAACATTGGAGTTATCCGGTCGGACAGTTTTAAGCCAGATCCAGCTCAGAAAACAAAGACATTTATGGATGTGGTCATCTAGAGCGGAGCAGGGAACTAGTGGCTCACAAAGCGTCTTCTCTACGTCAGAAATATAATATTTTTTAAGCAGCATTTTTGTTTGTCTGCTCCTGATTCAAAACAATTTGAATTAAGAAAATCTCAAATGTCCTCCATCATAAAAAAAGCTACAAGAACACATTAAAAACACCCAAACCACATTTTTCATCAGAGGGGATTTTTAAACGGACATAGGGAACTTAAATTTAGAAAGGAATAACTATTTTTCTCTGTAGTTAACTTGTAGTTAACTTTGTCTTAACCTTGACAACAAAGTATAAAAGCTTACAATATTCTCTATTCCTCCCATTTTTTAACTGATAAATGAACATCCGTTTTTCATGACAAAGAAACATTGTTCGAGCATCTCTTATTGTTCAGATGAACCTCAATCGACGACTGCATGTAAACATTTCCATTCAAAGTTCAGCTTCAAATGGACTTTAGATGTTTGAATCATTATTAGATTATCTTGAAGAGAACCTCCCTTTTCTGTTCTTTATTCTGAAATATGATTAAACTCGAGTAAATAGTTGCATAATGATCTTTAACAGCTGTGACGGCTGTGGAGTTTACACCTCTGTGTTATCCTGAAATTCCAATTAAATCTCAGTTTTAGCCTCACTTTAAGGAAGACTTGCATGATATGAACAAACCGACAAAACTGAGGATGATGAAGAATCCGACAGGCGGAAATATTAGCCCCACCTTTGCGGATAAATTCAGAGCAAATTCCTGCAGGATCTGTTTGGAAATTGAGGACCTCAGGAGATCACTGTGACCGACATGGAGAAGGAATGTTCCATGTTTGTGTGAAAAGAGGACAGAAAGAATGTGGAGTCTGAACTCTGCCTCCAGTAAAGGTGAAAACAAAGTCTGTACGGATAGAAACTCTATTTAAATTTCTCAAATGAATCATAAGAGGAGCTCTGAGACACATGTCGTCTAATTTAAGGTGTATCTTAATGTAATATAAAAGCATTTGCTTCACTTTGGTGAATTCTGTCTAGAATTCTTATAAAGGTTGTAGTTTTTAAACAAACCTCCATCATTTTGACTCTTTTATTCCCACAAGCTAACGTGACCGGTCATTTTGCTTTTGTGCAGCTTGGGATCGTGTACCGAGACATCAAGCTGGAGAACATCCTCCTGGACAGCGAAGGCCATGTGGTATTGACAGATTTTGGGCTCAGCAAAGAGTTCCTGGAGGAGGAGGTATGCGGCGCCGCGGTCCAGGCCCCGTCAGAATGTCGCCCAACACTCACGTGGGAAACGTTTGTCTTCTCTCCGCTGCAGAAGGAAAGAACCTACTCTTTCTGCGGCACCATTGAATACATGGCTCCAGAGATCATCAGGGGGAAGGCGGGGCACGGCAAGGTAAACACGGGACGGTCCCACAGCAAACACGGTCGTTTCAGTGGAGAGGAGAGTTTTATTTCTCTGGATAAGTGCTGCCACAAACGATTATTTTAATAGTCGACTAATCACTGATTATTTTTCCCGATTAGTCGACTAATCGGGTCAAGCGCAGTGGATTAAAGCACACATCTTTACCATCATTAGCTTAAAACTAAATAAAAATGTGATATATAGCATTACCTGCAATAACGCTACTGTCAATAGTGGAAGATGAATTGATGATGCTAGTGCTGATAGCTGAAGAGGCTGAAATTAATTGCTGAAAACGCTGAAGCTGATAGCCAGATAAAATATTAATTAAATGCCAAATTATCCTAAAATACTGAAAAAAGCTTAGGTTAGCCAAAACAGCTAGCTTGTAGCTAAAATATTAGCTAAACTCCAAACTGGCCTAAAAAAACCTTAATAAAATAGTCCAAAAAGGACTTTACTACTCTGACTCTGTTTAATATAAAGTAACGACTAATCGACTATTAAATTAGTTGTTGGTTATTTTAATAGTTGATTAGTGGTCAATTAGTCGACTAATCGTGGCAACCCTACTCTGGATCAAACTTTACTGAAAACCACGGTACCACGGTAATGCGAACGGCGGCTCATTTGACCGCAGTCAACGGGAAGATTCTCTTCTCTTCTCCAGAACCTGAAATCGGCACGGTAGCCGGGACAGACGAGGAGGTTTGCACATGTGCAGTAGAGCAATCGTGACGTATTAACTACACATGAATTCAAACAGATTTTCTGAGACAGTTTGACAGAGATTTAAAAGGAGAAATACTCTGAAATGCAAAAACAAAATGATTTCTTTTCACATTTGTTCTTTTTCATAAGAAAAATGCCAAACACTTGTTAAAAACTCAAAAATCAGGATTTTCATCAGAGGGGGACTTTAAATCTTTTTCCTGAGGAACTTTATAAATATGTTTGTAAGTGAGGGACAAATCTTTATTGTTCACGTCTCTTGGACATTTACAAAAAACGGAACAATACAACAAATAAACTTTTCTTTCTGTGACAATGACAAGGGGAACAAAAAAAGGAAAACTCATTGATTCAGTCCCTTTTTTTGTTATTAATAAAAACAATTTTTACTCAATAAACAAAATAGAATACAAATAAATACAAATGTGAATTCCTTTGTTTAAAACTATAGAATCTAGACACAATAACCAACATTTCATATTGTTCTCTTTTTTTAAAATAATTTATGTTTAACCTTATTTGTAAATATTTTTATTTATTTAGCCTGGTTGATTCGTTGCTGATGATCCCTCTTTAACCCGATACCCTGTATTGAAACACATCATTCTTTACCTCTTAAATTAATGTATTTATTTCATTATTTACTCAATTCTTTATTTTTAGGGTTGTCGTTAACCCTCATGAACTCAAATTGGGATTAGTAGAATCAACGAAAACTATGGTTTAATCAGCAAATTTTTCTGATGGAAAGTTGCCTGGAATGATCTAAAATACATTTTGGACAAATAAATAAATATATATATATATATATAAATAAATCAAAAACATTTCTCTGTGAGTAAGATGCTTCTTTTCAGATCATTTTAGGCCTTCAGTGAAGGCTCTGCTGGCCCTGACAGTACGCCACTTCCTCTGTCTAATTAAACTTTAAAATTCACATAAAATACTATTCTACACACACAGTTAATAATAATAATACATTTTATTTAAATGGCGCCTTTCTGGACACCCAAGGTCGCCTTAGAGGTAAAAACAAGGAGATTATAAAACTTAAAAATTACAGTCATAAAACTAATAAAATGTGGTAAAATTCCATTAATTAGGGTGGATATGCCGGTCTGAAGAGGTGGGTTTTTAGATTCTTGGCTAAGTGAGGGAGTGAAATTATACACTTTACACAAATTACAATAATTTTAAAAAAACTTTAGTTGCACATTGTACATTTTAGCTTTAAATAGTTTTTAAGTCTGTCATTTTCAAAATTTATTTTTTATGTTATAAGGTAAACATGTAAGATGCACTTTAAACATCCACTTTAAAATACTTTATCTTACTAAATCTGTTAAATATAATATATTTTATTAAAAAAAACAATTGAGAAGGAATGAATTTCTTGGTGTTTGTGTGATTTTTATTTTATTTCATTTTATTTTTTAAGCCCCGTACTTCACATCTGAATCAGAACATAGAGAGAACTTTGAAACTTTAACAAACAACATTTGATTTAACGTTTGATGGTGCCTCATTTCTTAATCGATAAACAAATCCTGTTAGATTCTGATATTCACATTGATGGTTTTAGAAAAGCAGCTTCCACTTTTTTTTTAATTTAAACTCTTTGTATATAAGCAAACAAACAAAGTAAAGGAAATTACAAGGAAAGCGCAAACCGAATCCTGTTAGAACATTTTGAAGAAGCGGTTCCCGATCCACAGTCACACT
This sequence comes from Oryzias javanicus, assembly GCA_003999625.1. Classification (NCBI taxonomy): domain Eukaryota; kingdom Metazoa; phylum Chordata; class Actinopteri; order Beloniformes; family Adrianichthyidae; genus Oryzias; species Oryzias javanicus. The sequence goes on from CM012450.1 coordinate 8,280,144, forward strand.
GACAGGGTTCTGTTCTGTCTCAGTCTGTGGATTGGTGGAGTCTGGGGATCCTGATGTTTGAGCTCCTAACAGGAGCGTCTCCCTTCACCCTGGAAGGAGAGAGGAACTCCCAAAGCGAGGTGTCAAAGTAAGACCTCCTGTCTGCTCTTTTGGGATTCAGACCTGAATGACGATGGGTGACTGACGTTCCCCTCCTCTCCCCAGGCGGATCTTGCGCTGTGATCCTCCTTTCCCCTCCATGATCGGGCCGGTCGCTCAGGACCTCCTGAAGAAGCTGCTGGTGAAGGACCCGCACAGACGGCTGGGCTCTGGTCCACGAGGAGCCCAGGATATCAAGGCTCATCCTTTCTTTAAGGTTCGTTCCTCCTACGTCACTCAGACCTCCTCCTCCTGATGTTTGCGTGAGCCTCCTCTCTCCTGCTCCTCCTCCTCCTCCTCCTCCTCCTGCAGGGACTGAACTGGGAAGACCTGGCCAAGAAGCAGGTGGCCGCCCCCTTCAAGCCAGAGCTGAAGAACGAGCTGGACGTGGGGAATTTTTCCGAGGAGTTCACCGGGATGGATCCCGTCTACTCTCCGGCGAGCACGCCCCCGAGCACAGACCGGCTGTTTAAGGTCTCCACCTCAAAATCATGTGATGTTTCAAACGTGTAGAGGCTGGAGAAAGAGCCGATTCAGCAAAAGTACTCATTTGTTCATTTATTTAAATAAAACTTTATTTATACAAGAAAATACATCAAGTTATTAGTAAGAATAATAATCATAGAAACAGAAACTACACGTTGGCTGGAGGTAAAAATTGTGCAAACAAGTGTAGTGTTACCTTAAATTGTAGTCATTTTTATAATATTATTAATATTAATTATTAATATTATGAGTTTAAACGTGTATTTGTACCATCTGTCCTTCGTCTCAGGGCTACTCCTTCATCGCTCCGTCCATCTTATTTAACAAAAACGCCGTGATGGGAGACTTTGTGGAGTCTCAGGTCAAAGTGGAGCGCCCGGCGTCCGCTTCAGTCCAGCGCAGCGCCATTTTAGAGGTACGGACACATCCAGATGAGGCTGAAACCCGGATTTCATTCATCCTGAAGGGGAAAACGGATTCCTCCATCTGCTCTTCTTGCTTTGTTTTCTCAGGAGTCTCAGTTCTTCCTGCACTATGAGCTGGACCTGCAGGGGCCGCCGCTCGGCGAGGGCAGTTTCTCCGTGTGCAGGAAATGCAGACACAAGCAAAGCGGCCACGAGTACGCCGTCAAGATCGTCAGCCGCCGGTCAGCGGACGCTTTCGCACGCCGCTCTGAAACAGTAAAAGCATGTGTTCCTCTTAACCTCCGATGTTCCTTTTGGGTGATAGAATGGAAGCGAACACTCAGAGGGAGATCGCCGCTCTGAGGCAGTGTGAGGCTCACCCCAACATCGTCAAGCTGTTCGACGTCTACACCGATCAGGTACGAAGCGGGACGGGAACATCAAATCCTAAAAGCAGTCCCGTCTGAGTTCATGATCCTCCCTCTCTTGCAGTACCACACGTATTTAGTGATGGAGCTCCTTCGAGGCGGGGAGTTACTGGAGAGGATCAAGAGGAAGAAGCTGTTTGGGGAGGCGGAGGCCAGCCAGCTGCTGCAGAGCCTGGTGTCAGCCGTCAGCTTCATGCATGAAGCCGGAGTCGTGCACAGAGACCTGAAGCCAGAGGTTCACTAAAGTCCCACTCTGATCATCTTTGGATCTATTTTCACATTGTTTCCAGTTGTCTTTTAATTATGATCAATCGGGTTTTTTGCCAAAACAAAAAAAAATCTGTTGCTAGCTTACAGCTCCTCACACACCTAAAGGTCGTGTCACACAGCCACTATTTATATTTTGCACGCATTGATTTGTTTCTGCATTTTTTAACCGATTTTCACAAAACATGGCTCAAATTAAAGCTTAAAAAATTATGATGTTATGGTATATTTACATTTTTTATTATCTTTAAAAATGAATTGTATATAGTGCAAGTACTGCGCCTTCTTGGATTCATAGATCCAGGCTACAGCTCCGCCAATCAGTTCGGCTCCACTAGCCCCACCCCCATTTTTGGGCATTTTTTCAAATCTGTCCTGTTTGGTTACCCTTTAATGGTCTTTATTTATGTTCTCCATCATCAGTAAAAAGCCACAAGAACATATTAAAACACGTGTTTATGTTTGGCAGTCGTTTGTGGAGAGAAAATAGACTCAATCTGATCTGTGCGTGCGTATTCTTGATTTTTGCGTAACTTTGGATTTGTGTGTGCGTAATTCTTAATTTATAACTCATATAACACGTTTTGTGCAAAAGTAAAACGATTACAAAATTATAAAAAATTTAAAATACAATTTACACATGCACAAATTAAAATTACAACAGCCTGAAACTAATTACACATGCGTTAAAACTTTCTTAAAAATATATTCCCGATAATTAATATAAAAAGTCTAAATAAGCGTTTTTAAAACACCTATCCCTTTGAAAATAAGAATATTCCCAGAGAAGAGCGCTTCCGATGTGCAGCGGTGCCTCTGCTCTGATCCCCAATGAATCTGAAAAGTAAAATAAAAGCCACATGTTCCATCTGTGAGGATTCAATGTAAAACACTGGAGTGTTCATCCCGGAGTGTTTAATGAAAGTGGTGTGAATGTTTGCTGTTGGTTTTAGCCGATCTTTGTGTTGATTAGAAGCTGATCCGTAGACAAAGAGAGCGTGGATGACGGTGCTTTCCCTCTGATTGCCCTGCAGAACGTGCTGTTTGCAGACGAGGGGGAGGACTCCCCTCTGAAAGTCATAGACTTTGGCTTCGCCCGGCTCTGCCCCGCCGGCAGCGCCCCCCTGCAGACTCCCTGCTTCACGCTGCAGTACGCGGCGCCGGAGCTTTTCGAGAGGGCCGGATACGATAAATCCTGCGACCTGTGGAGCCTCGGCGTCATCCTGGTAATTCCCCCGGACGCCCCGCCCCCGCTTCACCCGTGTCCCGCTGAAGCGCTGATAACTGTGTGTCCGACAGTACACCATGCTGTCGGGGCAGGTGCCGTTTCAGAGCGAGGAGCGGGGAATGACCTCGTCGTACGCCGCAGACATCATGCAGAAGATCAAGGAGGGAGATTTCTCGTTGGACGGAGATCCCTGGAAGGGCGTATCGGAAGACGCCAAAGAGCTCGTGAAAGGTTTGGGGGATCCGGTTTGAGACCTCCTGAGAAGCGCGCCGGTCGTTGACTGATGGTTCTGTGATTGAAGGCCTGCTGACTGTGGACCCGGAGATGCGCCTCAAACTCTCGGACCTGAAGGAGAACAGCTGGCTGCAGGGCGGGGCCTCGATGTCCACCACCCCGCTGTGCACCCCCGACGTGCTGGAGTCCAGTGGACCGACTGTCCGCACTTACGTCAACGCCACCTATAAGGTGTGAATTTATGCTGATACAGGGATTTTTTTTAAAGAAAGTCATCAATACTGGAGAAATAAATTACATAAGAGCGCAATCAAGTAAAAATAGTGCAAAAAATAGGAGAAAGTTAAATGATAAAGAAGGTTAATGAAAGGAAAAATAGGAAAAAAAACTAAATCTGCTTATTAAATTTGTTCATTTTTTAAACTTGTTACAAAAGTATCTGAACTCAAAATCTGATCAGGACATCCCTACCCTCTATCGTCTTGGTTGTGAACTGCTGTTTTCCTCCTCCTCATATAGGCGTTCAACCGCTGCAAGAGAGAAGGCTTTTTCCTGAAAAGCGTCGACCACGCCCCCCTGGCCAAACGGCGAAAGCTGAAGATGACGAGCACGGGCGTGGAGACTCGATGGAGTTCCTCCTCCTCCTCCTCCTCTTCTTCCACTTCCTCCACCGCCTCCGCCGCAGCGGCGGCGGCGGCGTCCAAGGAGCAGTCGAAGCAGTCCGTGACTCCCAAACAGAGCAAGGCCAAATGAAGAGGCGCCCTCTAGTGGTCAGTTCTAAACATCACCGTCCCTTTCTCCTCCAGTTGTCTGTAAAGCAGAGGAGCCTCAGCGTTTGCTAAGTACAATTAGCACAATCGAGATGTGCCGCCTGGATTTATTGGGGGAAAAATGAGCCATTGAATGCAGCAGAAGCGGTTAGAATGTGAGGATTTGAGTTTGGTGGATCGCAGTTTTTTAAAGAACTTTTTCAAAAAGGTATTTTTGAGTGGAGTTTCAGCTGTTTGCACTATTTGTAGAGAATGATCAAAGTGATCCCCGGAAATGAAACGAACCCAAGTATCTATCAGAGAGGGGACCGTATGGTATTTTTATTTTTTACTGTGTTGGGCGGAGTTTTACCTGTGTTTTTACATTTTTCAGTTTAAAACACCTGCACACTACCACGCCCGCAGGGCACTGCAAACACCACAGAATCACACATCCACAAATGACATAATAGTAATCAAGCAGTGCCTGAAAAAAAAATTGAGAGAAAAAAAAATTCCTTCTGTATTATTGTGGCGGTCCAGAAAAAACAACAACAAAAGCATCATCATTTTTTATTTACGTCAGATGAAAGACTTTTTTCCAGTGAGTGTTTGATCTGCCTTAAATCCATTCACCACTTCTAAACAGTGTTGCTGTTCCCGTGCCATTGCAGCCTGGTTTGCTACAGAGATCATCTATTTGTAACGATGATGGGCTTGATTTTTTTTTTTTTTTTTTTTTTAATCCAATGTGATAAAGCTTTTAAATGGGGACGATTCAGAATGAGACACTTAATCATGAACTTTTAGGAGACCATCCTGTGAAAGCGATGTGTACAAACACACATCTTGATTTTCTGCAAAAAAGACAAACATGTATGTCAAATAGGTGTTTTAATGATTTTAGTCTCTGACTGTGATGTTTATTTTTGATTGTTGCTCGAATTGATGATTAGTTGAACACATTTTGGCTTTAAAGGTGCTTTCCTTGTTATTTATTACGACGTCATTGGTCGGTTATGGGATTCTTATCATTTAGCTTTCGTATGGTGCATGTGCGTGTGCATGTGAGAGCTGGAGTGACGCTCAGACTTCTGCAGAGATTCTCACACAAGACGAGGCGTGACTGCAACTTACTGTATTGCTTCTTTTTTTATTGCAGATTTCCACCAATGTCATTTTAAAGGTAACTTGATTGTGTCTGAAATTTGATGTTTTTACTTAACAGTCCTTTTTTTGGTGTTTATGATTTTTGTCCTCGGTGATATTATATTTTCTTATGTTTTTTCAGAATTGCTGTTGTATTGAGATGCACTGTCACTGATGTTGTAACTGGGAATTTCATTTTTGCACCAAGTTTTCTTTGATCGGTGCAAATAAACAGTACTTTAAAAATGATGGTTGTGTGTTTGCTTTCCAAGATTTAAAGAAAAAAGCCTGGTGGGGCACAGGTTTTATTCTGTTTAATGATCTGAGACCCCCCTATCTCATTAGCTTGATCCAAACTAGGTCCATGTTTTCTCCCTTGTAGTTCATCATCCTTCCATTAGGGGCAGTAGAAGGCCGCCGTCTGCTCATTCCAAAACGGCTGCCTCCAGGAAATCCTAAAAACACTTGGTGGGGAAAACGATTGATAGTTTTCTAAACTCTATGGAGAGAATATTAATTTTTTCTCTTATTCAAAGAAGTACTTACTTGAATAACTTACTAAATCAACCGTCTCCACTGACGCTTAAAGTCAAAATCTTTAACATACTGTAACTTTTCAATCGTTAACACGATAATTCCAGTAGATTCTGACGGAGAAAGCGGCTCTTTGAACATATCATGTTCAAAGAACAAAAACACTGGAGCTCCATCGTTAAAGGGTTAAATAAATTGTGTTGCAAAATGTTTCCTTGATTCCAACAGATTTGAATTTTCTGTCAATTCTTAGACGTATTGGGCTTTACAGAGTTAAGTCCTCCACTGTTCTGACTTTTAGAAATTTAGAAGAACTTTTAAACAATAGGTAAACAGTAAGTACAAAAAATATATATTTTAAAATACTGTTTCAAAAAATAAAAAATTGGGATGTCAGCAGGAATTGTCTCATGTAAGAAAGCGTCTGTTAAAAGGGATTCGTAAAAAATGTTTGTAGAAAGCTGTAAAAATCAATTTTGTGCTATTTTAAAGACCCGCGCTGAAGAAAATTGTTTTTGGAGTTTTCTTTTTTTTAATGCATGTTCTTGTGGCATGCATGTTCTTCTGATAATTGATATTCATAATGAAAATAAAGCTTTTTTGAGTGTTATATTTAAATTATGATGAAAAAAATGTAGATTGAAAAAGAGCATATTTTTTATGGAGAAAATGCAACGGGCGGGCCACAAGCTCCCTGCTCCGCTCCATTCTGATGCATCCAGCTGCAGACAAACAGATCCATGAACGTCTTTGTTTTCCTCATCTCAGCCGGAATCTGTATCAAAACTCTATGGCTGGATAACTAAAAGTATTGCTGGCTATGTTGCACCGCTAAATGTGATTCTCCTGCTCCTTCCCGTACATAAACTCGTAAAAACTGAATCACACTTTAGGAGTGTTAGCAATCTTGGTATCAAATGCTCAGCTTGTTCAGGACATTACTGCTTGTATTTTTGGTATTCATAAACTTTATAGTTTTTGAAATATTGAGCAAAATATGCCCCATAGGAAATGAAAGAGAAACTCTTTAAATTTCAAAATTTTAAGCAGATTAGTAACAAACATTAAATATATTCATTGGCTATGTTTTCATCTTTTATAGTAATTTAAAAAAAAAAAAAAAAGTTACATTAGGATCATGCTAGCTCATTTGGGTAACTTGGAACTTTTTTTGCTAATTTGGGGCTTCTATTTTAGCAAACATGCTAACGTTTTTGGCTAATTTGTTATCTACTGAGGTTTTTTTATGCTAAGTTAGAGTTTGGCTTCAATATTAGCAAACATGCTAACGTTTTTGGCTAATTTGTTATCTACTGAGGTTTTTTTATGCTAAGTTAGAGTTTGGCTTCAATATTAGCAAACATGCTAACGTTTTTGACTAATTTAGTTTACTGAGGAGTTTTTGGCTATTTTAGAGTTTAGCTAGTATTTTACCAATGAGCTAGCTTTTTTGGCTAATTACTACTAAGGTTTTTTGGACAAATTTGAAGTTGAGCCCACATTTAGGTAACAAAAATAAAATATTTTGCAAAATTGGCACGTATTAGGGATTTTTAAGCAATTTTACCACAAGTTTTTCAGAAATTTAGGTAAACTAAAGCGCTCTATCAAAGTTAATTAACTAAATTTCCAGTCTTTTAGCAAATTTAACATTTTTAAAATGGATCTTGCATTTTCAGTAAATCCCTTCAGCAATTAAAGTAAATTGCGTCACCATTTTTAGCAAAAAGCTTCAGAATCTCCAGTGACTACTTTCAGCAAAAACATTACACTAGCATTATTGCAGCTAATGCAACTTTTCTAGTGTTAGGTTGGGGTTGTGAGGGGCTGTAAGCTAGTAGGAGAGCGTATAAACAGGTGGATGATGGGAAGTGGGGGTGGACTTGCTTCACGTAATTGGTCCCACCCAAAACTCAGAGGTGAATTTCCAATAAACTCCTGCTGCTCTGCAGAAACGTATATTCTTATACAACAAGTTTTTTTGATTTTGGCTAAAAAGTGCGTAATTATAATTAAAAGATCACTGGGAACGATTATACAATAGATTAAAAAATAATTAGAATGGGACGCTAAAAGTTAATTTCAGTGTTATTTACAGTCAACTTTTATTTAGGGTTTCATTTAATCCGTCTTTTTTTTCTTTTCTTTTAACTGCTTCCCTGTTGGGGACGCCAAACCAAATTTCATGTATGTTCTCAGGCCTTCCTCTCCTTAAAGGGGCCCTACCAGGATTTTCTTCAGCCTTTCAGAGTAAACTATATACATATATATATGATCATATATTACATTGGGAGCATTAAAAAACATATAATTTATTAAATATGAGTCATTTTTGTGGATCATTTTAATACATGGAAGCAAAACAAATAGATTTCTGAGCCTCCGGCCTCCGCTCCTTGTCGGTCCCGCCCATTTCACAACGTCATCCTTGAGCCGGCCAAATTATAAGAAAGATGGCTGCGCTGCAGTCTGCAAAATCTTGTCAAGATTTTTCCCTTTTTCAAACTTTTTATTTTGCTGATGGATTTTGAGAGTCTGTTTGAAGGCCAGATTCAACACTTTTTGGTACAGCAGAGAAATCCTGCATGATGGTTACAAGAAACGCTAAAGGTACACACGCTAAAAGACATGTCAGTAGAATCAATGTGGATCAAGTTAAGTTTTTTTATTGAGCATGAATTCATCCGACCACATTTAATGAGTTTCCGTGTCTCATCGTTGTGGTTTTATTGTTTGTTTTTAAGAGAATTCTGTTGAAACTACAATAGAGCTTTCTTGACAGCAGCCGACACGCGCACTGTGTAGAAGACACAGAAAAGCGAGTTATATGTTTTTTGGTGGTGTTAAACTAAATGTTCTAACAAGTAAACAGTTGGACCAATTATTGTCTTTTGGATAACATGACAATTAATGCTCTACACTTGTCCACGGCTCACCGATCACCTCATTTCTACCGTATTTACATTACGTGACTGTCTGGTACGGTGGCTGTTTTGGTTCAGTTGTTCCGCTCTTGGTTCGTTTCATATTCAGACTGAGAAATCTGAGAGTGAACTGAAGTTCAGTCTGATTGGAAACGAATCGAAACTGCATTTACCAAATGGATCCTGGAGCGGTTCCTGGCACATGAAGGTAATTATCTCCTGCCACAGCTCTGCGGAGAAGGTGGGTGTGTTTTCGTTGTAGTCTGGGGGCGGAGCTTGCAGCACAGACTCTTCCTGGAGAGAGCTGTTGGCATCGATCTTACATCAGCACGTTTCCAACCACTTGTTTTTGTGGGTATGGGAGGGGCTGCTGCAGACAGTCCAGGTTTTTAGAGGATTACTCTTAAATGGATGAATGAATCAAAATACAATTTTGGGGTTCTTTATAGAGAGGAATGAACACTAAAATGCATTTAAATCCTCAAAACGTAAAATTTTCATGCAAGGGCCCCTTTAAAGTCCACCTACAACAATTAAAAAAAAAGTTCTTTAAATGTTCCCAGTGGGCTTTAAATTAGGACTGTAAAGTTTTTAACAAAAATTCCACATGCGGACAGCATATTCGTGACAGCTAATGGTATTTTACTTTCAGTTTTTTTTTTTTTTTTGTCTTGGACGCAATGCTCTGTCCTGTTGAAAAATGTCTCTTTTTCCACAAATGATCGAATAATTTTTGACGTTGCTGTGACCAGTAAATCCAATCCATTTTTTCCTCAGATTCCTTGGAAAATAATGAAAGCTAACATCAATATAGCCTTTCACTGAATTACAATCCTTTACAGCACAGAAGTGGGACGTTAGATTCTCTTCTCCGGCCTCTACAGCTGCATGCGGGTTAGCTAGCTACGGTGACGTGTGAAAGTTTCAGGAATTCAAACAGAGTTTTTCTCTGGGACTTTGATTGACAGAAACTTAAAGGAGAAATACTCTGAAACCCAAACATGAAATGATTTCTTATTATATTTTTATTTTAAAAAATGCCACATATACATGTTAAAAACTCAAAAAAACATAATTTTCATTGGAGGGGTCTTTAAAGGGCAACCATACCAGGAAGTTGGAGGCTGACTCCACCCACAGCTGAAATGTGAAAATCCAGTCAGATGGGTGGGGTTTGGGGGCTGGACTGTTATCATAACTGGAGCAGCAGATCATGACGTCAGACTTCTGAAACTTACATAGTTTGACCAATCACAAAATTCAACTGTAATACCTAATTTCAACCTGTAGGGGGCAGCACACAGACGGTTTTTGACTATATTTTGAAGACTTATACTATTTTATTTCAATTTATCAAGCATTTGGCTATGACCAACAGACAACACTTTTAAAGCCTCATTTATAGAGATCAACAACCAAAAAAAGTTAATTTAGGGTTTGGTAACTCTTTAAAGTTATATGTCATCTTTCACTTCAAAATGAGTTATTTTGATGCACTTATTTTATTATTTTAATCTGCACAGAGAGGGACTTGTCTACCATTTTGTTTTATGTTATCATGGCGTGATATTTCTTTTCTGTATATCTTCTTAGGCAGCCTCTAATCTTCACAGCTCAATAACCCTTCAAACCCATTTGATTGTCCGTTCTGCTGCAGCCACAGTGACTTCATGAAGCCATCAAGTGGCTGCCGTGTATCACTTACTTACCTCCCAAACATGTTTCCTTCTCACTTTTGAACTTTGCAGCCATCTAACTAAAATCAGGGACTAAAATTTAAAAAAACAACAACACATTTTTCATAAAATGTGCAATGTGTGAAGTGTTTCCTGATCCAACAAAGGCAAAAAAGCTCAAAAAGAGAGCAGGAAATCAAGATTTTGACAGGAAGTAGAGTGATAAGAGGCACAGTTTGCACGAAAATCTTTTTAGAGGACATTTTGACTTGGAAAAAGCATTTTCACTTTAAAAGAAAAAGTAAATATACACTATGGCAGTAAAAGTATTTACTGTAAAGCTGTCGATCAAACATTTTGATAACCTGTATTCACATTTTCTCTGCGTAATCATCAAAAAAACATTGTAATTTTTTCATTGAGTGTAATTATGTGCCAAACAAAGACTTGTTTGGGTTTGAATCCAGGTGGTGGGCTCACTGAAAGATCATGAGGCCCCTAAAGGAAAGCCTCACGTGATCCACGCCCAAGCACAAAGGCAGAGAGAGCCCCATGAAAGTGATTGGCATGCTTTGCAGCTCGTTTATTGATCGCTGGCTGCAGATGAATCCCCCGTTGAGCCTCTGGGCTAATCAAACTCTCCGCTTCACATACTCCACTGACTGTGCTGCAGCAGAGGCTTCTGTTATCGACGCCACGTTGCCTGCAAACAGCTGGACTCTGAAGGGCAGGGCTTCTGCATCTGCAGGGAGACACGCGTTTACACAAGCAATTGTTTCTGTCGCAACTATAAGAATGTACCAAAGAAACCAAAGAAATGGGATGTGCTCCTCTATTTCTGATTTTTTTTTTAACCACAGATTCTGTGAGGTTTCATAACCTGTGAAACTGTCCATGGTCCTGAAGCTGCAACGTCCAGCTGTCACCACCAGGGGTCACCAGTGTGCTTGGAATAGACAACCGCATAAGCAGTTAAGGAGAAAATGGAAAACGTGAATATAATGTGTCATTGAGCTATAAATCAAATCAACCCTGAGGTGGATGATTTGCATGGAGTAAATGTAATTTATTGAGCACGACAAAGACGGATCTGCGTGGAACACTTGCTCAAAATCATCAATTACGAGTTGTACCACTTGGAAAAGACCCAAAAGCAGAATGGAGTCGCTTCAGTCGGAGCTGAGCATTCGGGAAAGCAGAGGAACAGCTACCCCTGAGGGCGTAACTCTGCAAAAATTCAAGTATTGATGACTTTTAGGAGCAGATCACAAACACTTTAACGGTCACCCCTCACCACGCCAATGAAAAGAGCCGCTACCCCGAGGCCAGAAACGACTGAAACGCATGATTCATGTGAGGTGACCTGACAAGCAGATTTAATCCAGACTCTCAACCCATTTAGGATGTCAGCTCGCTCGGTCTGAGCTGTCGACCACCAACGTCTCGTTCTGCTTCGCAAGGGGTCCTAAAATATGTAGCTCCAAAAAACGCCGGATTGTTTTCATCATTCTCAGCCTCTGAGTCGTACTCAACATTTTGTCAAGTGTTGCCCTTGACTGCCTGGAGGGACGGAGCCTCTGTCATCAGCTGAAATGACAACTTTTTTATCATTTTTTTTAAGCTTTGAGGGAATGCCAGCGTTCAGAGGGTTTTCTGAGTAAAGTGAGACAAAAAAATCATCAGATTGGTGGAATACTAGGAACTGACTTGTCAACTAAATATTCAGGAAAAGTCTTTTAGTTCAGATTGCTGAGAATCAAAACCACAGATCCTGACAAAATAACCAAACATTAAGATACTAAGAAAAAGCGGATGCCACAACCTGTTGGAGGGCGTTTCCGAGTTTATTATTTACTAGTCAATTCCAGTTTTTCTTATGCAGCATATTTTCTACCTCTTGTATCCACATCAGCTTCTCCTGGCTATCAGCTGATCCGCTCCAGCTGTTCCACCCCTCAACTGGTTTAGTCGCGCTGTCCTATGCGAGCAACACAACAAAAAACAATTCAAACAAATCCGTGACGAACCATCAAGCACAACAAGGGTCCACGCATAAACCACCGCCACAACCGCTCTGTTAATCGCTAACTTCTCTGTTTTCAGGGCTTCAAGGCGGCAACATCCCAAGAGAGCAACAACCCAGAATTTGCCCCCAAAAAAAAAAAAGATAAATTAAAAAAATTGGGTTCCAGAAGAAAGAACCCTAAAAACAGCTCAGCTGGACACTCCTACGCAATCCCGGATCAGATCCCGGAAGAGCCCCCAAGATTTGCAAACCAAAATAAATAAAACGACCAAATATGAGGAGACTGAGGATAACACTGATAAAAACAGGACGCCGCAACCTGTTGAAGGACCACTGGTTAAAGTCCTCCTATGATCATTTTTTGTATTTAGAAGAAAAATAGTGTTTTAATTATGATTATGACGTTTTTAACCAAAATTCCATGACATAAATGTTTTAAAAAGCTATTTTTCATGTTCTGAAGCTGTTTCCAAAATCTCCTCTGAGGGGGCGTGGCTTTTGGAGCTGAGCTGAGAAGCCTCAACAAACCAAAGGAGCTCTCCTGACATAATCCAGATCCACCATTGCACGGAAACTAGCAATCAACTGCACAGTTTTGACGTTCTGCCTCTTCCAACTGTGGGTTGTGAACATGTGCTAGCAAACATTAGTCAAAGAAGAAGCCCCTCCCTAATTGTCCAGTTTGAACACTTGTGTTTGTTTGTCTTGGGCGTGCATCAAATGTCGGTGGGTGCAAAAAAACTTGCCTGACTCAGCATTTTCCGACCAAGTCAGGCTGTGACGTCACATTTGGCCAACGTGTGAGCATTAAAGGAAGCAGTTTGACTTTGGTTTGAAGCAGGTTTACGTTAATGAAGTCAGGTGAGGTAATCAAACGACCTCTACGAGTGAGTCTGTCTCTTACCTTCCATGCTGGCTCTTAAGGAGAATGTTAACAGCGATTGTTGACAAATTCCATACATAGGATTCTCTTTCTATAAACGCATTTGTTTCCACCTCGGCTGTCAAAGCCCGGCTTACCATCCCACTCGTTCTGCAGGCAGAAAGAAGGTATTGATTGAGCAGCTACAAAGGCGTTTTTCTCCCACCATTCAAACGGCCTTCCATTTTTTACTCCACCAGTTCCATTAACCTCCCCTTCCCCTCGGACCCCGCCGTCGCCCGGTTGCTCTCTGTTAACCCCGCTTTTTTTGTTTGTTGTTTCTTCTTCTCTCAGCTGGCGTTTCTGCTTCAGCTCAGCCCCAGTCATCACCTTTCTGCACGTGTTGGCATTGTGCGGCGGCGGCGGCGGCAGCCATGCAAAGGTGAGGAGCCGCGGCGTGGTTTTGTCCGTTCAGCTGGCAGCATTGATGCAAACAAATCCTCCACATCTGTAGAGGAAAAGTAAACATTAATGCAGCGGAGCTTCGGGCTGAAAAGATGACGAAGCAGCTCTGCAGCTTTGGAGCGAATGCTTCCACCTGATGGTACACGGAGTGAAAAGAGCTTCCACAAAGAGGAGGAAGGAGAAGGACAAAGGCGGAGGGGAAGAAACATTGCGAGAATTCCTTCAGCTTTTGTGCCATGCAAATTACGAGGCGTATCTATCTCTCCGCCATTGTTGGAGCCACTTCCTTGGCATTTGATCTGCAGGGCTGTGAGCAGTTTATTAAAAAATGAAAGTCATTCTAAATGAGCTGGTAATGCTCAACCCTTTCAGGAAATCTTAATGGATCCCAGCCTATCTTTGACAAGGTTAAATGCTGGAGGAGACAGCCACAGACCAGATTATGGACAGATATGAATACTAACCACCTTGCAGTGTAGATTCAGAGGTAATACTAGAGGAACATGTCCTCTTTTACTAGCATGCACCATATTTTGATATTCTTGAAAAACGTAAAGAGGCTGAATGTCAGTAAACCACAATGAAAACACCTAGTATACAGGTTTTATAGTAAAAAAAAATAGTTTTAACATTGACCTTTCAATTGAGATTAAGAACAAATAGGTAAATTAATATAGGTGTACCACAAGGTACCTGCTGAGAGACCCTATTTTTTTTCTTATCATTGCTTAGTTAGCATTACATTTCACACCTTTTCTGATGCAACCTGATCGTAAAGAAAATTGGCTTTATCCTACATAAGCTATTTAAGTGATATAACTATTTTTTTCATTTGAAGGTGCAAAAAAACAGAAAAATACCAGCATACAAAATATAAATGTACTGAGGCAAGTTCAGTTTTGAATGAGGATTGGAAAAAGAGTTACTGTTGAGAAATTTCTGAGATCAAAATTTCTGCTTCCTGTAGTTGTAAGGAGGGACACGCAAGTGAAAACGGTAAGATCCCAGAGTGAAAATTTAGAGGAAGTCTGAGAAACATCGAGGAATAAGGTTGTGAAGAAGGATTTAGAATTGGCTCTGGAACCAGTTTTAGTTCTGAAGAACGGGATGGATGGATGGACGGATGGATCCTGATGATGACACGCTTCTGAACTAGCTGAAGGTTTTGAAGAGATTTGTGATTGAGACCAAAGAAAAGAGAGCTGCAATAATCCAGGAGGGAAGTGATGAGGCTGTGAACTGCAGCGAGGGGGGTGGGGGGGGGGTGTTTAGAGTTGAGTGGGTGGAAGTCCAGCGACAGCGTCACTGGTGTAAGACTGAAACGATAAAGCCAAGGACTGTTGCTAATTACCATCATACTCATTTCTATGCAGATAATACAGTATTTTACTGTTTTAAAAAAATCCCAAGATTTATTTAAAGTCACACTCCACATGTTCTATTTGGAGATCTTTTTTTAAAATTATTATTATGATATCAAAATAAAAAAGATGGGATGTCTGTTATATCTGGACAACTTAATAAAGCCACTTTTTTAGTTGTATTTTGAAAATTTTCTTCGCCACGTTGTCATGAATTTAATGACAACATCTCAAAATTAGTTTATTTACTGAATTTTTTTGTTTAAAAATAATTGCAATTGAAAATAGATTAGTTAATTACAGGTTACAATTAACTAATCGCACAAAAAATAATCGGATGACAGCACTAATAAAAATGGTGACCATCATTGTAGCTATCCAGCTGTTGTACATTTTTCAACCAGATTTGAATAAAGAAATGCTCATAAATGCAAAATGTTCTTTATACATGTCCTCCATCATCAGAAAAAACACAATTTTCCTCCATCCAAAAGAAAAATTGTTATTTTATGGAACAAATTGAATAATCTACTGATTATATCTGCTCAAAAAATACCAAACTAGTACTTTTTAAAAACCTTTATTTTGATAGAAAACACCCTTATGATTTTAATCAAATTACATAAAAAAACAGGGGTTTGTACACAGAAAGATGTTGTTGTAAAAATATGTTTCATTTGGTTATTTTCAGGAATGTTTTGTTGAAGTGCAGGCTTTTGACATCTTCTTCACAGAGATATATTTAAACTGTAGTTTGAGGCCACTGTCCCACTTGGCCTCAGCATTTAACCAGCCAGCAAAAAAAATAAATATTAAATAACGGAGTAGCTGAGAGGCTCTGCAGACTAACAATCGATGCTGAAGTTTCACCTTCACACTCGCCTTAAATTAACCGTCCGGAGAGAGCGGAGGAGCCCCATCCCAAATGATTACATTATGCTCCCAGGTTTACATGCAGTTTCTATAAAATGCAGATGCTCCTGCTGGATGATGTGTCTCTCCACACCGAGTGTGCGTCCTTCAGATGACACCACTCAGAAAATGAATTCAGCCTCATTAAGTCTGAGGACGTCAAAGCAAAGGAAATTGTGGTACTACAATTTCACAACATGGGATTGTCTGAATAAAACATAATCTCCGTTTGTTTGAGGAGCGCCCTAAAGTCTGGGATAAGTTGTGCATATGCATCTTTGATGTCACACTCAGCTCCATCTATTATGAATACACGGAGCCCATATATGTTGCCGTGGAAAGTTGACATCTCGGTGCATCTTATGAGTATTTTAAGAGTTTCTCGACGCTGGTGCTGACTCTTGGCCTTCAGTATTTTACTCTGCAAATCAAATGATCGCTCAATATTGACCCGGCGTGACCTTTTGAACCTCGGCAGCAAAAAGCTTTCAGCTCCTTCAGCTGCTGGCTGTATCAGACGTGGAGGCTGAGAAGGACCAATCTGCCTTTTAGGACCCAAGGCTTTCAAAAGGACAACCTGTCATTCATTATTATGTCTATCTGTGATCTGGGTCAGGCCCTTGTAATGCATGAGCGCTTTTATGAGCACGCACTAGCCTACCGTGCAGCAGGGCCGGACCGCCGTTCCTGCTCGAGCACAATCAGGTCTATTGTGGCGCCCGCTCTTATTAACAGTCTCTAAATGGCTCCCAGCTCACGCAGCGGCTCTCCATCACTCAGGCCTGGAAGGCAGCGCTTTCACGGCCCACATGTGAGCCCCGGCCGGCGCGAGCTGCCCAAGGAGACATGAAAAACGCCTTCGTGCCCTTGTGCACAAACAGCAAAGCATAATAATCACCGCTGAGACGCTTCCTCCGCTGGATGGATGGAGTCCCGCACCACGAGTGTGTGCGCGGGGAGGCGAGAGGGCGCAATGGAAGGAGAGATCAGTGTTGTAGTATCCTCATGACTAATTTACTACCTCCTCCTGTGTTGCCTCACATTTTTGAAAAGCTCAGACAGCTCTTCAAGTTTTCAGTAATCAAGCCTGATATAATCTGAAACATTCAGGAACTTGTTTACCTGAATAAAAAAAAAAAGGAAAATGGGCCTCGGGACGCCGACGCTGAACAGTTTCTTACAAATATTTCAAGGACAAAACGATAGAACGCAGAGGAAAGGGTCTGCTCGGCTAAAAGCCTGCCTTTGAGGTGAGTGCTTCCACTTCTGCTTCAAGTTTATCTGCCCTGCTGCTGAAATCCCAAATCCCTTTTGGGGACAAAACAGTCCCCAAGAAATGCACCCGTTAATCCCATTTGAGTCATGCACGGAACAATTATGGTGTCCAGCTGTTTTAAAGCAGAAATACTCGGCTTTTTTAGAGCTGCCAGATATGTGACCTGTTTTTTAACAGCTTGCAATAAAGAAAAAAGAAAAACTGGTTTCAGCGCTGTGTTAGAGGATCTGAAAAACTACAAAAAGATGAACCAGAGACTAGCATGCACAGATCAAAGAGAAAAAAATAATTAGTGCTTGTTAACCTTTTGATCCTTTCCATATATATGTTTATTTTGTCAAAAAAAAGGATCATGAGGGTGGTTCGGCTACATGAGATTCAGCTCCAGCACTTTTCACATTTAACTTTTTAATAAAACAAGCTAGCAACATTTTTTTAGAAACACTTGCAATATTTTTTTTATTATTTCTGCACGATAGTGCGCACATAAGGTGCAACATCAATGAATGGTCTACACCACATGTCAAAGTCAAGGCCCGGGGGCCGGATCCGGCCCTCCAGAGGATTTTTATTTTATTGGTGTTTTATTATTTTTAATGGCCTGATTTTATCTTGCACTTTTCTCTAACTTTTATAGTTTTCAAAAAACATATATTCTTACGGGGAGTAAAATGTTGAAAGTAATTTTAGGTTTAAATTGATTTATTCTGGAATAATATCCCTGCTTTTTATTATTCATAATTGCGTTAAAAAAATAAGTTTTTAAAGTTTCAAAACTTAGCATTTAACTATTTTTTGGACTATTTTGGCATTTGCTAAGATTTTTTATACTATTTTGGAGTTTAGCTAGCATTTCAGCTACATGCTAGCTGTTTTGGCTAACCAAGGTTTTCTTTTAAAAGCATTTTTAGGCTTATTGGGAATTTAGCTAATATTTTAGCTGGCTATCCGCTTCAGCGTTTTCAGCTATTAGCTTCAGGTATTTTTAAGCTATCATCTTGAGCGGCCAAATTCCACTTACAGCATTCACTCTAGCACAGGGGTCCCCAACTGGCGGTCCAGGTCCGGACCCCGAGACCATTTTATCCGGACCCCCATGCATTTTAAATAAAAAATATGATTTTACGTTAATTTGGTGGTTGTGATACCCAAAGTGATTTTTGAACAGGCGCGTGCGAGGACAGCTACGTTTGGTCCTTCAACCGGCAAATAGGAATGGATTTTGGGCGCAAAAAGTGACTCCAAAACGATTCAAAGAGTGTATGGAGGCGATTGCAGGGAATTGGAGGAAAAAGAGAGATAGCAGCAGCAAGAAAAGGCCAGACAAGTACGTTCATCCTCCAAGAATCTCTGCTCTCATGTGTCGCTGATTTGTTTTGAAACACTCATATATTTTTATCCCAAACAGCTTAAAGGAAGGAAAAGAATTCTGCGTGTGACTTGGTGACTGCTGTTCAGTCTCTTCAAGGGAAACTGGACACTCTAAAGATGGATCTGGAGGAGAACTGTGAACATTTTTTCAAGACTAGCTCTTGATCTTTATTAAAAATCCCTTTTTTGTGAAGAATTTTGTAATTTTTTTCTAAAGAGGCCACACATTATTACAAATGGACGAGTGCAGGCTGATGAAGTGTTCATAGAACAATGTGAATCCTCTGATCCTGACAGGTTTTGTTCTAAAATAGAAGTTTTCTTCTTTCATTAAAGTGTCATTGTACACAATAACAATGTTTGGTTCTACCTCCAGCTGTAAATCAGCCTTCTGGTGCACATGCTCACACCTCAGAATGCCTTTAAATTTAAGATGTTAGCTGCCAGTGCTCATGCACATTTCTCACACTGAGATAAGTCTGTTTTGCAGTTTACCTTTATATCCATAAAGCTTTTTTGCACTTATTAAAGTTATTACTTGAATGATCAATATGTAGTATTATTTGTAATCTACTGTTAAGGGTTACAAAACAGAAAGTTAACATTTGCAGAATTATGAATCATAAATATGAATGCTTTTTGGGGTGTATTCATGTTACCTGTTGCACTTTAAGTAAAATAGAATGTGAGTTTGTAAAAGAGCACACATATTGCAATACAAGGAAGCAAGTTCATGTGCAATACTTTTTAAATGCAGTTATGTACATTTTGTACAAAAATGAATACTTTTTGAGACAATAAGCTAAAAAAGTCTTTGCCAATTTAACTAATGACTTACAATTAAATAAAATACATTTTTTGCTCATAAATTTACGAGATCTAAAGTCGTAATTTTAAAAATAAAATTCTCTTTATAAAGTGGCCCTAATACTCAGTCGTAGAAAATATGGCGCACAAAAGAAAAAAAAAAGGAAAGTGAGGGACTTTGAGTATATAACAGAATATCTTGAGGTCTGTGCCTTTAAGACATCTAACAGATGTTGTTTATGATAAATACAGATGTTTTAATTTTTTTTAATGGGTCTCCTTCCATCTTTTTATTGTAAACACTCACTTGGTGCCTCCTGTAGACTTATAACTGTAAATATTGACGTGTAAAGATGTCATGTCTGATTTGTGTGTAACTCATATTGTGTTTTTTGTGTGTATTTGTAAACTCAGGTCGTCGTTAATAAGAAATTGTTCTCAATCGATTTACCTGGATGAATAAAGTTTCAGCTAAAGGATTTATTTCCGGCTCCAGCAAAAGGAAGTGAATCCAGTCAGCATTTTACGATAATATGGACGCCGCCATGTTGGAACCAGATGAAGTCGGTAAGCAGTGATCAGTTTGAGTTATTGTCTCTATGGCAACCACTTTCACCTATCAGAAGTGAGATTGTTGGAAGACCACACCCCTAACACTTGAAAGGGGGCTCGGGAGAATCTGTCAATCAAACGTTTGAAACGTTGTACGAGAAATAACATATTTAATGTCGTGAAAATAATTAGGATTAGCAAGAATATGGAAAAATCAGATGTTGTTTATGGGATTTTGGCTTTTTGGAGCGAGTGGATACTTCCTGTTTTGAATGCAATGAGGGAGGGTCATATCCAGTCAATGGTACGGAGTCAACAAGTCCTAAACTCCTATGAACTTCTATGAGATAAAGAAGAGTGAAAACAGGAACCAAACCCCCAGAGTGCCTCATGGTAACCACCACAACAGAGCAGGACCTGCAGCTTGCAATCCTCAGTCACGCTTCGTCTGTATTTAAAGGTCCGGCCCACTCAGAGGTCGTTTACAGTGAAAACCTGTGTATAAATGGGTGACTTCTCTCCCTGAAGACCCGTTTGACCCTGTTAGGGGTCTGGCAGATGTTGCAGTGGGCAGGACAGACAAGAAAGGTGTGACAGAAAATCAACAACAACGACGGCGTGCAGAGCTGCTCTCCGTCCGCCTGGCGAGAAGCCATTTACTGCACCAGGGAGCCGCAGCATCTCTGACCCCCCCTCCTTGCTGCGCCGCCTCCTCTCACCATAAAACCATTTTATGCAGGTTAGAGGGAATAAAGAAGCGTGCTGCTCCTCTGACTGGGGCCCACATGGAGACACGATGCTGGATCAATAGCTGCTCTGGGTTTGCCTCCCTTGTGTCTGGTGTTGGGGGGGGGGGCATCGGAAACTTTTCTTCACATAAAGACGCTCAAACATTCAAAACCAACACATTTCATTCACCCTCAGAATAGTTTCTGAACAGAATTATAATCCCAAAACCTAATTATTTATTTCTACAATTGAAAACATTTTTCAGACATTTTTATTGTTACTAAAGAAAAGAATAACCCATGAACCAAAACCTTCCTTCATATACACTCATTTAACCCTGTATAGCCCACTGCATCAAAGAATTGGCAGAATTTTGATTTTTTTTTTAAATTTTTGTTAAACCCTTTGATAAAATCCACACAAATATTTTTTGTAATATATAATTTTTAAACCCCACATATATTATCATTTATGATACATTGGGTGATTTGTTATATTTTTGATCACAACAATGTTAGTTTATGATGCAAAAACATCAACATGAAGGATGAGGAAAATTAAAAAGGACAACAAAACACATCATTGACCCACCATCTACAATTTGATCCACACATTTTTAGCATAGTGTGTTGAAATACTTATTATTTAAGCCTCAAACTGATTATAGGAAATTAACTAATCGCAAACCTGGAAAATTTAATCGCGATTAATTGCATTTTTTTTTTGCTACAATGTTTGTTGACACAAACACAACATAAATCACACACAACTGTAGATTTAGAATGTTTATTTTTAACTAGTGCTGTCAATTATATATATATATAAAAACAAGACTTATTGTAGGGTTACCGTGACGACGTGCCGGACTATGGATGAAACAGTCCGCTTTTTGTAAAAAAGTGATCTAAACCAAAAAAAAAAACAAAAAAAAAACAGTGGGAATAAAGTACTAAAAACTGATTAAATATTTATTTATTTTGTAAATGACAATGTATAAGTGGGATAGTAATTATCATTATTTTTTTTTAAGAATCTTTATCAATACAGCAAGAAGTCATTTAAAGACAATGAATAACAATAGTTATTCTTAAGCTAAAGTTTTCAAAATTAGCTAAACTTTTGAAGTGCTTTAAGAGTTCATGGAAGCAGCCATTTTGAAATGAGCAGAAAAAGCCCCTAGTGGAGTAATGATGAACTACAGGACACAAGTCATTCATTATAATTATAATGTGGGTCAGACATCAACAACAAAAGTGACCATATGACTACTGACCATTGAGTGACTTAATATACAAATTCAAAATAATTTCTTTGTATGTATTTTTAAATCGACAAATAATCTTGAGGAATTTTTGTGGCGTTTTAAAAAAGGCCAAACAGCAATAAGTGGTTTATCAAAACAGTTTGCATGTTTAAAAAGATAATTTCGAGTTCAGTTTTGAACAAATGTTTTTTCTGAAAATAAACTATAATTCTGGGGTTCAAAACTGGAATTCCAACTCGCTTCATTTGCAGTGATTGAAATGAGAAAACATCAGGCGCCGCCGTCGTCGTTGCATTAATGAATTATCAGTTTGCTGCAGTGATGGATTCTTGTAACACCTGACTGTGACAAAAAATGAATGTATAAACGTTGCTTTATGTAAAAACAATGATTTTTTCCTCACATGATCATCGCCGTGTGGATGTCGGAATGGCTCTCAGCTGTGACCGGCCATGATTCAACAAACACGACTTACTCTGCACCTCAACAATCTGCATGAGCTGTAAATTTGGTCTCCCTCCCCTGCCTTCAATATTTCCGTCCCGTATGCTGGGGGGACAGAGCGCGCTGGCCCAGCGGTGTGGAAAATTAGATCATTAATTTGGACTCATCAACAAAGAATCTTTGATAAGTAATGTTGCCTCAGAGGTTGTGGGGGAGGGGGTCAGGCCTTCGTTTTTGCTGAAAATAGCTCTCCCGGTTACATGGAGGATGAAGCTGCGGATGCTTTCATTACGGCCGACAGATTGCATTAAAAAGCCACCAGGAACAACACGCTAATCCACTTTCAGAAACCCGATAACTCCTGCATCCTGTCTGTGTCACTCAGCTCCAAAGTTTCCTAAGAGAAAGGGAAAAAAGGTGAAACAGATTCACTGTTCAGCTCCATAAAAGGTAAATATTCCCCATTGTTGACTTTTTCATGATTATTTAATAATGATTTAATGCTTTTTTATGATTTGAAACCAAATAAGACAGAAAATTGCAACTTATTTGACAAAACACTATTGAGGCTAAAATGCTAAAAGCTAAAAATATAGATTTTCTGGAAACATCTGCAACCTTGTTCTAGTTCTTTCATTTACTCAAAATTGTCAGGTGTGAGCTGCTTTTCTCCTTCAGAATCCACTGGAATGTCGTTGATCGTGTTAACTGTTGAAAAGTTACAGTATGTCAAAGATTTTGTGTTTAAGCGTCACCGGTGACGCCTCGGGGGCCCGGTTCAAGAAGCAGGTTTTGTTGAAACTCTGAGTTTATGAACTCCAAATTCAGGAATTTTCAGAAACAAAGATAAGTTAAACCAGTGAAAGTTGGTGAAACCAAACCCGTGTCACTTAACAGGATTCGCTGAACTCAGAATCAATCACTATGGCGACTGAGTCTGTGAACGTAACCTGGTCTGGAGCAGGTTTCCTTCAGGAAACTCAGTGTTCCCTGCAGTCTCCGCCCCTTTTTAAAGTGAAGGATGTTCAAATAGGACTTCTTCATTTACATTTTGAGAACATTCACATTAGAGAGTTTATTTTATTTGAGCAATACTGCTTTTCCATGGACTCACTATAAATAATACTGAGTTTTCTTTAAACCAAATGTTAGTACGATGGGTTGAGCGCCTGAATCCCATTGCAAAGGACGATGTTTGAATCCTGGCATCCGAGAAGTTTTATTATTAAAAATTTCAGTGAAATTTGAGGGTTTCTTTGTGAGTCTTCTATTGTCAAAGGAGCAAAAGGATTTTGATTCATTTCTAGATGGTAGATCTTAATGAGACAACCAATTCTTGATTGTGGTGATCTTGAGAAAAGCATGAAAAAGAGTAGGGGTGGGCACACTATGACACGGGGGTCATATGCAGCCTGTTAAACTATTTAATCTGGCCCGCCAAACTGGAATAAATGATTTTATGTTTTATTTTCCCTGTAATTCAAGTGTCTCCTCACAGATAATGCACCATAAATAAATCCACCTTTGTTTGGGCACAGAAAGTTATTCTGCACTCATGAAGTGTTTGAAGATTTGTTGTTTTTCCAACATTCATGTGGGATTTCCAAGTCGGACGGACAGTCCTTTTTCTGATTATTCCAACCCCACATGAACGCAGCATTTTCCTGAAATTTTGTTTTTCCCCTGAGGGACACCAACCCATAGGTGAAGATGGCATTAAAATTAGAACAAAAATCACAATTTTGAACTAAAAAGTCCTAAATATTCTGTTTTAAAGTAATTTTCAATAAAAATTAAAGCATGTTTTACTCCAGATTCCATTATTTCTTTCTTTTATATGGTGAATTACCAAAACGTGGCACAATTCTGCTCCTGGTCCGCCCCTTCTGTCAAATTTGAGAACATTTTGTGGCCCAAGAGTTTTTCTAGTCCCTGGTGCAAAACGAAGAAAAGTTAAAACAATTTCCAACTTGGTTAAATTTCTTTAATGTCTAAAAAACAAGGTTTTATATTTTCATAATATAATAAATAGTCTGCATTTTAAAGAAATAGTGACAGAACGCCACAGTACACCAGACATAGTTTATGTTGTCATTACAACATCTGCACCACAAACCAACACAGAACAGCTGAGTTTTGGTTTTATTTACATCTTTTTTTTTGCAATTATTAGTTAGATTTGAAGAAAACTGCAGCTTATTATATACTCTCTTTCCCTACAACTTATTTTACAAATGTTTGTTAAAAACTTTTCCAGAGTTTCAATTGTCAAAATGTTGAAACCAAGCTTTTTATATAGAGGGCTGGGTGAACAGAATCTGTCATAATAAACATGTTCTTCTATTATATTATATATAGTGTTAGGATTCTGCACTGGGGTTTTTCTGATGTTCTTGGTCTTTGGTCATGATGTTTCCTCGTTTGTCAATCATCCACAGCTGTCTTGATTTATATTAATGACCCTTGCTGTGTTTTAGTGTCTGGTTTGGGTTTTGTCAAGTTCAAACTTCATTACTAAATGTTAAAGTTTCTTCTACCAAACCTGATCTCCTGCTATCATGGGTCATTCACCAATTCCTGGCCATGGGATTCACTGGTACTGACATCAGTGGAACTGAAATGTGTTGATCTCCTTAAATATTGCATTACTTAGTGAGAAAAAAAAAAGAAAAGTCACCAAAATGCTAAATGTAGCTCTGTTACATATTTTTTTAGATGTTCCTTCAAATAAATCTGATAAAACTTCAAGAACTCCAAAGGTGTCAGCTTCTTTAAAGCGATAAAGTCAACTGCTGATTCCTTCACAAAATAAAAGCAGGTATGTTGTAGATGCAGATCCAAGATCATTAATCAATTGGCAAACCAATTAATTTTTTAAGTTTTAGTTCACAATATTAATAAAATGACTAGATATATACCTGTGAAAATGCTAGTGTGAATGCTGTAAGCTGAATGTGGCCGCTAAAGATGATGAAATTGATAGCTAAAAACACTGAAGCTGATACCTGAAAATGCTGAATCTTAGGCTATAGCAAGCTAAAATATTTGCTAAAAACAAAATTAGCCTACAAGACTTGGAAAATGTCTAATTTAGCCAAAACGGCATAAGACTGTATAAGAATGAAATATTGGTCGAACTCCAAAATAGCCTAAAGTGAAAAAAAACCCTAGATTAGCCAAAATAGCTAGCATTTACCAACAATATTAGCTGAACTTCAAAATACCCTAAAAACGGAAAAAGCTTAGGTTAGCCAAATAGCTAGCATTTTCCAAAAATATTAGCTGAGCTTCAAAATACCCTAAAAAAACTGAAAAAAATCCTAGATTAGCCAAAATAGCTAGCATTTATCAAAAATATTAGCTGAGCTTCAAAATACCCTAAAACAACTGAAAAAGCCTAAAGTTGCCAAAATTGCTAGCATTTACCAAAAATATTAGCTAAACTTCAAAATACCCTAAAAAAACTGAAAAAGTCTAAATTTGATAAAATTGCTAGCATATAGCTGAAAAATTACCTAAACTCTGACATAGCCTAAAAAATGAAAAAGTCTAAGTTAGCCAACATTGCTGAAATATTAGCTAAACTCCAAATTAGCCTTAAAATGAAAAACTATATTAGCCAAAACAGCTAGCATGTAGCTGAAATATTAGCTAAACTCCAAAATATTTTGACAGCTGAATGAGATGAATAGGTGAAGGGGTTGAAAAGCTACGGACGGGAAAAAACGTACAGAAGACACCTGGGTTACTATCGTTTGAATGCTCCACAGCATTCACACAAGTTCAGCTCTCTCATCCAGAGTCTTCATCAGTTTTCCAAGGTGACTGTCGGATAGAAGGATCCACAAATCCACTGAGACAGAAGGAGGTATGAGCGCTGCTGCAGAAGCTGATGGCTGTTCTTATTTACTAAAACTAAACAGTGCAGACTTTCTGCTTGATTGCCAAAATAGAGTTTTGCACTAAAACCAGACGCAGCTACACATGAATGTAAATACTAACCAGTGTACTTTGCATCACAGAAGGTCAATAGGACCCAGTGAGTCATGTGACAACATCCATCACTTATGGAATTATTGAACCAACTCTATCGAGCATGCCTGGGATCCTGTAGGCTAAAACCCTTCAGAAGGCGCTCAGTATTCCTCAGGAATGAGCTGGGGATCTGTCTAAGGAGTGGGACGTCCTGTCTATTGACTGCATCTGGACAGTGTGGAACGACGTCCCGATGCACTAATCAGTATCAGAGGTGGCTGGAATCAATGCTAACGACTCCAGGATGTTGAATACTTTCATTAAAACCTGCTTTCATTGTAAAGCTGAAAGTAGTTAAAATGTGGGACAAACTCCTAAATCTTATTGCTGCATTTTGTCAAAATGTAGAAAGTCTAAATGAAAACTCTATGAAACTGGAATATGACTTAAATATTAACAATCAAAACTATTTTTTTTAATTAAAAACAGTGCATAAAAATAAGCCAAATATTATAATCTGTTCCAGTCCTGACTAAAAACTCTTTTTCAGAGATCAGAGTATGATAGCTAGAAGTCTTGTTTCTTTTCTCATCCAATGACATGCTTCAGTCATGGCTAGCCTTACAGGTGGATATGGTCTGTCTACAGGTGAAAAATGGGCAAACATGTCACGCTACACGGGTCGCCTGCACAACATTTTAAGACTGTAGACCCCTCGGTGAGCCAGTTGGGTGAAATGCTCATGCACTTTTTTTTTTTCAACGAGCCTGCTGCAAGTGACAGGTCGAAGTGAACGCCTGTAAAGCATGTCTTTAGAGGTGAAGAAGTGAGACACATGCACATCAAACACAGTACAAGGGACCTGTTAGTGCTAATTAAATGATGAGTGTGCGCTCCTGACTGTTAGAAACTAGAACATTAGACCATCCGTGGGTAGTTTGTTTGGACATCCTAGAGCCAAATGACCCAGTCATGTCAACCGTTGGGAGTCAGCAGCTCCCTGCTAATTAAAATCACCCAAAGAAAACAAATAAAGCCCACAAACTAAGACTACCAACATCCAACCCCAAACTAAAATAACAAAACCCAGCAGTGTAAGACTGCTGAGGACAAAGAGCAGGGAAAGAACAAAAAATAAATAAATAAGAGGAAAAAAAGCAATTCTTTGAAGACATTATTGCTTAATTATTTAAGCATTTATTTAATTTAGATTAGTTACATTTATAAATTGATGGCTGAGGTGCACATAGGTGATAAATTATGTAGATTTTTACATCCCTGAAGACGTCTTGTTTGCTTAACGCTACCTCCAGAATGAACAGATTTTATATGCAAAGCAAAAATTTAATACAAAGTTTGATCTTTTATGAGTTAAAAGCACATTTTATCTTGTTCTTCACAATAATGGTTACTAGCTGTCCAGAGCTGCTCTGAGTTGATCCTGCTTGGCACAGAGCAGCTTTTATTTTGAAAATAAGTTTTTTTTTTTTAAATCACATTTTGAGAGATACCAGGTTCTTTTTATATTTTTGCTTTTGTTCATGCCAAAAAAATTTACAAAATTTATATTTATTATTTAAAAAAAGAAGGTTATGAACGCAAATCCAAATTTCTTAAAGTCTAAAGTAAGACTATGCGGCTCCTTCTAGTCTTTGATCAGTAGAAAACGAGCCCAAGCGGCTCTTTTACTGTTAAAAGTTGCAGAGGAAGACCAAAGAGGAGGTTTATGGATGCAGTGTTGCAGTAGAGGATGCAGAAGACAGTTAGATGGAGGAGGCTGAGTCACTGTGGCGACCCCTAAAGGGAAGAGCCCAAAGGAAAAGAATGACTAGAGAGCGGCGGAAGGGCACCACGC
Organism: Oryzias javanicus; assembly: GCA_003999625.1. Classification (NCBI taxonomy): domain Eukaryota; kingdom Metazoa; phylum Chordata; class Actinopteri; order Beloniformes; family Adrianichthyidae; genus Oryzias; species Oryzias javanicus. Next base: position 8,308,260 of record CM012450.1, read on the forward strand.
AACAGCATCACTTGTATGTTGTAAGTGTGTGTAACTTCATTACAAATTGTTCCTGATGCATTTCCTCAAACATGATAATAGTACATTCCATTTCACAATGTCTCTGGAGGTGACCACATGAGCTCAAGTAAACTGTAAGACACACCTGCGCTCTTGTCTTTGACCCTCTATGAATCCAGACAACCAAAGCCTCACAGCTCCTGTATGGGTGAGACCTGAAGCTACATTCATACTGGCTCTGGCAACGCATGTTCAACCATCCACTGTCAATGAAAAGTCATGTATTACTACACACGTTTTGAAGACTGGTTTTGGGCTCTCCGTACAAAACGCCGGACTCGGATTCGGTAAAGGTCCTTTCAATCCACAAATGTGCCAACTGTTTGAAAATTGATCATGGAGGAAAAATGAATAATTTCTGTTTGTTCCCGGCTGGAGTCACGACACTTTCATATGTTGGAATAGAACTGAAAAAACCTGGAGCAACATTCATTAGATTTGCCCCGCTTTGACATTTAGCACCAAACCTCTTCCAATGTATCGGGTAGCAACAGTCCAATGGGAACACCATATACTGAATATGTGTTCAAGATTGTGCGTCACATTTTTAATTTAATTCTATATTTAAAACTGAGTCAATTTTGATTTTTTACTTGTAGTTTATATCTATGTTCTATTGATTTGTCATTTTCTGTAAAGTACTTTAACTTACGTTGTAGTTGAAAATAAACTTACATTGATGAGAAATAATTGGGAATACAAAAAATCTATACTTTCTATATTTCTTTTTAACTTCCCTCAAAGCTTTTTCTTATCACAGTTTCTTCCTTGTTCTTTGTGTTTACGGTTCACTGATATGATTCACTGGCGTGGCCCAATTCACGTGTTCCTCAATAGTCTGTGTCTCTCAAATCAGAGATTAAAAAACAAATGGCAGAGAAAAGAAAATACTGCCAGATTTTTCAAGTCATAAAGATCTACGGAGAAATAATCTAGTTTAAAAGTTTAATTTCCTGATATTTAAAGGGTCCTTTCGATGTTTCAGTGTTTTATCTGAGAGCCTTAAACTAGATTCTGTGACAAGTTGGCAAATTGCAACTCCACTTCCTTAATCTCAGCCCAGCAGTTGTGGATATGTAAATGTCTGTAAGATGAAAAAGGCTTTGAGCCATTTATTGGAAAGCTGGCTGTGAAATGGCTCGCTGTTCCAAGCTTCACAGGCTGTACGCTAAATTTATTATCCACAAATTATTCTGTTATTACATTTTATGAGATACTTCTGTTAGGTCTTTAGGGGTTTTGGAGGAAAATTTCCAGCAATTATTCACACCTTTTTTTTTTTTTTCTGTAATTCCAGACTTGCAGCAATCAAAATATTTCCCACAGCCTCAGCACAGCAAGTCATTTTCCTTGTGTTTTCAAATGCAATAAATCATTGGGAAACTTGTTTTTTGTGAGTGCAGTAAACTTCGAAAAGGAAACGCACAAGGTGAAGTACGCTTTTTTGCTTTCTTATGGACATGTTATTCAAAGATTTCACCTTTAATGTGCACATTGTTGTCGCTGCCATCAGATGGGAGTTTTACACATCAAAGTCTGTTTGCAGGTGTTGGGGATTCTCTACTGTGAGGAAAAACCGCCATAAAGCTCTTTGTGCAGCTCCCTCTGGAGTTCTCGCTATATTTAGAATAGTTGCCACGCTGCCTTGCCTTCAGGCGGCCCTCAAAGACGAGGAACCTGTGCGGTTGCATCCGTGTAAGCTCCCCTCAAAGCCAACACACTCCTTTGACAATAACAGTGATTTGACTTTATGGGACACGCTGGTTCTGTGCCGCGCGGATCAACTTCTTCGAGTCATTTGTAACTAACAACTTGTTGACATGAAAGTGGAAGGTCTGAGTAAAACTCGAGTCTTTCAAAATAAAAAATGTGTTGGATTTGAGGAAGGTCAAGAGGTGCGGCTTTTTTTAGGATGAAGTGGAGGAAGCTTCAAATTGAACGCTTTACAAGGACAAAAAGGTGTGCGGGGGAGGGGGGCTTAAAATGTCAGAGAGAGAAACGAGAACGAACAAACGCAGAAATCTGTCACGGTCAATAACAGTGGATGGCAACAAAAAAAGTAGAACAGTGTAGTGATTCTGGCAGAACTCAGGTCTATGGAAGCGTATATGTCTCAAAAATAAAAATAAAAGTCAATACTGGAAATGCTATTTCATTTTCAAAAAGTACCAGCATTATTTGTCTCTTAAATAAAATTTAAAAGCAATTCTTAGAACTGCTTTTTCATTTTCTTCTTCAACACTGCTCATTTTGTAACCTAATCAAAATGATAAAGAAAATGGCATTTGACATTTCATTTTCAAAAAGTTCTTTGGTAAATGTGGACCAAAATTCCATCAGAAATATCAATTTTGAAAATTAAAATGGATTAACAGAAATGCTATTTCATTTTCAAAATGTTCTTGCATTATTAGTCTCTTAAATAAAATTTAAAACCAATTCTCAGAACTGCTTTTTCATTTTCTTCTTCAACACTGCTCATTATGTAACTTAATTAAAATGACAAAGCCAATGGAGATTGCTTTTTCGTTTTCACGTTCTGCCGCGCAACAAGTGTAACAAAAATCTAAAGGCTAAAGCTAAATGCTGAAGCATGATCCAGCCCCAGCACAGCTGTCTGCCTGCCGGCACATTCAGCCCGTGAGCCCCGATGGACACGTCGGATGTATCAGGCTGCAGCCAGAGAGGCGGCGGGAGTAACAGACTGTCAAACTATCCACAGTATATCCCGCTTTTCTGTCTTTAAGGTTTTAAAAAACACAAGTTAATCGGCTCATTTTTCCTCCTCTTTCTTCCTTTTCTCTGTATAAATCAACGAGAACTGCTTGAAGTTTCCAGACAGCATAAACCAAACTGGAGGAGGAGGAGCTCTGACGTCATCGTTGTGCGCCCTTGGGACTTCCAGTCCCAAGTCCCAAGTACCCTTTAGATTTTTGTTATACTTGTTGCGCGGCAGAACGTGAAAACGAAAAAGCAATCTCCATTGGCTTTGTCATTTTAATTAAGTTACAGAATGAGCGGAGTTGAAGAAGAAGATGAGAAAGCAGTTCTGAGAATTGCTTTTAAATTTTATTTAAGAGACAAATAATGCTGGTACTTTTTGAAAATGAAATAGCATTTCCAGTATTGACTTTAATTTTTATTTTTGAGACACACACGCTTCCATACAGGTCGGTTCATGAGCAGCAAGAATATTAGTTTATTACACTAAAGCTGCATTCACACCTGATGCGATTCAAGTGTCATGTTTGTGTCAGCTGCTCAAATTACAGCTGACCTAAAATTATTTTGGGCTTCACTCATGAAAAACATGGATGATGTTGAGCGAGTATGTAGCAGGACGGAATGGGCTGCACCTGCTACACAGGTGTCGGCAATCCTCTTAATTGTCATAAAGGGTGTGGTGGAGCCTATAAAAGGCAGAGTTGCAGTGTGCCTGAGTCTGCACTCTAAAGAGGAGACGCCACACTGTGATACAGGTTCCAGGCCCAGTCAGAGGGCACCTGAAACGGTGTGTGGGGACCTGTGGCTCAAGAGTCCCCTCTCCACTGCATCAGAGGGGCACTTGATTTGTCAGGACACAGACGGGTCTGACCGTGAGCCTCTGCTGTTTTGCCTGTGTTTCCTTGCTTGGCTTGGTCCTTTTTATAATTATGCTTTTAAAATTGCCCTCTTTTTACCTGGTTGGTGCCTGATTGCTGTGTGGACGCCAGAGCCTCTACCTTTTACCCACCCCTTTTTACACTGGGCTGGTTGCTGCCGCAGCGTGGACGGCAGGACGCTTGAGAGGGGGTGATCACTTTGGATCGTGGCTGGACTGGGAAGCGGTGGCCACTTCTCTGGACCCTGGATGTACTGACTGCCGTGTCCAGGAGCGTACAGTGCTAGAAGGAAGTCGGCCGCCGCCCAGGACTGTTTGGACCACCAGCCATCTTAATAATTTTTTATTCTTGTGTGAATGTGTGTGCATGTGTAATTTATAATTTTGTATTTCTCTTTTTTAAATCTATTTTAGAGCCAGTCCCCTGCAAGAACCGGCCATCAGGTGGTGGAGTGGACCTACGTGTGTCGTGATCCCTACGTGTGTCGTGATCCCTACGTGTGTCGTGATCCCTGGGTTGGATTTCCCCGTCCCTTCACCTTTGTATTGCATGGTGCACGCGTGTGGGGTAATTCGTTGTTTTGGGTATCCCTCCCCGCCTGTTGACCTGGTCTGGTAGGTGCAGGAGGGCTGTGCAGATTTTAATTGTAATAAATTATATATTTTAAAACCTCTCAGAACTGCGTCCGTGCCCTGTGTGATCCTGCGTCTTAAAATAAATTTTAGTGTGCCCAATACCTTGGCGCCCCAACCGCTCGTGTTGCCACAACATTGGGTTTAGATGTTTTGGAGAGCTCTACAGAGGCTCTGGCGAGCACGTTGCCATGTCTGGGTTCATCAGATCATTCATAGACACTCCCAGTACAGTGAATTTCACTGTTCACTGCAGGATTAAAATAGCCTGGATGATGGCCATTTGAAGCATCCGTGGACTAGTTTGAAGAGGGGAAAAATAGAACTGGAGGATCTTTTTATTATTGTCTTGATGAAAATAATATACAAACCACTTGTAAACCAGCATAGCAAAGTCCTCTGTCCGTCCACTGGGCAGTGGGCTCCATCGCTCCAGCACCATGGGCCCTGTAACAAGCTGGTAATTTGTCCAGGTTGTATCAGTCTACAACCCTGCAGCCCCTCGCAGATGTTTTCTACTCGCTGGTCGTGTCACTTGAAAGCTCAATCCCTGTTTGGTTAAAACAAACTTCAGAATTTAGAAGTCTTGACACACCCCGTCTACTGTCTGAATCGCATTGCGACACTCAAATTCTGCTGCTGCCAGACTGACGCAACACGCCAGACGCCTAAATCCCGTCGCAGGACCTCAGATCCCATCTGTACTTTGACTTACCTTTGAATCTTGAAGCGTGAATCTGGTCTGGTGTGGAAGCACCATAACAATAGCACCAAGTTAGTGCATTGGTCCAATGTAAGAACAGTGAAGTCGCATATATCCCTCTATCCATTTATTGCTTATTTATAAACACACTTATGGAGCCTTTATATCTCATATTTAAAGACTTTACACGGCATAAATAGTCCTCACACTAGAGGCTGACATTTTTTCAGGATTCCCGCGGGATGGGAGTTGTTTCTTCCATTTATCACAGGACTGGAACGGGACGGAATTAAATTCTAACGTGAGCTCACCAAAAGCCGACAACTCAAGACACTTGTATGAAACTTTCACATTTGAAGGTGCTGGGTAACAGGAGGAGAGAGGAGCATGCCAGCCCAAATACCTCTGGCTGGCTGCAGTACGCAGTACTTTTACGTTTGTTTCTCCCCCAGCCCGTCCGCGAGTCGTGACGCACACTCGCAGGTGCGCAACCGCACGCTCACAGCGAGTCAGAAGTATTTTTGATCAATGGATCAGGGGTGCGGGAGTTGTCCATATTCGCGGGAGTCTCCTTTCTGGGAGTATGTTCTTTTATTATTTTTCTTTTATCTTTCATTAGCCATTCTCTTCAAGCCGTGTATGAATGGTCAAGCATTTGTGCTGCGCGGGCACGCGGGGAGGCGGGGTTTGCGCCGAGCCGAGTACGAGAGAAAGACTCTTTACTCTCAATGTACTCTGTCTTACTGCGGCTAACCTTCATTCCTCTCCTTTCCAGGGCAAACTTCCACCTCTCTAGCTCCTCCTCCACCTGTTCTATAAACCACAATATCGTCTGCAAACTTTGAATCCATGGTGATTCCTGCCCAGCTGGAAAATAAAGCAACGTTTTTGTGCAACTCAAAATGTTAACTGTACTTGTATTCATCTATGAACAGTATGTTTTATTATGTTTATTAGAATGAATTTTGAAAATATAATTCATGGTTTTGGTGTGCCACCCTGAGATTTAAAGTGGCCCCGCAGCGGCCGACCCATGAAACATTTCTGAAGGCGCCACTGTATCTTTAGACTGTGAAAGAAACCAGAGTGCCTACTGCTTATTTAACCCATGCATGGACGGGAGATAATGAACTCCACGCAGGAAGGTCATTGGGGGAATCGAACCGATGACCTGGAGGCTGATTGAACACTGCACAGTAACTGAAAATGTAGAAATGTGGACTCAGCTACTGCTCTGAAACATGCTGGGAGCAGATACAATTAAATGTAATGTTTTACTCTATGACTAAATAAAAACAAAAACATAAAGGAACGGAACAGGAGCGGGATCAATTTTGCACGGAGTGGGAGCGGGACGGGACAGGATTACTCTCTGTGGGAGTGGGACGGGACAGGAGTGAAAATCCACTCCTGTGTCATCCTCTACCTCACACTAGATTAGATCATAAAAACAGTTAACAAGTACTAAAAGTCCTATCACTACATGAATTCATCTGTTAATAAATGATAACAGTACATATCTAAAAATGTGGATGTGTAATTATACAATTGCAAGGTTTTTTAAAATAAGTGCTAACACTTTATAAAGTAGCTTGCAACTTAAAGAACCAGCTCTAAATAAATGGTCTGTAAATCCTTTTTAAATTTTAAATGTTTATTTGTTAATGAATTAAGTCTTAACATATTAATAAATACATTTTAGTAATCTTTTTAATCATGAATAAAGCATTAATAACAACACATAAGTGACTTGCTAATACCTAACAAAGTATGAATGAGACTTTATAAATTAAATAATAAATTAATTATTAATTAAGTGTTAACTCATAATCAACTAATGCTTTACTAGTGCTTAAAAGTGTGTAGCTGTTATAAAGTGCTATCAGTTGTAGACTTTGATCATTCAAATAATAAAGTTGCACTGTTAAGTCAATAGTATGAACCCAATCTGAGGTCACGCCGTAGCACGAATTGATTGATGCAGCCAGAATTGGGCGCCAGAGTTCACAAATTTGAACTTTGGTGATGTCACTGCAGTGCGTCAACCAATCAGGGACTCAACTTTGGACAGGTGGCGTTTTCAGTGACAGAATCCACATCTAAGATGGTGGACCGACTTTTCCCATCCATCCATCCATCCATCCATCCGCTCCATGTAGCCATCAGGCTGAAAGCACCTGGTTGTAGCTCCTCCCACAAGCGGCTGGGAGGACAAGTTTATAGGACCACATTTTTGGAGAGGCGGTGAACCTGGCTAACATGCTGTTTGTGGTGAGAGTTGCTCAGGTGAATCCAAACTACAGTTTCAGTCATGGAAGGAAGGATTCACACTCTATAACCGTTTAAAGAGGAGAGATCCAGGCTGCTTTTTTGTAGGTTCTGACATGACGGTAGGTTTGTTTTAGCGCCGGTCTTTGATTTTACTCATGATTATCTGTTCCTCCTCACACGCCACACCTTCTCTTTCTTACACAAAAACCTGCCCGAGGTCAAAGAAAGACATCCCGCTTCCTCTACACGCTCAAGGCAGACGTGGCTGTTTGGGAATCCTTGGTTGAACGAAGACGGATTATTTGTTGGTTCAGACCCCAGCGCGCTCCGTGGTTGGTCGATCCTGCAGCAGCAGCAGAGCCGTGGCTCCGCCCAGTTCCCCCCCTCTTCTCCCTGACGCACAGTCAACCACTTTTGCTTACAATCTGTCTCTAATTCTTGACCTCTCCTGCCCTGCACACCACATAGATCTCATTTCCTCACGCTGAATGTGCAATTCCTTGTTTCTGTCATTAGTGTGTATCTATTAAAACTGATCAGTCCTGCCGCGCAGGGAGGCTTCTTACATTTATTGTTGGGGCCGTGCAGCTCTGACTCCTGCTCTCTTACTAATGCAGCCATTACTGCTCAGCTGCGATTTAGGAATTTAGCCTTATTCTGGATTTAGATTAAATGGAATTCACCTTCCAAGAAACAACTAAAATAACACAAAATTCTTCCATTTTCTGTTCTTTATTTTGCTTTATATTGGGTGAGAAGAGACGCAGAAACAATCCACAGCTTTTTAAAGGGGATTGTACAGCTAAAGTAACTTAAACATGACAAAACCAGTGAGGCGACAGAACATAAATGAGCAGATGACCTGACAATGAGAACTGAGAACCAGACACTTAAATACACTGAGGTTGATTAACTAAATGAAGACAGCTGTGGATGATTAACCTGAACATGGTGAAACTGACAGGGAAAACAGAAACTGACAAAACATAAGCACTAGATCATGACATTAATACTTTCTTGAAAATGCATTTTGAGTTTTGCTAGTCCTGCTTTTTAGTCTTTTGTCACCCAGCTTGCTCTAAACTGTTGCGTCAATACAGAGGATGGCCGGCTGTGGAAGCAGCAGCTGCTGAAACTAACAGCTGGTTTTTCTGGCGTCTTTGACATCAGTGTGATTTTGCACCTTGCCTCACAATGCTTCCACTAAAGTCAATAAGGAGGGAGCTGCAGGAGCTGCTGTAAAAGTGGACATTATAAACGGCAATTTTTAAAGCTGTTTTGCTCTCAAAAGATCCCAAATAAGCTGCTGTCACAAAGGGGTGCACACTGCAAAAACACAAAATATCTCCAAGTATTTTTGTCAAGTAAACGCCCGTTCCAAAGAAAACATGTTCTTGTAGCAGTTTTCTTATGACAGAGGACAAATGTTGAAGAATTTAGGATTAAAACTGTTTCTAAGTCCTTTTGCCGCTCTGAAGAAAATGTGTTTTGAAGAAAAAATGACCTTTAAAATTTTAGCTAAAAACTGCATCATTATAAATTAAACGACCACTAAGAATGATTTTACAATAGATTAAAATACAGTTGGAATTTAAATTTAAATACTTATTTATACTTAAAATAAGACAAAACTAATTTACAAAAAACTTTGCATTGAGATGGAACCACCTATTTTAAAACAATAAAACTTGAATATCATTTGATTTTGAAAATGAATTATTTCAAGTCACATCTCAATTAATGATCATTTTGAAAGCTTTACCTTTCAATGTGTATTTCCAGACTTATTTTAAATAAAAGACCTAAAAATAAAGGTAGTTAAATGGATGTAGTGCTTATGAATTTCTATTTTTCGGGAAAAAGTACCATCATGTATCTTTTTATTCAAATGTACCAACATTAAAGATGGAAAACTTTCTTTTAACAATACAAGGATATTTATGGTATAATTTTTCAAAATATGAGAGTTTATAACTAGTTTAAACCTGGAGTTCCAGTGTTTATATTCTTTGGCTTATTGTAACTTTTCAACCGGTAACACAATCAACGCCATTCCAGCAGAGAAGTTAAAGTGATGATTTTGGGTTTAAGCATCACTATCTCAGATGTTTAAAGGTTAATATTACATTTAGTTTTAAGAGAGCAGGACACAACTTATTTTAAGAAATCTTCCAAATTCTACTAGTTTTATTGGCAGATTTTTTTCTTTTTTTCATCTTAAGCAAGTGAAGCCAATTCTTTATTTTTAGTATGATTTGAGAAAAAACTACATTTTGCAGCGTCAAACTCAAACCACTGTGAAACCTTGTTAACTCCACCAGCGATCAGGAGAAAAACTGCAATGTGTCGTTAAAGCAGCGATGATGCCTTTTAGGAGCAAACACGCCATGTAGGAGCCGTTCCAGTCAGCGCTGTGCCGTATAAGTCCATATGCTGCGCCTCCCTCATCCTCACTATCTGCTTCCCCTTATTTTCCCACTGGGTGGAGGAGCTATAAATTAAACTGTGGAATTACTGCTAACTGTTGGAATAAATTAGGGCGCCTTTGCGTCTGTAAACACTGTCTGACTGTGTAATTACACTCCCACTCCTGCTGAGACGCCAAAGACGGGGAGGATATGGGACGGCTCAGAGATGGAGCGACACTGAGAGCGAAGCATCTCAGGGGTCAGATGATAGAACCAGACCGCGATCTGTGCTGGACTTTAGAGCAGATTAAGGGAAAAATAGAAGAGCAAAACCAGCATGTTAGGTTGTAGATGGAGGCCAGACGATGACAGAAAAGTTCATATCCCTCCTATTCTTTGGTTTCACTTTACTTAATAGTATCTCTTAAACAAGGAGTTTTTTTTTTATGCCAAGCTGACAATTAAAACAAAAATGAGTCTGAAGCCTGTCATCAAGCAGCACGCCACGGGATTGGTCTACGTTGCGTCATAGTAACAATTTCTATCATAATTTATGGTTCATGATATGAATCACAGTGGATATTGATTCATGTTGAACGATCCAAAAAAAATGACATTTAAAATGGAGCCACGCTGTGGCTAAAATTTGATGAAAAGATAAAAGAGATAAAAGCATAAAAATGATAAGCCATAAAAATCATAGATTACTTAAAAGCCCAACACATAAAAAAAACAGTTGATTAAATTATTTATGTAAACGCTAAATTGAAAAGATGTAAAATGTCAAATCCATTTATATTTTAGTTTCATAAAGTTCTGTTGTTGTTGTTCCACTTTAAAATATTACAACATTATTAGAACATTCTGCCACACTGCATGGTCACATGGTTTCTGCAAAATGCCAGCTGTTGCCACACTTTGGACTGTAATGATCATTGTTTTGCTGTCACCACGTGTGTGTTGTCTGCTGGGATAGATCTTTAGCAGAGCTGCTCATATTTTAGACAAAAAAGCGACAAATTTGGCGAGGATGTACTGAAGTATTCCATCTTTCAGAAAAGCATGTTAGCCATGAGAAATTAGTAAAAATGGTGGTCATATGTTTGTGTGAACTGTATTAGTCGCAGATCAAAGGATTAGCATTCTTGTACTTATTTATTTAGTTATTAGCTACGCTTGGTGGATTTGTTCTGAAACGTCTGACTTTTGTCCTAAAAATGCGACTCATACTCCAGAGTAGGGATGCCACGATTACTCGATTAAATTATTTTGGTTTTTGGTTGTCGAAGCGTCGTTTTTTTGTTTGTGTTTTCCTTGTTTTGATCTCGGGTCTGCCATTCTCTTTATCACTCATGCTCAGCAGTGCTAAGCCAGTTAGCAGTGATGTCACAGGGTAGGCTGGGATATCAACAACAATGTAACAACACGCTAACAGAGCTCGAAAATGTGGGAAACATAAGAAAAATATAAGAGGAAAAAGTGTCCAATGTAATTTCTGCAAGGCAGAACTTGTGCTTCATGGGAGCACTATGGCGATGCATGAAGCATGTTGTGACGAAGTTCGATCAAGTTGAACAGAGAGCTTCGTCTATCTAAGCTAACATTGGCGCTAACACAGCTAGCTCTGCTGCATAGTGAACGTTTCAGAATCCGCGCTCTTTGAACCAAACGCCCGCGAGGGTGTGGCGCGGATTATGAGTTTACACCGAAAATGATCAGCTCGTCCAAGGCTTCATTTATAGTCTGCGACACGATCATGTCGTCCGCTTCGTAGAGCGGATTTTTGAAGCGTTCACCGCACAGACAAAGAGGCCGTGTGTGGGTACGGATCTGCAGCAGTGTTGTGGAGCGATATGGGAGTCCCAAAAGGGAAGTAACACGCCTAAAAGTCCAGAGCTAAGATGACAAGTGTAGTATAATATTAGCTGCATTAAGCTACAATTAAATGTAACTTAACGTCACAAAAACGGCAAAAAACAGCATTATAACAACAAAATTAAAGAAGTAACACAGATTTAAGAGCGAATCTGAAAAATATTATGTCGTTTCGGTCTGTGCATGTGCAGTGGATGTAGGTAGTGAAAGAATTAAAGTACTGTAGTACATTCTAACATCTGCTGATTATCCCCTTTTTGAAAATACACATTTCTCTAGATGTAAAGTCTCAAAGCTCTTTGTTTATATGGGCATCCTCAGGTTTTCATGTATAGGAATATCTTGAGTTCAAAGATATAATTAGTGTTTTGCTTTTATAAATGGGTAAATATTGTGAGTGTGTTTATATCTGCTAATCTAATAGCTCTTGAAATTCATTATACATGCTTTATTAAATAAATGTATTAAAGAATTAAAAATAATTGCAGGCTTTTCTTATGTTTTCTGTAGTTCATTCAGTTTGCCTCATTTGAATGAAGTCTTGAAGGAGAAAAGCTTCATGATTCATTAAAGGCATAATAGCTATTGTGTTTATTTTTAGTTAGCATATAGCTCAAACACTTCAAGGTTAAAGCCAATTATGGTTAAGATGTGTGTTTTACATCCAGCCGCCGCATGATCCGATTAGTCGACTAATCGAAGAAAAATAATCGGAGATTAGTCGACTGTTGCCAGAGCGACTTATATATGGTTTTCTTCTTCTTGATTAGACATATTTTGCTCTTGCGACTTATACTGGGGTGCGACTTATACTCCAGAAAATACGGTAATTCATATTTATTATTTAAAAAAGAATGTCATGAATGCAAATCCAAATTTCTTAAAGGCTAAAGTAAGACTATGCGGCTCCTTCTAGGTTTTGATCAGTAGTAAACGAGCCTAATTCGCTATTTTACTGGTGAAGGTTGCAGAACCCTTCCTTCTTCTAACCATAAAATATGTTCTACTGTCATGAACTGGTGTTGGTGAAGGACCCAATTGCAGGAGACCAGACTTAAAATATTTAATTACTGAAACATGACCCAAAAAAAAAAAAAAATCATGGAGAAACAAAAAATATTCTTCTACAAAGTAGAAGCTAGGTGATGAGAACTGACCAAGTATGAACAGAAAACCCAGAAACTTAAAAGGAATTTAACCAAACTGGGAAGTTGGAGGCTGACTCCACCCACATGCCAATGTGAAAATCCAGTCAGAGGGGTGGAGCTTGGGGGCAGGACTGTTGTCATTGTCGCTACATTTTCTGTATGTGGGAAGTCTATCTGTTGAACCGCTCACCCCGCATACGCGACCACACGTAACTTCCCCTAAAGCATTTTACGGTCGTCGGACGTTAACAACAATAATAACCTCTTAGAATGTAATGCAGCACTTAAAATGTTGATCATAATGAAAATATTCGCTTTAGTGTTGAAAACAACGAAAGGAAAAAGACACGGTAAGGATCAGGACCGTATGATTTGCAGTGACTACAAACAGAAAACCAATGTTTTCTTCTTCTGCTGTTGTACATGACAGCAGTTTACTCCCCAAATTAAGAGGATACCGCCCCACTTCCAGATCCAAACACGTTATTAACGGCAACTTCTGTTGCAACATCCGGTGACAACTCCAAGTAAAACTTGTTCACTTGTCATTTTTTCCTGGTTCCAATAAATGAAAAATTTAAAAATGATCAAACGGAGAGAATGACTCCAAACCGAGTCATTCATCCTATCACAGCATTGAGATTATACGATTATACAGTATTTCATCAGTGGCTTTTTTTTTTTTCGCACTGTAATCCAGTCAGGAGAAGCTCTCGGTTGTTGAGAAAAACTTAAATTCTTGTGATCAAGGAGTTTTACTGTTTGGAAATGACTGTCGTAAAATGGGCGAAGAGCGGAAGTGACGTGTGGTTCACGCATGCGTGGTGAGCGGTGTAGTCGATAGACTTCTGAATACAGAAAATGTAGCAACAATCATGACTGGAGCTGCAGATCATGACGTGAAACTTCTGAGACTTACATGGTTTGACCAATCACAAAGTTCCTCATTTCAACCTGTAGGGGGCAGCACACAGACGATTTTAACTGTATTTTAAAGAATTAAACAATTTTATTTTAATTGATCAAAAATGTGGCAATAGCTAACAGAAAGCACTTTTAAAGTTCCATTTGTAGAGCTCAACAGCCAAAATAAGTTGATTTAGAGATTGGTTACCCTTTATCTAGGCTGAGCGTGATTAACTGAACTGAAAACAGCTGTTAATCATGATCATGACCTGGAACTGGTGTGAGTGGTGGGGGAACTTAGAACATGAACAAAAAAACACTGTAAACAAAGTCACAGAACCCTTACAGTACCCCTCCCAAAAGGGGCAGATCTCAGATGCCCCAAAACATAGGAGGGAGAGGCATGGAGGAACAAAACAAGACAAGTCCTGAAAACATTTAGGGTTCCTGCAGCCAGACGGATATGGGGGGCATCAGAACCCCTCCCCAGGAACAGGCGAGAAGGGGAGCAGAGCCTGAATAGGAATTGCAGTCTGCTGGACGGCCAAGTAAAAAAAAAAAAAGAAGAAAAGATAGTGTCCATACACTAAATTGTTCCATTCCCACCAGATGGGTTTTCTGAAAGAAGGGATCCTATCCCAGCGAACATTTCAATGTGGGCCCCAATTGGTTTACCTTTGGGCTGAATTGGTGGGCCCCAGGTGGGTTTGTCCTGGGTTCCAGGGTGGCCCCACCTACCTGATTTGGTAAATATGCCAAATTTGGTGCTTGTAGCACAAACTGGCTCCACTATTTGGTCATTTTTACGTTAAAATAAACCTACTGTGCCTCAATGGAAATGGTATTTTCCAATATTGATATAGTTGATTTATTTAAACAAATTCATAATGGTGGATTCAATTAACAACTTCAGGTAGATCGATGGCTGGATTGCATCAATCAACACTAAACTTCAGTTTCTCACACTGACTTTATTCATGTAACTTGGATGGACTAAGATCGCAGAGGAGCTTATGTGTCATGACACCTTGTTTAGATCAGGTGAGGAGATGAGCTGCAGGCTGGTTCTGTCCAGGTAAAAGGCCCTCTCTTCGCTCTTCCCAGAGCTCTCTCTTTGAGAAACATGGGAATATGCCACCGTGACATTGATGCATGAAGGCAAAGAAAACTACAAGGACCTGCATTTTTCATTTCCAAGGTCCTCCTCCTGATGTGATGCGCTGCTGCTCTGCATTGTAATTACAGGAGCCACTGATTTCTGCTAACAGGCTGAATTTTCTGGGCGAATCTCTCGCTCGGTGGATGATTGAGGCTCCAACGGCACATCCTGAGCGGATCCACAGGTTCTCGCTTATAGGGAAAAAAAGAGACAGATTCTTGGGTCCACGTGGATTTGAAAAGTATTGGTTTTGGACGCGCAGACAGGAATGTAAGCAGCTGGTTTGAGACTCCCAAAGCTCGGGGCCCCACAGGAGCAGAGAGGGCTGCGTGGCGCGCAAATCCCAGAAGACTGTCACTGATATGGGGAGAGAAAAAGCCCTGATTGGACAGAAGCTGCCAGTCATAAATCTGTGATCAGAGAGGAGCTCATCAGGATAATCTGATCAGGAAAAAAGTGATGAGAGGGAGGGAGAAACCCTCATCTGATTTGGAATTTAGAATTCATCCTTTTTTTTTTTTTGTTCCATCCATCCAGCGCGTTCATTGCGCACAGGCGCATTTTTTTTTTCCTGGGATGCACGGGTGAGCGCGCACGGGTCAGTCCGGTAGACTAATTACCATAATAAGCAGCATAAGTTCGCCGAGGCGGCGAGTCGGGCACGTTTGTTAGTCCGCGTTAGCGCGCAGGCAGTGCCGCAGCGGCGGGGAGGGAGAGGAGGCGCAGACAGACGGAGGAGCTCCCGATCGCAGCCGCGCGTCCTCCCGCAGAACCGAGCCTCCTCGTATGGGAATACAGCGGGGCGACAGCACACCCGGCTCCGGAGGATCCCCCCCCAGCATCCGAGGCGGCGGAGGAGACGCAGCATCCGGTATGTGCGCGCCGATTGATGCGTTCCATCCATCTATTATCCTCCGAGGTGACAACAGAACAAAAAAAGAAAGAAAAATGAGGGTCTTTTTATTGGTGTCGCAACAAATGCGCAATTGGATGTTCATGTCATCGTCCTCTCATTTGTGGGGAGGTTTGGGAAACCGTCTGTCTGCGTGTCTGTCTGTGGCATTTCCAAACGCGCTCGGCTGGCTGGCTGACTGTCTGTCTGACTGACTGAGGATGGATGAGCTTTGGCTCCATAGCTGCTTCACAGATGGACGCGGAGGCCAAATCCAAACAAAAGGTGCAACGATCACATGCAAAACAGACAGCCAGCTCCATCCTGAATGCGCATTCTCTGTCACAATATTTCCCATTTGCCCCCAAATACCCAACATCTCGATGTCATTGTGGTGAAATAGAGCCTCAGTATCACCCTGTGGGGGGAGGGCTGCACTGTAAAGTTGTTCTGAAAGCCCCATCCTGCTAAATTTCCCATTTACTTCTCCGATAAAGACTTGTGGACAGAATTACTGCTGGCGTTAGAGCTGCTGCAGCACCCCCACCATTTATGCCCATTAAATTGTCATTAAGGTGGTAAAACAGCTGAAATCTGCTCAACATGCGCACAGAAAAAGGGAAGCTGCTGACAGAGCAGTCACCGACCTGCAGAGAATACAGAAACACTCATGCAAACAGAGGCAAACACAGATGATTTTGACGCGTGTGGCTCAGTCAACAGCATCCATGTGTCAGTTGATGATGAGTGTGGAAGGATTTTCAGCTCCTGCAGGAATTTCTGCCTCAAGTGTGCGACGCAGCCAGGTGATGAGGCTCGACCTGTCCTCACAGACCGACAGACAGACAGACAGATGGCATCTCCAAAGGCGTTGATCTCTGAGGATCCTGCGTCTGGCACCGACTGTGGCAGCGGTGTGTTAAATGGATAACTTCCCCTCACCTTAAAAAAAACTGTGTTGCTGTGATGTGGCTCAGACTTGCAGAACTCATTAGCATTTCTTCATCATACATCAATAGATGAAAGCAATTGAGATTTGCAATTTCATGAGCAGCTTGGGCACAATGTAGCCTCTTCCAAAGCTATTAGATGTGCAGAAATTGCTATTGAACGGGCGAAGCTCTTATTTATCTGTGGATGGAAGAGGCGGAATCTATTGTGTTGCAAAGTCTTTGTAGTGTTTGGGAGAAGAGTGCTGGCTGTTTATTTTGAATTAACTCTGAAAATCTGGCTCTGAACTATTCCAATACAGCAGGACATTTCGGTCAAAAAATGGTCAGTGATGCTGCAACTGTTTCTATGGCTGCAGGGTTGAGCTGCCATCCTAGGTTTATTTTTATTTATCTAATAACATTGAAGAAAAAATGTTTAAAAACAGCATTTAGCGGCAGATGATTGCCGTCTTTTAGCGAGCGGCAATGCAATATGCAGGGTAACGCGTACTGAGCCTTTCTTAATTGCATTTGGCCTTCAGGCTTGCTCTCCGTAATGACCGACTCTCTGTAAGACTTGGCAACCTGCAGCAGATCGGTTGCTTGTGTTGTTGCAGCCGGTGATAAGCCCGTCTTAAATCATAAATGCTTGTTTCAGCCTGTGTGGAAGTGAGGCCGCAGACGCACACTGAGGTTTGATTATTCATGTTAGGCCTGTTTTACTGCTTATCAAACAGGTAGATTTTCAACGATCTTTTTAACGTGTTCTTGTGGGATTTCAAAATTGTATTTTTCAGTATTTTTTTTAAATTTAAGTTGTGAATCAGGAGCAGATGAGAAGATGCCATTTGAAACTGAGCACATTTGTGACGTAGAAAATACGCTGGAAAGACCACAAGCTCCCACAAACAGGGGGGCGGAGCTGCCTGTCGCCTGTGGTCCCGCCCACAACTCAAAGGCAAACTTCTAATGGAGAAACTATGTCCTAGAAAGCTACACATTTGTTGAAAATAGGCTAAAAATGATTAAAATAGCACTGGAAACGCCTTTTCAAAAGATTGATAGATATTGTGGGAGGAGCCAGAATCCTTTGTGTTGACTGGTGTTTCCATCGTATTCTCATGTGTTGCTGCCGCTTTAGCTCGGTCATGAACTGCCTGCTCACTGCAGGAATATGTCAACCTCCCGCCCATAAAACATAACAGCGTCGCCATTATATTCATGACGACGCAGTTATTACAGGAATGAAAGGTTTCCTGACACCAAGCGTTACTGTTAGGATTAAAAAATTGATGGTTTGCAGTGTCTGTGGTGGGCAGTAGGTGGAAACCTGTCAGAACGGATGGGAGGTGCACTAAGAACAGGATTACAACAGCTCATAAAGATGACTTGAGACTGATCTTTGCTGCAAAGCAGCTATTCTCTGTATTGATAATGCTAATTGCGGGATAAGTCACTTTAAGCGTCCTGGATTGTCACCGGTGGCGGTGTTCCAGTAAAAAAACACAATAAGAGTAAGTATGAGCGCATGTTTTAAAGACAGATTTAAGAACAGTTATTAGGAACCTTAAAACAGAATAAAGCTTCATTTTTTTTCTGTCTAAAAGTCTTGTATTTCAATTTAAATACATAATAAAGCAGTGAGATGTGGTGCGTTTGAGGTGCACACAGTGTGGGAGAGCGACAGCAGTGCTGCTGATTTAGCTCCCATAACTGGAGCTACTTTGACAGGGAAGATGGTTAAGATCAAAGAAACTAGGAAATACAGAAGAAACATGCGGGACCATTTTTGCAGCATCCTTTGAGGGTTTATTTTACTTGGAATGGGGCCATTTTTGCAGCCATGTTTGTTTTTGGTTTAAAGCAAACCCAGACAAGGGTCATGGGTTCAGAACAAATTTGAATTTCAATTCTGTATTTTCAGCACTCTAAGGCTCACTAAAAAACTTAATTATTTTCCATAAACAACAGTATGTGTTCTAATCCAGAGCGGCTCATATGTGGATAAAATCTGGTTGTGTTCACTGATGTTGAAGTAATTTTAACAGGTACACAGTGCTCTCTCAAAATACTTGGTTGGGTGTTGTGAATATGCTAATGTGTAGCGTTGTAAGACTGTGTTTTTTACACATTAATTACAAGGTTGGGAGTTAACTTAGTCACAGCGATATTTATTTTTCTGGTATTCGCCTGTTTTTTGGCGTGTTGGAAGCAAGGTTGAGAGTTACAGATATCAAAAGATGACTTAGGCTTCTACCGAGGGTAACGGCTCTAACGTGGCTAACGCTACTAATGAGGGTAACGCTTCTTACGTAGATAAGGCTTTAAATGTGGATAATGATTCTAATGTGGCTAACTTTTCTAACGTGGCTAAATCTTCTTACATGACTAAATCATCTGAAGTGGCTAAGTCTTCTAACGTGGCTAACTTTTCTAATGAGGCTAACGCTTCTAATACGGAGAAAATTTCTAAGATGGCTAAGTCTTCTAATGTGGTTTATGCTTGTAACATAACTAATTCTTCTGACATGGTTAACGCTTCAAATCTGGCTAACATTTCAAACGTGGCTAATGCTTAAAACATGGCTAACGCTTCTAACGTGGCTAACTCTTCTAACGTATAATGCTTTTAACGCGGCTAATGATTCTAATGTGGCTAACGTGGCTAACTTTTCTAACCTAGCAAAATCTTCTTACATGACTAAATCATCTAAAGTGGCTAAGTCTTCTGACGTGGCCAACTTTTCTAACGAGGCTAACATTTCTAATATGGAGAAAATTTCTAAGATGGCTAACTCTTCTAATGTGGTTTATGCTTCTAACATAACTAATTCTTGTGGCATGGTTAATGCTTCAAACGTGCCTAACATTTGAAACGTGTCTAACGCTTCAAACGCGGCTAATGCTTAAAAACTGAACTAAACCTTCTAACATGACTAACACTTCAAACATGGTTAATGCTTAAAACATGGCTAACGCTACAAATATGGCTAACTCTTCTAATGTGGCTACCTCTTCTAACATGGCTAACGCTTCTAACGTGGCTAACGCTTCTAACGTGGCTAACGCTTCTAACATGGCTAACGCTTCTAACATGGCTAACGCTTCTGATGTGGGTAACGCTTCAAACGTGGAAAACATTTTCTTTATGTTTTATGTGGCTAATGGTTCAAATGAGGCTAACTCTTCTAATGAGGCTAACATGTAGCGCATTGCAAAAAAGCTAGAGTTACTGTGAACACAGTTCGAAAAAGTCTGACTGACTTTTGTCTCACTTCACGAGCCTTTGACATGACACAATTTCAAAACTAGATCATTCACTGCATGTGAGGCGATGCCTTATAATGGTAGTGCAAAAAATATAGTATTTTGAAGCCAGACCAATCAGGAGTCTATATAAGACATTTTAAACTCTTGGATCTGACGTACAGAATATTGAGTAACAGTTTATTCAGACATTCTTGGTATTGTCTCAGGTAGACTGTTCAAGACCAACAGGATTTAACGTCCCACTTTGATCATCTTTTCATGTATTTTCATGTACTTCCCAGTTTTTGAGCTAAAATTAAAAAAATGGTTTAGTTTCTGCAGAGTGGCAGCAGTTCATCAGAAATTCCCCTCTCCCCAACCTACCAACATCGGTGCAACAAAAATGGCGAGCAATGTTGGAGTTATCCAGCCGTAGAGTTTTGAGCCAAACACCAGCCAGACAAGGAAAACCAAGACGTTCATGGATCTATTTGTCTGTAAGTGGATACATCAGAATGGAGTAGAGCAGAGTGCTTGAGGCCTAAAAAATATGACTTTCATCTGCTCCTGATTCACAACAATCTAAATAATGAAAAACTCAGAAATGCAATTTTAAGATGAATTTTCTTCATATTTGTCCTCCAGTATGAGGAAAAATGCCACAAGAATGTGTTAAAAACACCAAAACAGTTTTTTTTGTTGTTTGTTTTTCATCAGTGGGCCCTTAAACATCTTCTTCAGATAACCTGATTTCATATTGACCTCAAACAGCATCATCCATTCAAATTTGCCCAACTCCTGCTTCAAAACAGATTACTTGCTGTTGGGTTACCGGGCATATTACAGGCAGAATTTACTTTTATGAAGAAAAACCTTAAAACTCAAGTAATGGAGCACTGGTAAGTCCTTTAAAACAGGTCTGTTTAATAGTCATAATCGCAAATTTTAACAATAATTCATCAAGTTTTATTGAATCTAAACATCCAGAACGTTACAAACCCGAATCGACAGCCTGCAAGAACAGATACATTTTTGTTATTTGTACTATTGTTCTTTCTCACTATAGAGGCATTCATCATTTATCTGTATTTTGCTCTTTTCTGCGACGATACCTCCCCGTGTGAGAAGCGAGTTTTCCCAGCCTCACAGAAGCCTGTTATTTCTGCAAAGCGTTTGCTAGCATCACCTGCTTTGCTTTCCCATTTCCTCCCCTCTGTAATGAAAGCCGATGTGGGGCTGCGTGGCTTTTTTCAACCGAGTCGCTGTTTCAGTGGAAGCATTTCTGGACGTGGGAACGAACATTTGCTGCTGGCTCCCGGTGTGTGCGGAAATGACCCACATCAGTTATTGTGCATTTGCAGGGTAAACAGCTGCTAAACTGAAGCGTTTTTTGATGTCTGCAGAAAGGCGATGGCGGTCTGTCATCTGTGCTTCAGTGACCGGGCAGCCGCAATCTCCATATTCTGGTGTTTGGCCCTGCATGCCACTTTAAATAGCCTCGTATTCATGCTGTAAACTCTTTACTTGTGCTGTTAAACCATATTAACCTAATTTACATGGACACAATGGCATCATTTGTCTGACCTTTGTGCATCTATTAGCATATTTCATTAGGGAAGAGTTGGTAATCCTGTCTTTCTTGGATTTATCCAGACATTTATTGTAAACTTCCTGCCATCTTGTGCAGCAGACGGCTGAGTTTTACGACTTCTATTTATTTGGCGGGGCAGGAATGAAGGCATCGGAGCTTTTTCTCCCAACCAAACCTTTCCAAGTCAAATAAACCACCAAAGGACGCGCCGCCGTTTCCATCTGCTGTCTAACTGCTGTTCCTGATCAAATATGAATTTGTAATGAGTCATTTTAAAGAGATTAAAAAAAAGTATTGCACACAGCATTTTTGTAGATTGTTGTTTTCCTAGTGATTTGATAAAGTCATTAAATGGCCACCTGTGTTGCATTTCTAAAGTTGAGCGTTGTAATCACGGTACGAATGGCTTCATTCTTTAAGCTATAATAAATGTTAGATTTTTTTGGTGTCTGCAGGCTCAAAATCATGTACATTTTTCTAATTTTTGGGTTTATATTATGGGAAAACAAAGCCTTAACAACTGGGATTTTGCATCCATCCATCTAGTTCTGGGCGATATGACGATGCATAACATGTGGGTGATAGAAAAGTGTCTCTCGTTCCATTTATCTTTTGTCATTTTTATCTATTTTTATTTTTAGTGCAAAAAATGGTTTTTTCAACTAAGAAATTGTAAAAATGTTTCTAGTCTGTAACAATTCAGTTGTTACTTGAAAAAATAAAGTCAGAGAAATGTAAGTATAATGACATTTTGTCAATTTTTTTTACAGAGAATAACTGAAAACATACTTTATTGTAGAAAATATATCGTTATTCTAATATAAAATAATTTATTTCATGATTTACAATTTTTTCCATATTTCCCCATTCTGCATCCATCTATTGTTCAAAACTGATGCATCCCTTTTGGGGATTAGTCCCCAAATTAGCCCCCAAAAAACCTCAGTAGATTCTAAATTAGCCTAAAAAGCTAGCTTGTTGCTTAAATACTAGCTGAACTCCAAAAAAGCCTAAAATTCCTCAGTAAACTAAATTAGTCAAAAACGTTAGCCTATTGCTAAAATAGAAGCTAAACTCTAAATCAGCCTAGAAAACCCAGTAGATAACAAATTAGCTAAAAACGTTAGCATGTTGCTGAAATATTAGCTAAACTCAAAATTTTTTGAAAATTACTTTAAAAGATGAAAACTTAGCCCATGAATACATTTAAGAGCTTGTTGCTAATCTACTTGTTTACATTTGAAGACTTATTTTGCTCAATATTTAAAAGACTATAAAGTTTATAAATACCAAAAGCACAAGCAGTAGCTAATGTCCTGAACAAGCTCAAGCATGATTGAGTTTTTACCTGCTGAAAACGTAGAGAAAAGAGCAGGAGAATCATTTTTTTTCCATTAAATAAATGAAGTGGATTGTTTTCATGTGCAGAGGTGTTGGGTGCAGACGCTCCTAAACCTGCAACCCCCCTACCTCACCCTAACTTACCCGTGCGTGTTAAATGTTTGCAATGACCTTTACGCTGCAGCGAAAAAAATGTGCATGAACGTTTTGGCTCTACTAGCCCACCGAGCGATCGATGACCTTGATATTTCATGTGTGTCACCTCCACGCCCCGTACAGGTTCACCCTGTTTCCCCTACGTACAACCTGCATCCAGCAGTATCGACTTCAATGCTGACCACAAAAATCTGATTTTAAAAAAAAGAAGCTATATTTTAATCAATCAATCGTTCAGTTTATATGGCACTTTGCTTTTGAACAAAAGTTGGTTTATAAAAAAAAAAACCAGACACATATAAACATTAGTTAAAACATAAAAATTGTTAAGACACAGTAGATAAAGAAGCAATTCTAAAACAGACATAAGAAAAGAAAATAACAGAAAAAATAATGGCGGCAAAAATTTTGTGGAAAGAATAAAAATCTATAGACAATGAAACAATAAGAATGACTTAAAAATAATAATAAAAAAAATATATATATATTTATAAATTAATATATTTTGGAGAGTGAAGGACGGCAAAAAAAAAATACTGCTTTAAATAAAGGCAAGAATAACCATCATTTTTAAAAGCGGGGACATTTCCATGTCAGTTTGACAATTTAACAGATTAATTTGACTAATTGTCGCAGTTCTAGGTTGGAGTGAACCAATAATGTGCATAACTACCATTACTCTGAACAGTATGAAGACTGATGTTTGGAGACCGATGGGGGCTCAACACTTCCAGCTCTTTGTTAAGGTTTGGTTGTCCGGTCCAGTTGTTTTGGACAGAATCCCCTCCAAGACAACAGAATATAAATCTATTATTGCTTCTATTTCAATCTAGTAGAGTGTGTGACTCTTGACACGGAGAATCTCTTTCGACCTGTTCTTTCAATTTAGCTGTAATTAGGTTTAAATCAGATCTGCATTCAGACCGTCCGATTGCGGCCACATAGAACTCTTTGTTCTCATTATGCGCCGTGTAAATGCGAGGGACACGTGACCCTGGAAACATAATGACCACGCCATATGTCGCAACGACATTTCCTGAACCTTTGCCATTCAAAGCAGCCATTTACTGTTCCAGTCGCTGCCATTTGAAGCATTCAGACCAAAACTGTTTAAAAAGCTTCGCAGAACCAAACCTTCAAGGCGTCTTTTCTCACATATGTGAGCTCAGGGTGTAAAGAATGTGTTGCAATTTGACTGTTTTTTTTTTTTTGCAAAATCAGCAACTTTGAGGACTGCTTGGAGAGCAGTAGTTGATAAAGCGTGGTATGCCATTACATTCAACCTTTATGGTATTGAACTCATTGCAGATTTTCATTTATCAAAAGAAAAAAAAAGCCCAAATATGTTGGGAGCATGACATATTTTATCAGGACAAGATGAATTGCCGTACAACCCAGTTGGTAGATTGCCAGTATAGCTAGTTGCAGCCAGGTGGGATTTTTTTTCCCCCCAAAACACAACATTGATGGAAAAGAAATTGGGTTTTTTTTCCCCCTTAGATTATTAGAGTCAAGGCACTTTGTCAAACAGAAATATATGAATGCTATATGCTAAAATATTTGTTTACACTTTGTATTTAAATCGTGTCGTACCTCACACTTCTAAGCTCTGCAGCCCCGACACGAACCATCTGGAGGGCAAAAGACAGATTAAAAATGATGTTATTTTTCCATCCAGAAAGCTCTGGCTTTTCGTTTTCATCTCTAAAAAGGTTACATCACATGTTTTTTATGACTCTTTAATCTAAATCTTGAGCTCCTTCACACCAGTTTTCATTTGAAAAAGCTGCTGTTTATTGTAAACAGATCACTTTTGCCTCTGTCTGACACCAGTGATTTGGGATGATGTCCCTCCAGCGTTGAGGCTGATTAGATTCAACCACAATGAAAGCGCTCTGTGCTTAAAGGTGGGGCTCAGTGTTTTCTGCATTGAGTGTCGAAGATGGAAGAAGGGGGGGATTCTGGGAAAAAAAGGACAGAGAAACTGGGGCAACAAGCTGGTCTCTTACTCCAGGTTACATTTTTGACTTTGGCGATTCCTGTAGGACATCACTGCAATGTGGTCTCTGTTCATCTTTGATTTAAAATAGATGTTGATGAGTTTTAAATGAGGCATGCTGGCACTAACGGGAAGTTTCTTCAGCTGACTATTGAAACGTTCCGTGACTCAAAATGAAGGATTGTGGAAACAAAGTCTTTATAAATGGGATTTTCCATCCATCCATCCATCCATCCATCCATCCATCCGTCCATCCATCCATCGTCCATCCGTCCATCCGTCCATCTAGTGCTGCTATGACAATACATAACATGTGGGCGATAGAAAAGTGTCTATTGCGCCATTTCTCTTTTATCATTTTTATTTATTTTGCGGAATTTTTGTGCAAAAAATGTGTTTTTCAACAAAAAAAATGTAAAAATGTTTCTCGTCTGTAACTATTTCAGTTACATGTTACCTGAAAAAAGAAAGTCAGGGAATAACTGAAAGTATACTTTATTTTGGTAAATATATCTTTACTTTAATATAAAATGATTTATATCACAATTTACAATTTTTACAACATCCATCTATCGTTCAAAACTGCTGAATCCCTTTTGGGGGTCGTGGAGTTGCTGGAGCCTATCCTAGCTATTGTTGGGTAAGGGTAGCGCAATCCCACACCCTAGGAACATTGTAGAGTCTTCAACTCATCCAGGAAGAATGTTTTGGGAGGAATATATCGTTGAAAAACAAACTGCATCCACTGCAGCCTGATACAAGTTGTCCTTCTCCGCCAGAATTCAACAAGTCCAGCTCATGAAGATTTTTATCTTTCAATAAATCAGTCTAAAAACAAAACATAATAGTTAGATTAAACTAAAAAGAACTTTAAAATTCAGATTTTGTCTGTAAGAACTGTTGTTTTTTTACCTGCTAGTTTGATCGACTCACTGGATTCAAACATAAATAAAACAACATATTTAACCTATTAATGAATGTTGCAGAAAATCTGGAAAAATTATATGAGGAGCATGAATATGCATATATTGGTGGGTAGATATTATTAAATGCTTGAAATGAGCAACGCAATGAAAGGTTATTTTCTGTTGAACAGAAGGGAAATGGGAGGAAAGGTTTGGCAAAAGGACTTGGACTCGGGTGATTGACAGTTTTCACTAACAGCCAGTCCTGTGGCACATCAGAGTGAGCCCATCAGATTATGGACTTTGGTAAATTCACTGTGTAAAAAGAGGCAGTGAGGCTGAAGCTGACTCAAAGCCAGCGCAGGTGTGAAAATGAGAAATCGACAATTTAATGATACCGCTGAGAAGCCCAGAGAGAGCCCGCCGCCTCCCCCTGCTACGCTTCAATCTAGTCTCGCTGTGTGCGGAGTGCATATCACTTTCTGATTACATCAGCTCTAATTCTGATAAAACCATTTAGTGTGGTGTGAGGCTAAAGACGGCCTCCAGTACAAATTTAGTCCATTTAAATATTTCATCCTAAAAAAAAAAAACCCAAAAAGTCTTGAAAACAGCTGGAGTTTGAGAGCGAGGTTAGCTGAAGCACCCCCGCAGAGTGACCAGTTCCTGCACAGATGAAAGCGTGGCGAGGACGCGGGGTCATCAACAGAGCACAATATATGGCTTTACTTTGGGTACAAGTGACATCCGAGAGTGTCTGGATTGAATACAGAGCAGAAATAGTTGTGGGGACAGACAGCAGTAGCTCGGAGCCGTGCGAGCGTGGTGAGCTGGACTAAAATCACAATTTGTCTGGCTCAAAGGAGCAAGTGTTGCTGGCCTGCGGCACTGATATTTACTCTTTCATATCATAGATTTATTTGTTTGACACCCAAACTTTTTTCAGGTTCAGTCATACTTCTTTTTAGAGATGGAGAAGGCAAAAGGAAGATTTATATAGAAAACAAAGAAAAGTTTCTCTAGAAAAATCCAAAAGAAAAGTGTCACATTTAGGCCGAATCTGAATTCTTCCCCTCCCCCGACGCCCTCTCCCTACTCCTGTTTTTAGTCCTCCAATAGATCAGACGTCAGACAAAATAACAAAAGGGTCGGAAAATGCGAAAAGTGACTTCCGGTGTTTCATTTATGTCAAAACTCCACGCAGAAAAAAGACACGTATCAAAAATTTAAAGCCTACATGAACGCTTTCTGCTAAAAGAGACTGTCTTCTTCGTAGATGCAAGCAGAATCTCAGTGAGCGCGCGCACGCACGCCATTTTGGTCATATGCGCCCGCGCGGGCTCTCGCTCTGCTCGCGGAGAAACTTTCTGCGTGAAAAAAGGACTTTTCACAATCGGGGTGTCACGATTTAACCATCAACTCCCACGTCCGTCCACCAGAGGGAGCCCTCGCCAGAGTTTTAGCCTCCACTGAATCACTACAAGTCCCATCAGCCACATTTCTTCCAGCACAGCTGATCACCATCAGCTCGTCAGTACCATTTAAACAGCCACCAGCCACTTCTATTTTGCGAAGTCTTGATTTGCCTCGCAGACATTCAGAGCAATATTTTTCCTAGTTATCTCTCTGTGTCTTGACCTTTTCCTGTTTTCTCGTTGATCTTCCTCGCTCTTGTGATTTTGACCTTTGCCTGTATTTCTACTACATATTATGTCTTGACCATGCTCCACTTCAGTAAAGCATCTGCATATGGATCCTAAAGACTCCATCCCTGCTTTACACGGGGGCGGAGACAGAGGGATGCACCGGCTTTGTTCTGATTGGTCTATTAATTCAATTCAATTCAATTCAATTTTATTTATATAGCCCAAAATCACAAAGAATTTTGCCTCATTGGGCTTTTAAAAAACTTTCTGTTTCAATATAGTTTACTGGTAAAGAAGCTGCCAGAAAGATTCATGAACTGATAAGTAACTGTGGCGCCATTTACTGGAACACTAAATGTGCTGTGTATTTTATAACTTTCTAACAATCTTCACAGTTTTCTCCCGTTTATTCATTCTAAATAACATCAGCTCAAAAATATCCCGATAATCATGCAGGATAATTATCATCCAGAGTAAATGTTTGTTATGGATTGAAACGGAAAATTCTGAATAGAGATGCAGTCTGGCACTTAAATGATGAAGTGATTGATGCAGAGAGAGACAGAATGACAGTTCATGTAAAGAACTCTGTCTGTTGTTCTGGATTAAAAAAAAATATTTATGTTGACCAATACTCCAATGTTTTTACATTTTTAAAACTCATTTTTCACTTCAGAATGTTACGCGTGCTCACTAAGATTCTGCTTGCGCATACGCATGACTCGAGTCCGCGGGACCGGCTCACGCATGCTGAAGTTGTCAGTCAGTCTCTCACGTGCGAGGACTTTTTCTGCTCCTGGAAGAGGTCTGAATTGAATGTTTGATGCCCGCGTGGAGATGTCTTATTTCTGTGAGGGGTTTTGACATTAATACAACGTCATAGTACGACTGCAGAATGGCAAAAGTGACAGCTGAACATTGTTTACAGCAATTTTACGTAAATAATAAAAGGTAACCTTACCAATTTCAACAGAAAAATGTACAATATTTATTTTATGAATGTCCTTCTGAACTGTATTTTCATTTCCTGTCTTTGATCGTTCAAATCTAAATAAAAATTTGAGTAATCCTTCAAAATTGAAGGCTCCATTAAAAAAAAAAATCAACCTTTCATTTGAGCAGATTTTATTCTAACGGGTTCTATTTTACTTGATGTGTTTTAAGTGTGTTCAGCACAAAAACTGATGGAAATTCATGTTATCCACATGTAAAAGGTGCAGCCAAGATGCACATTGCTGCATGCTAGCCGCGCTGTTTTAACTACGCCCAATGTAGTTGTAATACGCGGTTTGTTGTTTTTTGGGGTAATTGTAAAAATAGGAATGCTTTTTATTGAATTTTTTTTTTTTATTGTCATTTTTATCCTTGTGTACCTTTAATTTCTCACAGGGATCAAAGATGGTTTGTAAAAACAAAGGGGCGCTACATCAGAAAATAACGCAACAGTTATTAGGAAAACAAATACGACCAGATAGGACATTTATAAAATAAATATTGTACAAATTTCTGTAACAATTTGTTAGGTTACCTTTTATTATTTACGTAAAATTGGTTTAAACAACATTCAGAAGTGTAAATCTGCTGGTATGATTGTGTTAACAATTAAAATATTACGGTATGCTAAATATTTTGTGTTTTGGCGTCACCAGTGATGCCTTAAAGGGTTAAATAAAAACAAGTTTAAACACTATCAAATTCCCCTCCGAATGGAGGGAAAGGAGAAGAAATCCGATTCAGCCTTCTTAAAGTGTGTTGGTGTTTTTTCGTGCCCACAACCCCCAACTATGCCTGAATTTATTTACGATCCACACTCAGCACATATCCTTTGGATGGCAGCTGTCCGCGTGGATAGCAGAACATCTGTCAATAACAGCTGTTTCACATCCTGCAGGTCAGTTTCTCCTTGTGAAACTCCTCAGTTTCAGCTAAATCTCTCTTGAGTCACAACACTGATAAATAGCATGTAGCTGTCCAAAATTACAGAAAAAAATGAGAGTTTATTACATTTTATTTTATATTAGAAAGTTATTTGACAAATAGCAATTTGTGGCCACCCACCAAAAAAACACTGAAATTTTGACTTATTTTAATATCACAACAGATTTTTTTATTTTTTTTGCCATGTTGACTTCTTTCTATAAAAATAGGATCATCGGTTTACCTTTAATATAAAACAGTTTTTTGTTCAACAGAAAAACACATTTTTAAATTTTTTTACAATATCATCTTTTAGATTTTAGCTTGTAATTTGATTCGTTTTTAATGTAATTCTTACTGCTAATGTATCAGTAATGTAAATTTTATTGTGTACATCCACATCCATTTGAAAAAAACAAATTTTCCTCTTCTTTTTAAAATTTCCTGTTATATATATATATATATATACATATATATATATAAAAGACATTTCAGTGCAGCATTGCTAAAATCTGTTAAACTGTCTTTGACAAGCATTGACACCAATTGAATTGGAATTATCTGTAAAATCAGTGTTAAATAATTCAAGTAGCTGCCAGGTACATTGGTGCTCGCGACAGTCGGTCTTGAAATGAGCGCCCCCTATCCACCGCCAAAGGAAGGGCTCACCAAAGGATGACAAATATAATGTTTTAAAGCCTCTTCAACACATCTAGAATCAATATTAGGAGTAAATATTGTGATATATCGCAATATCGATACTTTGGCGCACCCCTAGATGTTATGATATTCAAGTCTTCCTATAACTTTCTGTGGCATCATTACTGATTCGGATTAGCACGAAAAGTTCTGATCAAGTCAAAGAACGTCAACACTGGAGCTAAAGCTCTGGTGTGAAAGGGATAACAAAACGTTTTTTCTTTATTTTTGTCATTTTGACTGTATTGGCAACATTTACTCCGTTCTTGTCATTGTAATATTTGTCCCAAAACAGTGAAATTTAATATTTTTTAAATTATTTTTCAAATTTTTGTTTCTTGAAAAACGTTTACTCATCATTTCCTTATTGGTTTTTGAGTTTTGAGAAGTTTAAAGTATATTCCCCAAATTTTTGAATAAAGAGTTAAAGGTTTGTGAGAGATTGTGGGAGAAACCCTCCCACGCACTGGAACCAAACTCCACACAGGACTGTTGTGAATGTGAGGAGCTTCATTACTTCCTACTGCCAACAGAAACAGCACCAGCTTTGTCAAAGAATGAAAACGTGTCAGACTTTTTCTCCAATTAGGAGAAACTTGCATCATTTTTAGGCTTTAAAATCACTATTTATGTTGGCATAATTGTAGCACTTCAAATAATTGTTTTACTGTTTAATTCTAATCTTTACGTGAAGTCCTGTTCATGGTGATAGGACTTCTAACTTTTACCAAACTGTTCATTTTGTTGACATTTCAAATGAACTGGAATTTCAGTATATTTCCCTGAAGTGCAAATCACACCAACAATCAGTCAATAGAAAACAAAGTAAAAGTGACAACAATTAAAAGAACAAAGCAAATAATTAAAAAATAAAATTACTTTTTAGAAATCAAAACAAAATTTCAGAAACACAATTCCAACAAAATAATCAAAAATAAAAATGTAACGTTTTAGAAAACAAAAGTAATTTCCAGAAATCAATGAAATGTCATAATGTTATCATCCAATAGATTGAAGATTGCATTTTCTAGTTACTTAATGTGCTTTGCTTTATAACATTTCAAACGTTTCATTTTTATTTTGTTTAATTATTTAGAATTGTGTTTTAATTTCTAAAATCATTTATTCATGTTGCTTTTTTAATTGACATGATCCCAGTCCAATCAAAATCGAGTTTTTCTCACGATGGAGGACAAATATAAAATCATTTCAGATTAAAACTAAGCTTCTGAGGCTTTCTTTATTTAAATCACGTTGAATAAGGTGCAGGTGAAAACGTGTGGTTTCAAAAAGCTCGGGATATGGACATGGGCGGAGCCAAAGTCTTTTCTCTGCTACAATTCTGAATAAGTCACTTAAAGACAAATAGATTCATTCATGTCTTCATTTTCCTCACTTAAGCTGGCTTTTGGCTCTGAACTGTACAACTGAATAGCTCTGACATTGCTCACCACCTTATTTTGCTAAGCTAACGTTAGCTTGATCTTGTGAGGAGCGATAAGCTAGCGATAGCTCAACACAACACAGGCTTTTTGATTTTGACTGAAAACTGCATTATCATAATTAAAAGGCCACTGGGGAGACTTTTGCAATGAAAAAAATTCCGTTAAATGTTTTTGTTTAAAGTGATTTGTTGATGTGATTGAACTTCTGGGCCACCGTATTTTTGCTTACAAAACTCTGATGGTAATGAGAGTTTTTCTGAGGCCTGAAAGGATCGAAGTTTGTCGTCATTAGAGCTTTAAACTCCAGAAGAAGACATGCTGAATGTGTCTGATCTGGTAAACGCTCTCATATTCGTCAAAGAAATGATTCCTGTAATAAAAACCTAATTTTATTTATCAAGTAACTGAGCTGTGTCTAACAAAACATACATATAAATTACTAAAGCAGTCAGACTCACTCCAGTGCTGCTCACTTGCAAAGTACAGTATGGGCCAAATGTTTTAAATATTGATGTTTCCCATGAGGTGGAACATGAGCAAGTTGTGTCTGCATGTGTCATAGCTGGTTGGCTAACGTGGAGGGCCTTGAGAAAACCTCTTTCCGCAGAGCAGAGACTATCCAGTAACATTACGTCAAATGCAGTGTGCCGTGTGAGCAGAGATGCCTCGTTTTCCAAGACCTCCTCTTTTCTGAAGAGGAACTTCACTGACGGTTTTTTTTTTTTGCACCCTGCCGAGTGCAGAATGATTGATGGCCTCCAAAGTCGGCGAGAAAAGTCATGACATCAGATTTTATACTTTGTGTTGTTAGTCCAGCACGCTCCATTAGTGATTTAGGATTGTCCTCATTCATCATACACAAGTAGAAAACAAGCTTACTTATTTATATTAAGTTGGCCCCTTCAACTGTTTGCAGCAAACTAGTTCAATTCTTTTGTGGATTTCTGTAAGTACTATGCTACATTCACACTGGGCATTTATGGTGGTCAAAATTCTTCTGGTTTATCTTTAGTTTGTACGCAGAGCTGAAAAAAAACTTATTTAAAATATTGCATAGCAACCCATGGAACAATTCTAAGCTCTAGTATGACAGTAAAGACGGTCAACCTACAAGCCAGCCTTCACAATTAAATCTTCTTCTTCTTTGAAAAAAAAAAAAAATAAATAAATACCATATGTTACTACTGGTTACTAATCCAAAGAGGAGAAAGTTGTCTCTTTTTGAAGGTTGTAACATATGGAGAATTCAAAATGGCCACCAAAACAGAAGTAGTTAAGCGTGTTTGAGATGACCAAGGTGGACGCAGCGCCTGCAGCGCGGTGCATGCTGGTTAGTTTTTGTCACCAACGTGAAAAGAGCGCCGTCAGGAAGTATCGCAGGAAAAAGGGCGGGTCCAAGGCGCCTTCCTCAGTCAGCGCAGCCAGAAAAAAGGTACTGTGCTGGCTGCATGAAGCCGCCTTGAGGACTACAAAACAATGTATCGTGGGAAACGGTGTGCTGTCAGTTCTTGTAGGTCAACATCGGGAATAACGGGAAATCTTTGTATTTTGTAACTCTTTCTAGAAGGTAGTGAGTCACTGGTGAAAAAATAAACAATATTTCAAATAATCTGTGGTTATGTGTGTTACTGTTGCCTTTAAATATTAACTTTATATTTTATTTGTTTATTTTGGACTGCGCAAATCAAATTCATCCAGTTGCTGTTTTTCATCCGTTTTACTCTGACAGATGTTAAAAATAATATAAAAGACATAACAGCACAGAGGAGGAGAGGCATATTACAACTGAATGTTAAGGACACCCCCCAACTCCTCGTTCTCGTACAGTCTCGTCGTTCGCCTTCATCTCAGGCGCCTTTCCCGCCCCCACCTGCAGCAGCTCGGTTTCGCTAAAGATGCAGGCGAGGCGCCGGGTGATCTCAAGCACACTAATGTAACATTTGTGACATCTTTGAGATGATGTAGAGCTTTAGTTGTGTGCTAGACCTTCCTAAAATTCAACACACCTACATGAAATAAACAACAGGATCAGCAGGGAAGCTGAATTTATGAGAAAGTGTATTAGACAGAGAACTGTCAATAGACATGATCATAAAGGATTGTCTTTAAAATGTATCAACATTTTAAATTGTAAATCCTATCTGCATGGACTCAAAACCCCAGGATGACTTTGGACCTGTGCATTTTAATCATATAACTAAAATCACAGTTTCAACAAATACAGTTGTTCATCATTGATTGTACATGAGAACTGGACTGAGTACGTGTGACATCACCCATGAAAAATGACTTAGTTCTGGTTTCAACGAAAGAAGGTTGATTCAATTGGCTTTTTTTTTTTTGCAATACAGATGCGACCCTATTGGAGCCAATCATTGACAGTAAGCAGTGATATAGTCGTTTCTATGGCAACCACTCTTGTCAGTCAAGAGTGAGCTTGTTGGAAGTCCACACCCCTTCCACCGAAACCGGTCTCTGGACAATCTGTCAATCAAAACGTTTCAAACGTTTTATGTGAAACCACATACTTTTATTGAAGCATCTGATTGGTCAGTTTTTAACTTAAATACTTTGCAATATAGAATAAAAATTAGGATTACAAAAGAACATTTAAAATGGAAGTATCAGAGCAAGAATGGTTCTTCTGACAGAATGACGGTTTATTTTTCCATAGAAGTCTATGGGATTTTGGCCTCTTGGAGTTAGCAGCTACTTACTGTTTGAAATGTGAGGGGGAGAGAAGTCCAGTTCTCTATATACAGGCAATGCTATCCACATTTACATCATAAGTTATATTATTATAGTGGTATAGGAGTATTCATGTGGGCTGTAGAGTAACATTCATTTTTAGAAGCTATTCAGTTTACTAAATTGTTATAGAACATAGCATGTTCATTTTTTTCACTATGTCAATATAACATGGAATAGCATTGCTCCAGTAAGGTGAAGAGTGATTCTGGTAGAACAAAATCTCCATGGAGAATTCCATTCTGAGTAAAGGAACGGAAAAGAGAATGGTTCTGGAAATCTGAACGCAGGATGGCAGAAAAAATCTCCATGGAAAAATGGTAGAACTAGTGAATCTATTGAAAGAGAAAATCTTACACTTTATGACATCTTAAAATGAGGGCAATGCAAGGAGTCTATTTTTATTCTTGAATTATTACCAAAAACTCCCATAATGCTCGGCCTTATTTAATATAGTTGACAGGTTGACAAAACCCCCTGTGTCAGTGGCACCAGAACTTTACTCCACAAAGCCTGTAATGACTTTGCCAAATTCTTCAGGGAAAATCAAAAACATTAGACAAACAATAATTTCATCAACTACAAGTTCAGGATATTGAACCCTATCCACTAGAAACCATAAACCCCATGGCTCAGTTTGCAACCCATAAACAGTAAAGAACTGCAGGACATTCTATGTCAACTGAACTCCTCCTCCTGCTGTCTGGATATTTACCCACAAGCTTTTTCAAAAAAGTTTCAAAAATCCTGGAACCAGCCCTGCTCCAGATTGTCATTGTCGTTAACATCTGGTGTTTTCCAGAACCACTGAAAACAGCTGTAATCAAACCTCTCTAAAAAAGGACAGTCTAGACAAAACTCAAACTGAAAACTACAGACCGATCAAACTATTTTTAAGTATAATCATTGAAAATGTTTTCCATCAGAGAATTTCCTAATAGATAACAAAGCTGCTATGGTCTTCCAGTCAGGCTTCAGACAGACAGCACTGAAACGGCTCTGACACAAACCAAGACATAGTTTGAATACAGACAGTAAATATGTAGTGGTTAGTGCAACAATAGCTGGTTGGGCGTCGACCGCAATCATCAGCCAGACGACTGGAAAACTGGTTGGGTCTCACTGGGCCCAGTACTAAACTGGTTCAAAACGTACTTAGAAAACAGGAAAACAGTTTTGTGCCATTGGTAACTTCACTTCTGAGCCAACAGAAATTACATGTGGAGTGCCCCAAGGCTCCATCCTGGGACCACTTCTATTTAACATCTACATGCTCCACTGGCCCAGGTTATAAAGAACAACAACATTAGTTACCATAGCTATGCAGATGACACACAGATATATATTAGACTGACACCAGGAGACCGAGGCCTGTACAGGCTCTTGGTAAATGCATTGAGGACATTAATGACTGGATGTGTCACAACTTACTTCAATTAAACAAAAACACAAAACTGAGGTTATTGTCTTTGGGGCTAAAGAAAAAAGTTAGACGTCACTACAGAGCTTCAATCTATTCAACTAAAAAACTACCAACCAGGCCAGAAACTTGGGTGTAGTGATAGACACTGACCTAAATTTTGATAAACACATTAAGGCAGTCACTAAATCAGCCTATTATCATCTCAAAAATATCTCAAGGATTAAAGATTTGATGTCTAAGCAGGACCTGGAGAAACTAGTGCATGCTTTCATCTTTAGTCGACTTGATTACTGTAAACAGTGTTTTTACAGGACTACCAAAAAAATCCATCAGGAAACTGCAGCTTATTCAGAACTCTGCTGCTCGGGTTCTCACAAGGACCAAGAAAGTAGACCACATCAGTCCAGTTCTGAGGTCTTTACACTGGTTACCTGTCTCTCAGAGGATAGACTTTAAAGTTCTGTTACTGGTTTATAAAGCTTTGAATGGTTTAGCACCAAAATACATGACTGACCTCCTGACCCAGTATGTACCAGCCAGACCTCTCCGGTCATCAGGATCCGGTCTTTTATCAGTTCCTAGAGTCAGAACTAAACATGGAGAAGCTGCATTCAGCTTCTATGCTCCACAGATCTGGAACAGACTTCCAGAAAACCTTAGATCTGCTGAAACACTCAGTGTATTTAAATCCAGGTTAAAGACTCACCTGTTCTCAGTTGCATTTGATAAATATGTATTCAAAAGTTTACGTCCGCACTTTTTATCTATGCTTGTTTTAAATTAAAATCTTTTTACTTTCTTTTAATTTTATTTTAATGATTTGAATAATGAATGACATTTTTACTATTTCTTTTGATTGTTTCTTTTAATGTTTTATGTAAAGCACTTTGAATTGTCTCTGTACATGAAATGTGCTATACAAATAAACTTGCCTTGCCTTGCCTTGCCATTATTTACATGTCTTGTAAAGACTAAGACAGCAGGAAAGCTAGATTTTTGTGCCCTTATATTTTTCAGGATTATTCTTTTAAAAATATATATATTCATTCCAGACAAATGATGTTCTTTAAAACAAAGACAGCAGATTCCTGTGTTGATCTTGAAAAACACATAAAATGAAACTTTCCAGAATATGGACACCCAGATGGAAATAACTGTCACAGTTGAAGTATTTTAGGCTATGTCTGAATTCCCTCTTTACTCTGGACTATCTACTGCCCTAGATTTCAAAAGAAAGTCAGACTTTCGGACTCCATGCTCACTATTTTTTTTTTTTTTTGAACAGGAAGTATGAAGTCACTAATTTCCCGAAGTGAAAAGCTATTGAATATGAGCAGTTTACGAAGATTATTCCTGAATCCACTGTACTAAGAAGAAGAAAACTTGGATGATTTATATATAAAAAAAGAAAATTAATACAATTTTTAAACATATAGATATTTGTTTATTTGCCAATCAAGTGAACTTTCATGTACATTGGTTTTTCACACTTCTGGGAAATGTCTAAGAAACTAGATTTTGGATTTGTTGATTGGGACACCCAAACAAAATTTGAAAATTCCATGTATAGTCTGTAAAACTAAAAAATATGTAGTGAAAGAACACAACCTTAATGTTGTGTAACCCGACATTAAAAATAAAAAACTGAAAAAAAGCTTAATTAGAAAAGACAGCTAGCATTTAAATATTAGGCTAACTCAAAAACAGTGTTAATTTTTTTTTTTAAAGCCTAAATTAGCCAAAATAGCTAGCATGTAGCTGAAATATTTGCTAAACTCCAAAATAGCCAAAAAATCTTAATAAATGCCAAAATAGTCCAAAAGCTAGCAGAATGCCAACTTTTTTAAGATTTGAAACCGCAACTTTTTAAAACAATTAGGAAAAATAAAAAGGCAGGAATATTCCGGAATAAATCAACTTAAACCTCAAAGAACTTTCATCATTTTACTCTCCATAAAAATATATTTTGTCAAAATTATACAAATGAGTGCAAGATAACATGGAGCCATTAATAAGAATAAAATAAAATGGGCCGGATATGAGGATCCGGCACCCGGACCTTGACTTTGACTCATGTACATTAGATGTTTCATGGTTTGCTAGCTCCAGCTAAAACAAAAAAAACTTGCCGTACTCTTAAATATTGATGATATTAATGTAGAAGTCCTATTCATAGTGTCTCTCAATGTACATAAAACAGGAAAAAAACTGTTTTTCATGAAGGCTGCTCGCATTCATCATCATAGGTATTACAGAAAAAAGACATTTCACACCACATTTTTTCCGTCACGCTGATGAATTTGTATTTTCGTCACATTTTGGAACCAGCTTGTCATTTCTGGCATGAAAAACAGGGGTCTGTGCCTGCTTAATTAGAGACAGAGAAAAAAAAAAGAGAGACTGAACCCAGAAAAGGAAAAAAAAAGAAAAAAACGTTTTTGTTTGGGATAAAATGAGTTTTTTTTCTGCCTCATGAGGAGCGTCTCTTTCACCAGAGGAGCTTTATTTTTCACCATCCTGTCCTAATTAGTCTGAGGACTAATGTAATGAATGCTGCAACAGGCTGTGAGTTAACATGCAGGGCTCTACAAACAAAGCAATTTAAAGTAGGCCTATAGACTAGTGCATTGTTATTTATGGTAAACACGTACGGAAGCCCTGAGGTGCCATCATTTGGACTAATGCATTAGGAATCACTGTTTTTTGGCCCGCGTGTTTAGGAGCTTGGCTATAAACATGAAAAATGGTTAGTCATACTTCGCTCCCACAATACACCCACTCTCTCTTTCTTTGCCCCTCACCGCTTTCTCCTTTTTCTCTCTGATGTCGACCTCTCTGCTTTCAAGCTGCCATGTTTTTTTGTTATCATCAGAGAGACAAATGAGAAACAAGAGACGGGAGAAAGCCTCGGGCTGGTGTCCTCACATCGCCACCACCCCCTTTATCTCCTCCGCTCACTCCCTCCCTATCCTCCATCTTTCCGTCTTCCTGAGTGACAGCTGGCAGCCAGTAGGGTACATCGGCCATGCCAACCCAAGTGCATATATTTGCCAACTGACTTGAGAAAACACACACTCCTACCCCCCCACGCGTAGACTTTGAACATGGCTGTCACACACGTGTTGCAGCTCCCGGTTCCTCCGTCTTTTCTGTGGGATTTCTGGATGTTTCGACATTACGCTCCCCGCTAACGACAGAGCGCCGCGTAAATGGAACAGCGCATTTACAAAAAGGACATGAGCAGCTGCCATAAAATTAAACATTAAAAGACCGCAGCGAGTGAGGGGAAACTGATCAAGAAAGGGAGGAGAAAATCCAAACTTCCTTCTTTAATTCTGGACGTTTGTTAGCATCGAACAGAATTGTTGGATACCTACACTTACTAAACTTTTGACTCTTCTGTAACAGTAATTTCAAAAAACACATAATGCAAACTGACAGCACTCTGTTTCAAAGGGTTTTCATGAAAAATATTCTAAAAATTTCATAAGCTTGACAGGTCACATCTAGAATATTAACTAATCTTTTTTTCTCAGTAGCTTTTCCAGACCCAAATGTAGGTTACTTCAAAGAGTAAGAACCAACTCATTTTTTGTTTAATAAAAATAGTAACTTTTTTTTTTTTTGCTAATTATTGGTAAACTGGTTCTAGATATGAGTGGTTGACATTTTTTTGACTATCTTAAAAGTGTTCCCAGTATTCTTTTTATTAATTTTGGCTTTTTCTTTTAGCCAAAAACTAAACTTGTCGTTTTCAAGGACATAGTTTCTGTAGATCAGGGGTGTCAAACTCAATTCCACAGGGGGCCAAAATCCAAAATACACTTTAGGTCGCAGGCCAGACAGGATAAACATTTATTGAAAACTCTAAAACAAAAACTTTAAAACCGTAATTTTTTAACATAATTATGAACTAGAGATATAGCATTACCTGCTATAATGCTAATGTGAATGCTGATAGCTGAATTTGGCCGCTTAAGATGCTAGTGCTGAAGGCTGAAGATGCTGAAATTGATAGCTAAAAACGCTAAAGCTGATAGACAGCTAAAATATTAGCTAAATTCCAAATTAGCCTAAAAAACAAAACAAAACAAAACATTTAGGTTAGCCAAAACAGCTAGCATATATCTGGAAAAAATAGCCAAACTTAAAATAGTCAAAGAAACTGAAAAAAGCCTAAATTAGCCAAAACAGCTAACATGTAGCTGAAATATTGGTAAAACTCCAAAATAGCCAAAATAGACCAAAAAGCTAGCAGAATTTCAAAAACTTTAAAACTGTAACTTTTTAACATAATTATGAGTATTAAAAAGGCAGCTTATTTCCAATGTCACAAAGTTTTCTGCAGCGCAGCAGCTACTGCTAGCTTATAGCACCTCACAAGACCAAGCTAACATTAGCATAGCAAAAAAAAAGTGGAAAGCATTATCAGAGTTCCGGCCGTACAGATTATAGCCAGATTGTGAGTCAGACGAAGATGATGAAGACGTTCATGGATCTATTAGTCTTCAAGTGTATGATTTAGAATTGTAGCGAAGAAAAGAGATTTTGGCTCCGCCCACGGCAGTTGCAGCATCACAAACCAGACATTTTTGTCTGCTCGTATTTTTTGACTAAACCAGAGGTCTGCAACCTTTAACACTAAACGAGCAATTTGATTTAGTTTCTTTTAAACTAGAACCCAACGAGAGGCAGAAAGTCTCACTTCATTGTTAAAAAAAATGCACGATATTTATGCTTTTTGGTCAATTAAACATTGATTTATAAATGTAACTTAAATATTACAATAATTAAATTACAATAGTGTCTGTATGTTTCTATATGTAACAGTTGTAACTTATTTTACTTTTGACAGCAGCACTCACTAGTTCCTTTCAAAATAAAACCCACTCTGTGTCATAGCAGCTCTTCCTGCTGCTGATGCTTATCTTAAAATAAACATGCAAGACAGTCAAAGATAATGTTTTTATCATTAGGATTTTGATGAACCACCATCATTTTTTTTTCCTTTTACTGTCAGATATAAACTAAATTTTAGTAGAATCTATTTATTAAAAACAAAAATTAAAACATTTAGAATACATTGAACTTTTTATTGTCATTCTCTAAGATTTGGACCACAAAAAAAAACAAAATCATTTTTAATCATTTTAAACTGCAATTGTTCAACACTTGAACCACTTTAGGGTAAGTTACAAAAAATAAAATAACATTGTGTGCGTTTTATTTGACTAACTGTAAATTAAAAACACAAATTTAAAGAACATTTCCAAAGAATTTCTGTCAATAAATTGAACTTGTCTGACATGTTAAAAATCTAAGCAGAAAGGACTAAACTTAAATAACTTACCTATTAAGTTTTCAACCGTTAGCATTTTTTACTAAAGCTAAAGGGCCACAATAAAGGGGTAAAAGTGCCACATGTGCCTCAGGTTTCTGACCCCTGGACTAAACAAATACTCAGGAGTGTAAGTTTTAGCTTCATTTAATTTATATCTGTCCTCCATTATCAGAAAAAAACGTCACACAAACATGTTAAAAACATGGAGTGAGTCTGTACAAGAAGCTATTGAATATGTTTTTGCAATGTCAAAGCAAAAGGTCTAAATCTCTCCACTCCAGTGAGAGACCCTCGAGCTCACACATGAACGCTTTTATCATGTTACTTCTGCTAAGAATGCTTCAACTAGCTTTTGAATGAATAAATAATCGCACAGTGTAATATATGGTGGTGTTGTTGACTCGAGGCTATATTGACCTGATTTTAGGAGCCGCGAAAAAGCTGCACGACCTTTTAGTGTGTCCAGACAGCGTTAACCTCACTGCAGAATGTCACCGACATGAAAACACAAGAGTTGCCTGTTTTCAAACTAAATCTATCGATATTAACTAAATATGAGACACCCATGGTTTGAATAGTAGTTGAGCATCGACTGCTGACATTAGAAGACTGAAGGTTTGTTTGGAGAGCTTAAAAACTGGCGACATGTGCGTTATATCTTAAACCTAAAAAAACATTCAATATTTTACTCTGCATTTAATAAGATTTGCCAAAATTATAAATGTTAGAAATAAGCGCAAGATAACATTGGGCGGTAAAATAAAATGACCTGGAGGGCCAGATCCGGCCCCCGGGCCGTGACTTTATTTT
Source organism: Oryzias javanicus (assembly GCA_003999625.1). Taxonomy (NCBI): domain Eukaryota; kingdom Metazoa; phylum Chordata; class Actinopteri; order Beloniformes; family Adrianichthyidae; genus Oryzias; species Oryzias javanicus. Next base: position 8,350,118 of record CM012450.1, read on the forward strand.
GGATTGTGGGAGCAGACCAACACATGCAAGATCATGCAAACTCTACACAGAAAGCTGGGATTTGAACCAGGACCTTCAACTGAGTGATAACCACTGCACTCTTTTTTTTTTTTTTTTTTTTGACTCAGTTACAAATTTGATCAAATCCTATTTCAGTTAAATAAGGGGAATCTAACCTTGGAGCTCGTCTTTAACCGCAGCTGAACCGCATTCAATCCAGTGCGTTTTAAAATGTATTTTTCTTAAATAAATAAAAAAGAAGAGAGAAACACAAAAAATCTTCAGTATTCCTTATTGATAAACACAGATAGTGAGGTTGGGGCAAGGCTGCGCTGTAACGTGAAAAACATTGGATGAGGGAGCAGCAGCTCAAGGATGAAAACGCATTAGAATAACAAACCAACGAGGAATAAGACCCATTACTACAAACCAAAATGAGATTTTAAGAAATTGATCAAATTGAATAAAACACATACTAATCCAATTAAAGATGAAGAACAATAACGAACACAGATATAATGTCGTTAAAGTGCAGTTATGGATGCAAAGATAATGTCATTGATTAAAGGAAGAGAGTTACAGCGCGTTCACATCAAACAGGAAGTTGTTTGGATGTTTGTTCCTTTCTCCTCTTAAAGATCTCAAACTTCTACAAACACTAGAACAATGAGGCATAAATCAGGACAGGATTTTGGAATAAAGGGAAACACTTTCTTTGGCGAATTAACTTATATTAAGGTTAAAGCGATCAACTTAAACTTCATGCTTCCTGTTGAGGCTGTTTTTGCCTTAGAGAAAAATCGGGACAAATGTTTCATTTTAAGAGTTTTCCTATTTCTTGTCAGCTCTGGTGTTGGACAGACTTCCCATATGTACATATAATTTGTCCTAAATTTGTAGGAAACTTGAATTAACAGTAAAGCTGAATATGTGTAAATACAGATGTGGATTAACAGATGTTCAAAACCGTCTTTTGTTTTACTTTGAAACTCCTTTTGAGTTTTTTATGAAGAGAAAATAGACTCACTCCAATTTTGGGTGTGTATCCTTGATTTGTAACTCATAATACATTTTGTACTTAAGTAAAACAATTAAAAAAATAAAATGATACATAACATGCACAAATTAAAAGGACGAAATACGCTAATCTTTAAAATTTACGACTTATGACTTTTGTCCGTAAGTGATGCGTTTAAATACTACTAGAATGCTCGGTCATCAGAGTTTTCATATAAGCCGTTTTTAACTTAGATTGTGAACAATATCTGTTAAAACTATCTTTAACAGATATGAACAAAAATTCGTTGCAACAAAAAAAGTAAGACACAAATGAATAATTAAATATCGTCTTGTTAGCATTTTAAATCAATACAACAATCGCTAAATGAAATATCGCGATATATCACAGAATCGATTTTTCTAACACCCCTACTCAACCGTAGGGCTGGGTATTGATAATAATTTCCAGAAATGATTCGATTCACTAAAACCTATTCAATTCAAACTTTATTAATATATTTTTAGTCTTCAATTCAATTTTAATTTACACATTAATACACATTTGTTTAGAACTACATTAATAATCTATATATGTTTTGAATATATTTATATTAATCTGATACAGTTCACATACTGTAAAATGTATTAGTAAGATAATGAGATTGTTAATATAATACAGTGTTACATGGATTCTCTAAATGAGAAGTTCTAATAAAAGCGTTCAGATCATTAACATTATAAATATTGTTCTGCTTCTCCTGAAGGCGTTTCCGTTTTGCCACTAGGTGGCGATCGCGCTATAGCACTACACCTTATTTCAGAAGAAGAAGAAAGTATTAGATGTTTTAGACCACAAATAGTTACTTTAAAAATATTTCAATAAAACAGTTTGAAAAATTCATACCTGTGAATTTATTTAGTCAGCAATGTAAGTTTAGGTCGACAGAGCATTAGCATTAGCCGTCCTATGTGAAAATCTATTCAACGTTAGCATCAAGCTAGCGAACTTTAGCTTTATGTGCTAAATCGATCCATATTTTTAAGAATCGATCATTGATCTATTAAGTTTTAATCGATTCAAATCGATTCAAATCTTTAAGCAGAACTCGTCAAAAGTCTTCCATTTTGGACGTGTTGGTCACTCATCTCCACAAATACTCAAGAGGGTCAAAGTCTTTCTGAACCCCATTCTAGTTTGTAAACTCTACAAACATCATTGGCATAAAGAGATGCTCCAGGGACAAAGTTGAATTATAATATTGAGTTGTGCTGTTTTCTAGCAAAAATGATCAGACACTTTATCAGTTATTGCAGAATTACTGTTCTGATATTTTTACCGATACTTAATGCCAGGTCGTATTGTGACCTTGTGATTTCTATCTCCACATCCAGCTCAAAATCTAATTTGTGTTTTTTTTCTGTTTGACACAGTTTAAATGTTTATTTAGTTCCATAAAATAATGATTTTAAATAGAAAATTGATTAGGAAGTGTTAAATCTATTAAAATTCAGTGTTTTTTTTTTTTTACTAAATGAGAAACTAAAGAGGACAAATGACACAACAGACATCCAAGTCCCCCAAAGGCAACCAGCTTTATGTTTCCTCCGTCGTTCCAAAAGGGAACCAACTCTTGGGTCAGGTTCCCTGATGAAGCCGAGCGAACAGCTTGCTCTGAAAATCCAAGATCTGATTAGTGTTTCCAGGAAATCAAACAGTAATTCATGGAAGTGCGCAGCCCAGTAACTGCAAACAGGAAATTACAAGACACAGGATTAGACCCAACTTGCATTTCGAGTAGAAGAAATGAGATCTTAAAAGCGGCTGCGTGGACGCACGGATGTCCCGGCGCCGTGCGCGCCAACATGTAATCTAGGATTGTGCTATTTCCAGAGGGATGCGCCACACACGGAAAAAACAAAAAAACACATGGAAAGAAACAAAGATAAACAAAACACAAGGTTCACACTTGAACCTTGAGGGATCAAACAAAGACAGACATTAATGAAAACCCTGGGATCCACAGATTGTGTTTGGGCTTTGATGATAGCGACAGGCAGGAAGAGATTCGGAGCCTGAGAGTGAAACAACAGCAGCCGTAATCTGCTGGCATCAACTCAAAGGCCTTCATGTTTAAACCTGTTAAAGCCCTTCTTGCTATTAGCAACAGTTCCATAGAAACACTGATTAGCACAGTCAATTCAGAAGGTTTTGTAACCATCACACAAGAAAAAGGCCGCCGTCTGCACTGTGTTCTTCACACGCCTCGAAACATCGGAAAACAAAAACGCATAAAAAAGAGGCGGAAAATCTGTTGGAACGGCGCTCTAATTAAAGCTGTAGCGGAACATCAGATAATCTATTAGCATTAAATGAGCATGAAGAATTATCAGACAAAAACGGGAAATATATAAAGACATATGACAGTCTCAAGCACTGAAACTCTATTTCTATCTTCTCAAGATAAACCACGTGCTAAGAAGTAGAGAAAAAAGATTATTTGAAAAATTATTAGTTATTTAAGTCGAATTGTTTTTTAAAAAAAATAAATCACATAAATATGTTTGTTCTTATTTAAAAGAAACGTTAGAAAAGGTCAAACACACAAACAGTTATTGACTGGAACATTTTTTTTCTTGAAAAACTCAAACTACTGTTTGATTAAATTGGAGTTTTAGTGTAATTTATGATCCATGTGCTGTTTTTGATTGAGTCAAGGTGACAAGGTAATTTTACTTTTGTGGCTTTTTTGTATAAAATTTATATTTTTCTTTTTTCTCTGTTTATATTAGTTTTCTTCGTAGTATTTGTTTTTTTATTCTATTTTACTTTTTATTACTTTTAGTTTTATTTTACTTTAGAGCAATTTATTTGCTTTACTTTAACCTTTTTCTATTTTATTCTATTCTATTCTACTTTAATTTAACATTTTTCTCTTCTATTTTTTCTATTCTATTCCACTTTACTTTTACATTTTTCTATTGTATTCTATTCTATTCTACTTTTTATTTCTAATACTTATTACTTTAGCTATTCTATTCTACTTTACTTTAACCTTTTTCTATCAATTTTCTTCTGTTCTGTTATATTCTACTTTACTTTGACCTTTTTTTATTCTATTCTATTCTATTCTATTCTATTCTACTTTTGCTTTTTTCTATTCTATTTTATTTTACTTTACTTTTACCTTTTTCTTTTGTATTATATTCTGTTCTTTTCTTTTCTTTTCTTTTCTTTTCTTTTCTTTTCTATTCTATTCTATTCTATTCTATTCTATATTTAACTTTTCTTTTATTCTACTAAAAATCTTAAAACATCAATAATCTTGATGAATTCGATTAATACTCCAACAGATTCTTGTAACTTTAATATTTTTAAACAAATCTGTGTTTAAAAATAGAAATAAATATAGAAGAATGGCAGGTTCCCTTTCTCCTTCTAAACCTTAAAGATGCAGATATATATTTTTACTAAAGTAGAAGTGCTTGTTTTGTAAATGATCTCTGGGTTGTGATGTGAGGCGACAGGAATGAGACGACGGCGTGGAGCTGCAGAGAAAACAACCTGAACTCGTCACCAGCAGAGCGCTCGTGGTCGGACTCTTAAGGCGTTTTACTCAAACTTTGGTTTCAGTGGGCTTCGGGATTCCTTTTTACGAACCCACTGATCAATCAATTCTGTAATCTAATCTCTCACTCAATCATGTTTAAATGAATAATTTACAAACCTTCAGAGAAAGCTGGAGGAATTGTCTGAGAGGCCGGCCGGAGTCAGAGAAGCTGAATGGATTCAGTCCAGGAGAAAACCCGATTACAGGAAAATGCATCATAGAGAAGCTCAGCCGCCCTTTGGGTACTATTGATAACATCAACAGACTTATTAACTGACGTTTATTTCACAAAAAGGTTTATTTTAAATTTCTAATTTTCTGAATTAAAAGTTAATTAAAAATGTAATCTTGGGAAGTTTTTTTTTTTTTTTACTTTAAGTTATTACTATTTATTTTTTATCTTTTAACTAAAAATACTAAACATTGTTTTGTCACCAAAGTTGTTGTCATTGCATTAAAATAAACGATTTATCCATGAACATTTCTAAACTCTCAGACCCAATCAGTTTTCTGGTTTTAAAAGAAATATAACATTTCCCAAATCAACTAATATTTTACAATTCAAACAAACTCAAAGATCCACAATAAAATTTTGTTTTTGAGGTTTTTAACTTGTCGTATTTTTATGATGTTTGAGAAAAAGAAAGTTCTGCTCAAAATGACAGTTTTTTTGGTTTGTCTGAGTTTTTCGTTATTTGAATCATTGTGAATCAGGAACAGACAAAAAAAATGCTTCTTTGTGACGTAGCGGTCCTGCTCTGCTCCATTCTGATGCTTCCACTTCTAGACAAATAGATCCATGGACGTCTTTGTTTTCCCCGTCTGAGCTGGTCTCTGGCTCCAAACTCTACGGCTAGATAGCTACAATTTAGCTCACTGATGTTCGCTAGGGAAGGTGAGGGGGCTAAAAGCTAGCATCTGAAACAAATGGATGATGGGAAATGGGGGCGGGGTTACTCTGTTGGAATGTTCTTTTTGCCTCAAAATATGTTACTTCCACAAAAAAAGTTGTTTTTAACTATAAATTGACAATTTGCTTTAATTTCCACAGAATTGTATGATTTTTATATGAAGTAAATACTTTGGGATTGGACAGATTCATTTACAGGTAATTAGTGATGCACAATTTGATCAATAAATGTATCTGAAGGAAGAATCGTTTTTAATAATAAAAGACCTAATCCATTCTTTTAGGACACCGGCCCTCGAGGACTGACTGGACACCTCTGCTTAAGACAAAAAAACTTTATTTTTCATTAAAAATAAATAAATAAATAAATGAAATACATGAGAAATGACAGTAATAAAATTAATAAAAAAATAAGTCTCTTTTATCAACCATTTACCATTGAGGGAGAAGACGAGAAAATTCAAAAAGTGTTAATAATTATTCTAACTATAAAATAAAGCTTCAACATAAAACTTGCTTTTTTTTTGTTAAACCTAAAATAATTTAATCTTAGAGACTTTAGTGTCCGTCAATCCGTTAATAAAGTGATTAATAGCATTCTTATTGAAGAGTATGCTGGTAGTTAAAACATTTGAGAAGGACTTAAATATGAAATGACCAAATATTGAGACAAAGGCATCAGTAAAATGCTGTTTCTGTACTTAATCCTCTTGTACGGTGGCCCTGAAGTGCAAATCGCATCCACAAATAATCCATATTTATCATTTTAGAAATCAAATCCAAAGCCCAAAATAAAATGAAATATAATGAAATGAAACCAAAAGTAATTTCCAAAAAATGAAATATAAAAAAAATAGTGAAACACAGTAAGAACCAGGTAAAAGGCAGGTTTAAGGAACATCACTGATTGGATGACGGCGTTTACCTTTTAAACAGGAAGTTATTTTTGACAGATGATGTTTCTTTAAGCAATTTTTTTGTTTTGTTTCATTATTTTTTACGATTCTTTGTGATTTCTGCAAATTTATCTTGTTTTTGGAAATGTTTTGTTTTTTTAATGTTTTTTTTATTGTTATTCTAAAATGCATTATGTTTTTGCAATGAGTGATTTGTTGATGTGATTGGCACTTCAGGGCCACCGTACTTTTAGAAGGCCAGTGAATTCCTTTCCTACTCACTATTTATAGTGCGTTCACCATTTTCTAGTTCCGTCCGAATCTACTAATTCCAAAATCGAGTGAAGTAGAAATTTCCCAGAAGTCTTTGCAAAAAACTACCATACATCGATGTTCATTATACTAGCGAATATAGACCACAATGCATTGCGATTGAACAATTTTTGAAAAAAAAAAAAGTGTTTTTGTGTATTTTTTTAACAAACTGTTCACATTTTGATCATCAGAACAGAGTGCAATCATAAATAGACGTCGTGAAATGTTTATGAAATAGGTGACGTCATTTCCGGCGTTCAGTAAAACGAAAGTAAAGAAGTGAGCTTTGAAAATCCAGGCCACCAGATAGTTTTTAGGGTGGGAATTGAGACATATTCATGATGTTCTGAAAGTCTTCACAATGTACATTTACTGTGATAAAATTCTCCAAAATGGTCTAAATAAACAGGACTCTTCGCCTTCAGCCCAGGTCGTCTGAGTACAGTTCATCTCTGGCAAAAGAAGAGGAAATATGTTTGTATTAGCTGTGGAAACCTTTTGATTTCCCCAACACCAGAAGATGAAAACAATCATAGCTTGTTGCACCACCCTGACTGGGTCAGATTACAGCCTTACATCAGCTGCTGGCGGCGCGGTCGCCCTGTCAGCGTGTAATAACCGCCAGCCCACACAGGCAGCGTCCAGATGGGCAGGTTTACTCTTTCTGATTTCCTTCCCTCCTTCTGCTACTGAGAAGCCTCTTTTTGTGCTCTTCAGGCTTTGTGCTTCGCGAAATGAAGCGTGATGATCAAATGCGATGAAAATTTCTCAGACGCTTGAAAATGGAGTACTCTGGTCCTGCTCTGCCTCTTAAATCTTTTACCTTTTATCTGCACAGAAAGATGAATGGACGCTCCTTATGGAAGCGCCTTGAGCCTTCCAATGTTAAGAGTTTAATCTTTCGGAAACACAGTTCTTTAATTCACTAAACAGCACAGAGTCTAATAGGTAAGCTTTTTAGAAAATTGTTATGATTTTTTCCCCTCTGTGTTTAGACAAAAACCTTTGACTTTTTTTTTTGTAATCTGTTACGCAGTCGTGGATCCCGTCCAGCTCCACTCGTTTTTTTTCTTCTTTTTTTAGAATAAATGAATGAATTGCAAATAAAAGGGAAAATGCCAGGAAAACATAAAATTTCTTGACAGTGAGGTTATTGGCTTTGTGACTGCAGAGAGGGTTTATGGCAGTGGGGGGGGCTTCAGAGGCCAAAAAGGAGACAAAGAGAGCTAATGTCACTTGGAACGGTAAAATCTGCTCTATAGCTAATGAAGTATTATACTGTGGTCAATAAAGGCTCTGCAGAGAGAGTGTGTGTGTGTTTTGTTGTTTGAGTTTGTTTGTGCGTTCGTAGGGGGGGGCAGTGATAACACCGCCATCAAGAAATGAAGTCTTTCAAGGGAGAATGAGCAGGAAGTGATGGAGAAATGCTGCAGAAGAAGTCCTCATGGAAGCATACGTCTCATGAAAGGGAAAACGAGCGGAGAAGAGGTAGGCGCGCAGCTCGGAATGATCAAGCGGCGAGCGCGCGCGGCGGGCTTTGTGTCTTGTAAAAGAAATGCTGAGCAGACCCGGTTGATTTGGATTTTATTTGATTTGGTTTCGTGATGGCTCAAAGAAAAGATCGAAGGGACTTTGGAGGAGAGCTAATTATTGAGACGCGGATGGCAGGAGCTTCAGATATGCTTAATTGGCTCGGGCTTCAAAAGGAACTGCGCTTTTAGCTCTTTGGGGGAGACATCTGGGTCTGCAGAGAGTGGTCAGTGCCGGCCGTCAGGCACATGTATTTGGGATATAAAGAGGAAATCAGAGGAGCTGCTTATTCATGACAGTAGAGGTAAGTGCAGGTTCAACAAAGGAGTGCAGAGGCCTTGGATGTTAGCAGGAAACTCCTGTCTGTAGGGCTGAAATAAAATCATCTAAAGCAACAATTTGTTAACTCAGATGAAATCAATTGATCCGATTCTTTTCTTGTCAATTATATCTGAGCAACTGTGACCATTCACTGGCTTATAATGTATAGCTTCAGTCCAAAAATGGACCTCCATCTTGAGTAGATATGACTGAACCATTGACTGTACAAGAGAACTGGACCATGTGAATGTGACGTAGAAAACTCCTTACTTCCGGAACCAAGAAGTCAACTCAGTCGCCACACTGATGCCGCCATGTTGGACGCCATCGGTAAGAAGTGATGGTCTGCGACCTGCAGCTCCAGAGCCACGTGCAGCTCTTTCACCGCTTCATTCTGTGGTTAAAGAAAAACAAGCTTCTAACTGGTAAAAAGTAATTAAGTAGTTAAGTAAAAATTGTAGTAAAGTAAACCAACTAAAACCTTATCTAACTAGTTAACAACCGGTTGATTGACACGTATCACAAGTCGAGCTCAAACCGATTTTTGTTCATCACGAAAAATCTATTGGAAGCCAGAAAGTATTCTCTTTCTCTTTTTTTGAACAATATTGAAGTTTTAAGGGCCTTTTGGGTCGAGAAACACAGTGAGGGTCATTCAAATAGCTCTGATTTATTCTTTGAGTTGGATTTCTGTATTTTTGGCAGAGATGTGGCACAAGGTGTCTTTTATTTTGAAAGGAAATCAAAATGTATAAACTGTTTCATATTTTGAAAGAAAAAAAAAAACAAGGGTATATTTTCCTTTTCTATTATCCTTTGTCTGTTTCTCTTTTATACTGATGTTTTATTCATGCCAGAGAAGTTGATTTTTATTTATCATAATGGTAACACTGACATAAATACAAATCTGTGTCTTATTTGTCTAAAGGACGAAGTGAGCCTTTGTGGCTCCTGATGGGTTTAGGTCTGTGAAAAATTGACCTGTAAGAGTTGAAGGTTGCAGACCCCTGGTCTGAGTCGACGTATCCATGGCAACCCCTCATCAATCCACTAGAAGTATGCTCAGGAGAATCTGTCCATCAAACTTTTTGACCATTCGATGTAAGGCTCCAGGTTTTTATTGAAGCATCTGATTGGTCAGTTTATAACTTGAATAAAGTGCGATTAATAATAAAAATGTTTTTTTTAAAAAAGTATTAGAGCAAGAACTTATTTCTAAATGGAAGTCAATTGGATTTTGGGTCGTGGGTCACTCTGTATACAGTCATATAGTCAATAGACTGGACACTAAAAGCAGACGAAGGCTTGCTGGAACATTGGATTTTGGTTCTCGAGCTGAGACATCCGCCATCACCCGTCCTGTTTGTTTGTCCTCTCGGTTGCTCCCTTCAGGCGTCTCCATAACAGAACGCTCCACACTCTGCACAGACCATTTGGCTGAAACCCAAATGGTTACGGGAGCTTACAGCACCTGGAGGCCCCCCAGGCGTCCTCCCATCCCAGGACTAACCAGACCCAATGCTGCTTAGCCACCACCACCAGACAAAACTGGGAGTGTCCAGGGTGTCACGGGTCCAACAAGAAATGAAAAAAAAACATGAAAACAACAACACAGCTAAACACTCACAGTCTATAGATAGGTTTCCTTGGAATTGACGTTCATCTCAAAACTAGATATTTCTCCTTCATAAAAAGCATTCAGATTTGATTGAGATCATTGACTTATATGAGATTTGGATTCACTGACTCCTCCCACCTCGTGTTCCAAACAGGAAGTACCCACTGGTTCCAAGGAGCCAAAAATCCCATAATAAACAACTATACCTCAGTTATTCAATTTTTCAGAATAACCATTTTTGATCTGAAACATTTTTTTAAGCATGTTCCAATCCTAATTTTTTTTTCATCACATTTTTCTTTATTTCAAGTTGTTCAAGTTATGAATTGACCAATCAGATGCCTCTATCAAAGCTTGTAGTCTCAAGTCCAACGCTCAAAAGGTTTTGACACATTATGTAAAACCTGCTTTCAGGTGTGGCCTTCCAACAAGCTCACTCCTGATTGGTGACTCAGACCAACTGGGACCAATCCCTGCTTACTGACGTCTGACTCCAACATGGTTCAGCGTCCGTATTGTGGAAAAATGGCGACAAAGTTGACCTAATTTTGTTGGAGCTGGACGGAAGCCATTTTTGCTGGATGATGTTACCAATGAGGTTAATATCACTAGAGCTGGCACGCAGGTTTTTACTATTGACAAGATACGTAAAGAGCGACGCCATATTGGAATGGTATAAAAGCAACGAGACATGGATCAACAGAACCAGTAAAGTCATCAGCTGACAGTAATAATTTACTAGTGAAGAGTCACATTCTTGTTTTTCAAGTTCTGCTTGTACAATTCTAACACAGCAGTAAACAGGGATCTATACCCTTCCAATATGGCCTCCAACTTTGCGTACGCAACAGGCTAGCATGTCTTCTCGAGTGATTAGTCTCATTGGATGTTACCCTCAGAGTCAATAAGTTTAGTTTTTTTTTTTTCAACAAAATTGTTTCTTGTTTTGCTTGATGTTAATTTAATTTTTTAATTTTAACTCCATTCTATATCTTCAACATATCAAATCAAAGGTTTCAACTGTAGATCTGGATTTTTCAAATTTACAAAAAAATGTTTAAATGTTTAGCATTTCAGAAGTCAGAAAAAAATCTAGTCCGTTTAAAATATTGTAAACTAGGCTGCTGAAAACACAACTGAAGCATATCGCCATATATTTATTGATCAAACCCTTAGAGTATTTTGTCATATATTGGAAGAAATATGATATTGATATGATAATATTTAAAAATACATTTTGTATGTATTCTCTTGATGGTTAAACTTCCTTTATTTTTCAAATCACTACAGATTTTTGCATATTTCTACTCTGTGTGTATACAGTAGCTCATATTTCCTGTGTGTATTGTGTATTCTAAAAGCACATACTTCTGGGAAAGGATAATCTCCCAGGGGGACTGTCTTTTCTCGAGTCTGCTGGGAACTGGGACATCTCAGGTGGTATCTCGTAAAGAATCTGGAGATCTCAGATTGCACAACTGCGGATTCCAAAAAAGCTGTATCTTTAGTAAATAGAGAGGCATCACTATTAATATATTACTGTAATGGCCAGAAATTCTTAAAAGGACTGTCCTTTGTTGTTGGAGTCGGCTGCTGGAGGGCTTTACCTGGAACTGGAAGTTGCTTTTCCATCTCCAACATACTTTTCAAAGTCTGTAGAAACTCATTGTTCTTGATGTGATTTGCAGTCCTTGAAGATCTCAGCTAATATTGTGACATTTGTGTCTTTAAAACACTATTATTTCATTTGAAAGTAGCATAATTGTATCTCAGATCATTTTACTTGAGCGTGAATCTGTGTTTTTTTTTCTCTTTTGTAATAAAATGCTTTCAGTGTACACTGTCAGAGTCACTGAGCGGTCTCAAGTCAAGGCCATGCGGTGCGAAAGATGACAACTGTATTTTCCTCAGCAGGAGAGCAAGTGTGATCACTCCTGAGAGTGTGACAGCAGCAGGGCTGTGGTCGGGGGGGGGCTGTGATCGACACCATTCACACTCATTTTCCAAGAAAGAATGGAGGCCAGCGGGCTTAAAGAGAGAGATAAATTCTGACTGATGCGCCCGGGGGATTTAGGGGGCAAAAGGACGTGGAAATCTTTTGGTTTGAGCCGCCAAAACTGCAGCTGCAGCAGACCAGTGTTTTAAAATTAGCAGGCTAACACCAACACTGACCCCATGTGTGAACTGACCATCTGATGATTCATAACTCTGACGCAAAGGACAGCGTTGAGAAAGGCACACACAAGATTTTTGCTAATGTAAAGCGTTGCTACTAGTCTTTTAATTATGATTATGCTGTTTTTAGCTAAAATAATAATTTAAAAAAACTGTTTTGTTTTCTAAGACATTCTGCAAAGTGGCTGGAGTTTATTAGAAAATCACCTCTGAGTTGTGGGCGGGGCTGTTGACAAAGAATAAGCCTGACTCCCTTTCCCATCATCCATCTGGTTACGTTTCCTGCTAGCTTACAGCCACTTAAACCACCAAGCTAACATTACCGTTGAGCAATTTTGTTGCTATCTAGCTGTTTTAAACCAGATGCTAGCTTGGATAAGGAAAACAAAGATGTTCATGGCTCTATTTGTCTGCAAGTGGATACAAACGGCGCATGGAGCTTGTAGCTTGCCTTGCATATTATCTGCGTCACAAATGTTTTTCAAACGTTACATTATCATATGATCCTGATTCACAACGATTTTAATAAAGAAATACTCAGAAATGCAATTTTACATTCACTTTCTGTCATAAAAGTCCTCCATCAGAAAAACAAGTTAAAAACACCATAAACATGATTTTTATTGCAGCAGGTTTTGGCTAGATGTAGCATGCCAGCTAAAGCAAAATGACTTGCCATACTTTATAAATATTTAACAGCAATAACAACTACAAATATATTTTGTTGGTATGAATGTAGAGGGAATTTGTAATGTGCATATCTGCTGGATTTTCATTCATAGTGTCTTTTAATGTACATAAAACACTGAAAAAAACTGTTGTTGTGAAGGCTGCAATAGCATAAATCATTGTAGGTATTATAGGAAAAAAGACATTTAACACCAGATTTTTTTTAGTCATGCTAAACAAATACTCAGAATTATAATTTGTTAAGCTTAATTCTTTATGATTGTCTTTTATCATCAGAAAAAAGCCATAAGAACAGCTTAAAAACACCAACAACATTATTCTAATTGGAGTATTGGATTTGATGTAGCATGCTTTGCTAGCTTTAGCTAGGGCATTGTATTTATTACAGAAAAAAGACATTTAATATTGCATTTTTATAGTCATGCTAAACAAATACTCAGAATTACAAGTTTTTAAGCTAAATTTCCTTTATGTCCTCCATTATGAGAAAAATGAAACAATACAAAGGTTTAAAACACCAAAAACATGATTTTCATTGGTGCAAGTTTAACCTAGATGTAGCCTGCTTTGCTAGTTTTAGGTAGTGCAAAAGAGCTCTCATACTCTAATATTTTGATAGTATGAATGTGGAGAGAACTTGTAATGTATATACCTGCTATTTTCTCATTCATAGCATCTTGTAATGTACATGGAACCCTGAAAAAACTGTTATTGTGAAGGCTGCTAGCATTCATCATTGTAGGTATTACAGAAAAGAAATTTCTCACCACATTTTTTATTCATGCTAAACAAATACTCAGAAATGCAATTCTATAAGCTTACTTTTTTTTTATATATATATATATATATGTCCTCCGTCATCATAAAAAGGAAAAAATAACAGGTAAAAACACCAAAAACATGATTTTCTTTGGAGCAAGATTAACCTAGATGTAGCCTGCTTTGCTAGCTTTAGCTAAAGCAACAGAATTTGCCATACTCTAATATTTTGATAGTATGAATGTAGAGGGAACTTGTAATGTTTATCCCTGCTATTGTTTCATTCATAGCATATTTTAATGTACATAAAACACTGAAAAAAAAACTGTTGTTGTGAAGGCTGCTAGCATTGATCACCGTGGGTATTACAGAAAATAGACATTTAACACCACATTTTTTTTGTCATCCTAAACAAATGTTCAGAAATGCAATTTTAATCTTAAATTTCTTTATTTATGTCCTCCATCATAATTTTTTCACAAAAATGTGTTCAAAAAACCCTCTAAAAATCCATCAGATGTTTAACACCATCCAGTTTATCAGTTTACAGCTTCAAGTTTTCTATCGTCCTCATAGATGACACAAGAGTCAATTTCAGACATGTCAAATATCAGCCCTCATTTATTATTTACTGTGTAGCATAGCCGGCTGGCAGCAACCTTTAATATTCAGACAGCATAACGGATGCGAACAGGACCAAGTGGGATAGGATTAGTGCAGCTGCAAACACATATACAGTCAGATATGCCCGTACGTATTTTGGCATTTAGTTTTTTTGACAATTAGTGGAGTTGTGGGTGTGTGCTGACAGAGTGGAGCTGCTCACATGAAGGATCTTAGCACATGCTTCTCATGGGAAGCAACACAAGCTGCTCTTTAATTTGATTTTTATTAGGAAGAGTTTATTGGGTGTTGGTGCAAACAGGTTGGGCGGCAAGCAGGGAATATTCCAGATTTCAGTTTTCAATGTAGCTTAACCCAAAGATCTAATGTTTTTTTTTTTTTAAAGTACACAGATGTATGCAGGGATTAGTAGCTTGGATTCACTTCAAACTGCATAATATTAAAGGGAAACTCTGGGTTGATTTCTTTTTAATCTTAAGGAAAACTGTAATCATCCTGGTGTTTCTCAGAATTCCTTCAATTAATTAGAGATAACATTTCTGCTGTGAAACAATTTTTTTATTTGTCTTTGAATTTCATCACGTCACAACACTTACCTGGTTAGGTTTTATTCAAAAATTGCTGTACCAGAAATGACTTGCATTTAAAAAAGAGATAACAGTATACCATCCATTTATCAACCTGCTGAATCATTGGGTTGCTGGAGCCTATATGGGCTACTGTCAACCTGTCCAGGGTCGTACCCCGCCTTCGCCCAACAGCAGCCAGGATAAAAGTAAACAATAAAAAACTTTAAAAAATCAAAACATTCTGAAGCTGAAAGAATCTCTTCTGATAATTTCCCCAGTAAAGCTGCTTTGTTTGTCTCATTTGAGCTCCGGTCTGCCTAAAAAAACAAAATTGTGATTGACTTGTAAGAGCTTTTAAAGTTTTTAAGGTTTTAAAGGTTTTTTTTTTTTAATGTGATTTAGTTCTTTTGGTAAGAGTGAATCCTCGTTTATTGTAGGAGTTATGTTCTAAAAATAATCTGCGATGGGTGAAATCTGTAGAGTAGGATTATAGATGTTTTAAGGCTGTAAAACCCCTCTCTACACACACTTTACACTCTTTTCTCTGACAGACACACTTTTCTCTCTCAATTGAGCTCTTAAAGTTCAAAAAATTAAGTCCAGTCCTCTAGAATGAAAACAAAGATCTGATCGCGATCAGAGATTTACGCAGATTTGTCGAACTGAACACATTCTGATGGATTGACCAGGTCAACAGCCAATCAGGACACTGACACTGCCAAAAAATATAAAAAAAAAGGTGCACCAGAAAAAATGTGCAAAACAGCAAGATCGCGAAAGATGAATCGTGAAATAACTGTAAAGCAAACCCTAGTCTGCTTGAAAGTGAAGATCTCCGTTAATTTGAAGGTAACAGAAGGAGTTGAAGTGAAGTTAATGCAGCTAAAGACATCATTGTAGTGTTTTACATGAAACAGGAAAAAAACAATTTCAGAGAATAAAACTGAAGAAGCAAAAAACATGCTTTATTAAAGTAAATTATGCATTATTGCATGATAATCATACGATAAGCGTGACTTCTATGTATTAGTGTGATCAGATTTGAGATGCATGGTTTCTTCATTCCTTGTGTTGCCTCTTCAAGAAAAAACAAACCAAACAAGAAGAATTTGTTAAAAAGGTTAACATTTCCGCCCATTTGAACTGGGATTTTATTAGTGTGATGGGAAACTGTGTTTATTAATGCAGAAAATGTATCTAAAGAAAAAAACGAATTTTTTACCATTGGAATAAAAAACTCAATGATTAAGTTGAAAAACATTAGAAGATGGAGATTTATAACCAGGAGTTTCTGTCCTTCTAGATGCCTATGTGTTGAAGAGTCACCACCAAACATAGAGCTGTTGTGACTGCAGGATGTTTTACAGACAGTTTGGTCTACTCCTGTTGGTGTGAAAAATAACAAAATCCAATAAAAGTGTCAAATTTGTCAGCATTTCCTGCTGGTTCAAACCGATCCTTTAATGTGTGATGGAGACCCTCCACACTCTTTCAATTCAGGCATCTAGGTTGGATTTTTGTTTTTTAACCTTAAATGTGTGACTCTTAAGCTCTATAAAATCTGTTTTAATAAAAACAGGATTTTGCAGGGATTTTTGTGGTTTGTGTCAACTCCAATCAGCTGACCAAAGGTTTTGAGAATTTTTGTGGCGTGTCAAGCTCCAATCAGCTGACCAAAGTCTTGAATGTAGACGTCCCAGCTGCATCAGTCCTGCTGAGCCATGTCAGCTTCGCTTTGCTTCTGTACCTTAAACAACCTGTTTTTTTCTTTTTTTTGCATTCCGCATGAGATCAGAAAGCTTTTCTCATCTCAAAGCTCCTTTTCCCTCGTCAAATGTCTGCTGATCCACTCTGCCGCCCGGTCAGATTGTCACGAGCAGATGGATCAGCTCAGGCTATTTCTGTCCGCTTTGGTCCAAAGCTGCTGCAGGCAGAAGAGGTTGGACGAACAAACGTTGACGAGAGAGAGCGAAATCCATCACTGAAGATTTTTTAGAGCGTCTGGAAGGTGACGGCGCTCCGTAAACTCTACCTCCTTCTCCAACAGGTTTTTTTTTTTTTTTTTTGCAGACCTGCTCAAACTGAATTAACATGGTGATTTTGTGCTGACTTGCTCTCTGGCTCGGCCGTTAATTTATCGTAAAAGAGGCCGACCAGACGAGGGTCATCTGCAAGATTAGACTTAGTTTTCTGTCCATCGCTATTCTTATCCCGCCTAATTTCCTTCACGTCTCATGCGTTTTGGCCCCCCAGCATGTTGACCTTGTCCCTCAGAACACCTTTGCTTGTGAGACAATGTATGCAGGTGTGTGTGTGTGTGTGAGGTTGTGTGTGTGAAAAGGACAAAATGGGAAACACAGGGGTGGGAGAAAGAGCAGTGGAGGGGGGATCACTGAGGTGTCCAGCACTTAAATTGCCTGTTTATTTCCAGTCATTGCATCAATTACACTGATACAGCCACCAAACGGGTGTGCAGTGAGTGTTTGTGTTTATGTAGGATGGAGAGATGGAGGAGAGAATCAATTAAGCATGACAGACATTTTGGCGTTAAAGGATATATTACTTTCTTCTTTTCCGATCTTTGCTTGAGTTTTTCAAATGTCAGCTCCTACTTGTAATTCACGCACAAACACAGGTTTGTTTTTTTTTAATTCTTAAGTTGTAAAAGAAATCTAGCAAAGGAAAATATAATGCAGGTAAGTGAAATGTGTGTGGTGTTCAGGAGAAAAGCCTAATAATTAAGTCTTAGACTAAATAGAAATTTTAAATATATACATTTTTAAATATTTCTGTAAGCCACATCTTCATCTTTTAAAGTCTGATTTTGATCATCTTCTACGTAAAGTTGTATTTTAACTATGATTATGCCGTTTTTAGCCAAAATCAAAAAATTTGTGTTGAATTCTAATTCATAGTTTCATCAAGAATTCATTAGAAATTCACCTCTGAGTTGTGACCGTTTGCACATAGTAGCTCCGCCCCCTTCCTCTTTGATGAGAGCTCTCTGTTTAAAGGGCTACCAAACGGAGAAGTTGGAGGCTGACTCCGCCCACAGCCGATGGGTGGGGCTGAGGAACTATACTGTTATCATTACTGGAGCTGCAGATCATGAACCTTCTGAAATTACTAGGGATAGTTTGACCAATCATGAAATTCAACTGTAATACCCCAATTCAACCTGTAGGGGGCAGCACAAATGTGGTTTTAGACTATATTTTCAATAATTAAACAAGTTTATAATTAAACCATGGTCAAAAATTTGGTAATGACCAATAGACAGCACTTTCAAAGCCCCTTTTATAGATGTCAACAGCCAAAAAAAAAAGTTGATTTAGGGCAGGGGTCTGCAACCTTCAACAGTTTCTGGAGGATCTTTTACTGCTGACATCACAGAAGGATCCACTTCTCCCTGATTTGTATTTGTGGTATTGTTACTATTATGATTAATACGAATGTATTTTTTATTTTCAAGCATTAATGAAACAGAAACATAAAGAGAAAATAGCCTTTTTTTGAAAATAGGGTCTAATCCTTTAGAGGTCTACACGTTTTTTCAAAATAAAAGTCATCCACTACCACATAAAATCATGTATAGGGAATGTAGCTGTGGGTAGATAAAATTCAGTAGTGAAGAAAAATAAAACCATATGCAAATGAAGTGCCACTTATTATGTTTTTCCCAATTAAAATCCTTGATTTTTTTATTCCAAAAAATAGAAAGTGCACCCTCAATTCTGTTATGTGAATTCTGATTGTGTGTACTGACTTCAGATTGATTTTCTGGGCTAAACAGAATTCAAACATCTGTCAAAATGTTTCAGTTTTGGAAAACTAGGAAGCCAAACTGCTTGATGGATTGTTGGGGTATTATGGGTATTGTAGTCAGGATACTGGTGGAGCGATACACACTGTCCTTCAACTGTTTGTGAAGGAGTTGAAAAAGGTTTGGCTTTTATTAATTTTTTTTTGTTTTGCTTAATAAACCATGTCTAAAAAAATGTTACTGTTTCAAATTAAAAAATATTGTATTTTTTTTTCTTATGGGGTCTAGATGACCCCACCCTTATTTTGATGTGTGATCCCTCCCATGACAAAGGTGGTCAAACCTGGTCAAAGGTGTAAAGGATTACACCAGAGAGCCATAATGGAGGGGTTAAAGAGCTGCACGGCTCCAGAGCTGCAGGTTGCTGACCCCTTTAAGCAGAGGATGGAGCTTCTGGCCCGCCCAACATATTTTCTACATCACAAACTCTTTTTCCAACATTCTTTTTTTTATCTGGTCCAAATTCACAACATTTTAAATAAATACGTTCTCAGAAATGCAATTAATTTTCTTCATAAATGCCAGACAAATGCCGCAAGAATATATTCAAAAACACAATTTTCATCAGTGGGTCTTTAAGCTGTCTGACCCCATCTTTACAGTACCTTTTTGCTTTTGCAAGTTTTGTTGACAGGACCATGAAAAACCACCACTAGTTTGAACCTTTGGTCCATTTGACTCTGTGAACAGAGAAACTCAGTCACCGTGGAAACCTCCTGCTTCTGTTTCCAAACCTTTTTATGTAGTGAAAAAAACAAGAAAACAGGAGTTTGCAGTGAAACTGGAGACTGTTCATCTGTACATTTCTTTGATGCAGCACAGCAGACGCATGAACAGACTCGTAATCCTCCCGGTTCCTGTTTTGATGATATTAAGGTGGAATTTGCTCATTTTGTAATCAATATAAACAATATATAATAGCTATTTGTTGTTCAAACCTTTTGTAAAAGTTCTCCCACAGTTGTACCCTAATCAACCAGGAAATTGGGTCTATGATCATCTGTAACACATGAAATAACAGTTTACACCAGAGAATGATTGCATCATTATCTGCCATCTACTTCTATCATAGTGCTGACTCTGACACTACCTCTGAAGAAACATCATGAAAAGAACTCAACAGAACGGTGTTGTGGAACGGGGTTTCATAAAAAGACCCAGCAAGAAATGGAAATACTGTACGTAGACTATAGGGCTTAAGATTTAAAGATAAATATTGTAGACCATCACATGACCAGTGGAAAAATGTTAAAAAAATCAGCAATTTCTCATTGACTTTCTTGTCAAATATTACTCCTGAATATCAGTTTATTATTTTTTGCACACTATAAGGTGAATATTAAAGCCTTCATTTTTCTAAAAAACAGTGACAGTGCGGCTCATGATCTAGAGCACCTTATATATGGATTACCACATATCTGCCAATATCTCCAGTAAACAGTTGGTCTAACAGGTGATATAGAGAAGATGGCCGCAGAAAAAAAGAGTAACAAACAAACAATTTCTGGAATTTGAGCAACAAATTAGAAGAACTGGTCTGAACGAGGATTGTTGACCAAACGTGAAAAGGTGCACGTGTCTCCAGGATAATGATCTACATGAAAACAAAGAGGATTTTTGATTCCACAGATCAAACAGAGACAGGAAACGTTCTCAGCTGGTGCTAATCGGAACAATGTTCTCATCATTTCAATAAATTCTGAAATGTTCATCTGCTGTTGCTGTTGTTTATCTAATTTTGCCAAAAAACTGAACCCGTTAGCCTGTCTGTGATGGAATAAACGCCAGTATCAAATAGACTCCGGACTACTATTAGAAGATATATGGTAATTCTGGTTGTGTTTACTGATGTTGAAGTGAGTTTAGGAGAAATTGTTGCTCTATGTAAATGTTTGGTTGGGTGTTGTTGAAAACATGCTAACGTAGCTAACGTGTAGCAGTGTCAAAATATGTGGGGTTTTTTTGACATTGCACTAACAAAGTTGGGATTTACAAGTATTGAGAATATGCTAACATGGCTAACGTGTAGCAGTGTGTTTTTTTAATATTTCACTATAAAGGTTCGGTGTTACAGATATTGTGACAATGCCAAAGTGTAGCAGCATCAAAATTTGTTTTTTTTTTTTTAATTTCACAAACAAATTTGGAACTTACTGCAATTGTGAATATGCTAACGGGGCTAACGTGTAGCAGTGTCAAAATGTGTGTTTTTTTTTTTATATTTCACAAACAAGGTTGGGAGTTACGGGTATTTGGAAAATGCTAACGTGGTTAACGTGTAGCAGTATCAAATATATATATTTTTTTGCATTTCACTAAAAGGTTGGGTCTTACAGATATTGTGAATATGCTAACGCGGCTAACGTGTAGCGAGTTACAAACTTCTATAATTGTTGTAAACGCATAAAGTCTGACTTTTTCAGACTCTTTTGTATCATTGAATGTGTGTTGTAGTTCGGTGGGCCTTATAGATAATTTATTGACATTACACCATATAAATCTGGTGTCCCTTGTAGTGCGTAAAATATGGCACACAACCACATCTTTTACTGGAGAACCAGAGTTTCTTTTTATTTCAAATTTGGTGCTGGATGTCAGGTGAGGTTTCACAGTTTTACGGGATGTGGACCTAAGAGGACAGTGTGAAAATGCCGTTACTGTTTGGCCACCAAAAGAATTGATTTGAGATTCATTTAAAGAAATTGTGCTATCAAAAACATTTATTTAAAGCTTTTATAGGCCTTTAATAGCTTTTGGAGGTCCGAAAAGCTTCACCAGCTTTTTCAGCTTCTAGTAGGTGCCAGGGGTGTCAAACTCACTTTGGTTCTGGGGTGACATTAAACCTGCCTGATCTCAAGTGGGCGGGACTAGTGACATATTAGCAAAATAGCCTATGGTCACCTTATCTGTTGCTTTGTTTTTGTTTAGTTTTTTTCACAGTTGGAAAAAAATGCCCCAAACAACCTAGTAGACTAACAACGTAAAATTAATATTTTTAGAGCTATTAACATTATTATTATCTTTTTATGAAGAAATTTAGGTAATTGTGGTTTCACACCTAACAATTTATAGCAACTTAACTGTGGTGAGGCTATCTTACCCAGACGTGGACGCGCTAAATGCTGTTTATTTCTGGATCTCTTGTTATGACAGCTCTCTTTATGACCAAATCCAAATTCTTACCTTCTCCCTTCCCCTCAATTTGAAGTGGCAGTTTAAGTGAAAGTGTGTCCGGGATATATATATTTTTTTATTTCACCCTCCAAACGGAGGGGTCCAAAGTCCACCATCACGAGGTTAAACCGCGTTGCGTTGAGAAGCTCTTTCTTTACATTGGTGCGCTTTGAAGCACAGATGTTAACATTTGAATGGAAGTAATGACTTTTTGTGGTAACATGACCTTTTTAAACTTATAAAACCACTGTTGGTATTTATATTCAAGCACTGGAAGCTCCGCGCTAACGCTAGCGGACCGAGGATTATTGATGACATCCTTGAACAAAAGTAACGTTCAAAATGTTAAACCCTATTTTTTCATAACCCTGCATTTGGAGGGCTTTATACTAGGCCTTTATACTTTGTTCTCCCTAGTGGCGAAATCTCATATTGCAGTCATTTCTTTAAATAACAATAACTCTCCACAGGAATGGGCTAGAAACAGGTTTTTTCCACCCCAACATCCTTCTGTTTTTTGTCTTTTCATGACTGGGCCGGATTAAAACATCTGGTGAGCCAGATGCGGCCCATGGATGATTACTTGGTCTCATTCATCTTGATTTTTACATTTTTTTTTAATAGATATTAATAGTTATTTTGATTTCTTTAACAGCTTTTGAAGGCTATGCTTTAATAGTTTTTAATAGCAATTTTAGAGCATTAATAGGTGTTGTCAGACATTTTTTGTAGCTTTTAATGGCTATTTTTGTTGACTAAATGATTTAAAAAGTTTCTTTTCAGGTGTCAGTATCTTTTGAAGGTGAAGGGGTTTGGCTTCTACAGTCTCATTTTGAAGAAACAGGCTCTCAACACAATGTTTTGAGGAATAATCCCCGGGTCTCATTAGTTTCTTCAGAGGATTTTTTAAAGAAAAATAAAATATTAACTACAAATAAACTATTTTAGCTTTTGGTACCAAAAGTAACAGAACACTTCTCACATGGGAGCTTTACAAAGTATTTTTGATTTCATTGGGTTATTTGGTTTTGACTAGAACAAGAAGGGTGCAAAAAAATCAGACTCTACTCAAGTTGAACGATAATAATCAAGAAACAATAATGAGGAAACTGTCAATTTAGTTTAATTAATTTAGATGTTTATGTCAAACATTCATTATATAGAACAACAGATGAATTATGATGATTCATTCAATCATTTCCAGTTTAGGAAAATCAAAAATCATCTTTTTCTGAAGAATATAAACATGTTTGAAAAGCAGATAAGCAAAAGCTGTAACCTTTTTAAGCTGTGTGCATCATATCTGGAACTACGACACAAAACCCAAAGAAAAGTTGGAACTCCGGCAAACAGTGAGAGACAAAAAGGTTCAGGTACTAATCGAAGGTTGTGTCCGAATTCCCCCCAATCACTATATAGTGCGTTTGCCATTTTCTAGTGCTGTTCAAATCTACTAATTCAAATCGAGTGCACTCGAAATTTCCCAGAAGTCTTTGCAAAAAACGACATCAATGGTCACGAGATTAGCGGATATAGACCACAATGCATTGCGGTTGAACAATTGCGAACAAAAAAACGTGTTGAAATGTAATATTTGAATAAACCATCCACATTTTCACCTTCAGAACACAGCAGAGTCATAAATAAACGCCGTAAAATATTTGTTTTCATTCGATTTTCACTTCGTGAAATCATATCTGGTGTTTAGAGAAACGAAAGTAAAGAAGTGAGTACCGTGTCCGGATTACCGTTAAAATCCAGCGCACTAAATAGTTTTTTAATAGTTAGGGATTAGGGAGGGAATTGAGACACAATGTATCGGGGATAGGCAGCCGGTGTTTGAGTGACATGAGACCGACCCGAACCTGACTGGCAGCTGTGGTTCCACGCTGGGAACTGTGAAGGTTTGGGTTAAATACATGCAAGAAGCAGTCAAGCTTGAATGAGCATGTAGGAGTTATAATGTGGGCTTTATAATTATAGCAAAGGAAAAATAGATTGGACAACAAACCCTAAACTCCAGAATGAGTTTACAACTGACAGAAATGACAGATTCCATGTTTACGTTTTTCAAAGATTGAAATAAATCCCAATTTTTTGCCTCCTGTTGCGCATAAAAAAAAAAATCACATTTTGTTGCAGCACAGTGTAGTTCAGACGTTTTTATAACAAGTTGGTGGAACAAAACTGAGATTTTTAAAGGCTTTTGGGGTGTGCGCAGAAGAATCGCTCCTCTGCCTGTGTCCTGTTGTGAATAGCTGTTAGCTTAGCGCTCCCATCAGAAATTGTCCCTGATTCAAGTGAGCTGCATGCTGCTAAAAGCAGGTGAGACACTGTCTGCTCATAAGTACTTCACACACAGGGAGGAGAAAGAAAAGACAGAGGGGAGAAAAAAAAAAAAAAGAGGGAGAGTAGTGTCCCTTTAAGTGTGCACGTTGTGTGGGATTGGCTGCCCTGACATCAGGAGCGTCATCTTCCTCTCTCCGGGGAAGAGGGGTGTGTCTGTGACAGGCTGCAATGATTAGTGGAGCGCAGCAGGCAGAATATATCAGACTCAGCCGAGGCCGTGAACCATTTCAGCCTGCAACTCTGCAATTTGTCTCCCACTTCGAGTCATATAACAGCCTAAATGTGACTGGCGTGTGCAAGATTGCAGCACACACAATCGTCCTCCCGTTTGCCTTTCTCAACCAGACTCCCATATAATACAAAGGTGTGTGCCAAATACTAAGGCTCTGCATGTTTTTAGCTCACAGAGAAAGATGCGTAATGTTATTTGTGGAACATGATTACAGCTTACTTTAATTATACTTGGCTAAAATGTATGTTGAAAGCTTGGTATTGTGGAAAAAGAGTTCTCAAGAAATCCATTTCCTCCAGCAAAAGCTCAGTAATGAATAATCATTAGGGGGTAAGAGTGTTGAGAAGAAGGCTTGTTTTTTTTATGTCTGAGTTTCACAAATAAAATCTGCACAACCGATTAGATTTGTATTTACATTTTTACTCATTATTTATCTCTATATTTCTATTTGATCTCCATGGAGATATATTTATCTCCATATTTCTTTTCACATACCCCTAATATTTTATTTCAAGAAGGATATTTCTTTTACATTTTTTGATTTAGAATAAATGGTCTGTGCTGTACAATTCTGGATATCTCTGCATGTTTAAACAAGATTTTCAAAATGGTTTTTAGAAACATAGCTCATCATGGAGGTTCTGGTTAATTCAAACAGGTACCAAAAATAAAAAGGTTTGACAAAAACTGCTTTCACGCCCGTAGTGTCCTGTGGACTCGGTTTAAATTGAGACATTTTTCTTCTTTATTGTGATTTTTTAGTGATTCTCCTTTCCGTACGTTTTTCGACATGTAGAAACTCAATCACTCTTTCAGCAATCTTGAGATCAAAACGCTCAGCTCGTTCAGGACATTACTTTTTGATTTTCATAAACTTTATAGTTTTTGAAAAATTGTGCAAAATATATCACATAGGAAATTAATGAAAAAGTCTTCAAATTTCAAGATTTTTTATTAGATTAGCAACAAACCTTTAAATATATTCATGGATTATATTTTCATCTTTTATAATAATTTTCAACTCAATTTTTGAGTTTAGCCTACCTAATATTTAAGTAACATGCTAACGCTTTTGGCTATTGTTTTCTACTGAGGTTTTTTTAAGCTAATTAGAGTTTAGTTTCTATTTTAGCAACATGCTAACGTTTTTAACTAGTTTACTGAGGGATTTTAGGCAGTTTTGGAGTTTAGCGAGTATTTCAGCGATGTATTACTTTTTGGAGGCCAATTTGGCATCTGCTGAGGTTTTTTGTGTTAATTTAAAGTTTAGCTAATATTTTAGCAACATGCAAACATTTGGACTACTTTATTATCTACTGGGTTTTTTAAGGCTAATCTTGAGTTTAGCTTCTATGTTAGTTGTTAGCAACAGGCTAACATTATTGACTAATTTAGTTTACTGAGGAATTTTGGGCTAATTTGGAGTCTAGCTAGTATTTAAGATAGCTAGCATTTTTGGCTAATTTGGAATCTGCTAAGGTTTTTTTTGGGCTAATTTGGAGTTCAGCTTATATTTAAGCAATATACATTAGATATTTTTGCTAAATTAGCATGTATTAGGGAATTTTAAGCAATTTTACTACAATTTTTTTTCAGAAGTGCAGCTATTCTTCAGTGGTCTTTCATTGTTCTTTCATGAAATTTCCAGTCATTTAGCACATTTAACATTTGGCTAATAGGTTTAGCATTTTTAGCAAATCCCTTCAGCAATTAAAATAAACTCTGTCACTATTACCATCACAAAGCTTAAGCATCTTCAGCGACTACTTTCAGAAAAAAGGATTCACACTGTCACATTATCGCAGGATATGCAACTTTTCCAGTTTGGTTTGTTTTCTGTCAAATGCAGCACTTTCAGGATTAAATCAAAGACCAAACTGCCTTGAAAAATTACATGGATCCTGCAGCTGCCCATTTGGGGGAAGTATTGGCCTAAAAACTCTATCTAGGACAGGAAAGAGAAGCTGGTCCCTTTAGTCCTCTGACTATCATACACTATTAGGATCTTGCACCCCCTCACCACACGAGACATTTTTCTACTTTTTTGGGATTTTGTTTTTTTTCAATTCCGTAGTGGGCTGTTGTCTTCACCAAAGCTCTTGGGTAAATACAGGCCACTTCCGTTTATTATTCCCTTTAGTTTTCTCTCGCTCTTCTTTTTTTCCTCTGGATAGTGCGCAGTGGATTCACATGGAAGTGAACTGCACCGAGTTCATCCGAGTGTCAACCAAAACCCACTATGTGGAGAAGTTCAGGGTTCACCTTTTTGATCCTCCCCTGAGTTCATGTGACGTTCACACCTGCCAAATAAAAGGGACTATCCCTGAAATCTAAACCTGGCAGTCTGAATAAAATTATGTTTGGCAAATTCCCCAGTCATGATGCTGGTTAAAGTCCCTCTCCGATGAAAATCATGTTTTTTGAGTTCTAACATGTATTTGTGGTATTTTTCTTATGAAAGAAAACAAATGTAATAGGAAATCATTTGAGTATTCCTTAATTTAAATCTCTGTCAATCAAACTGTCTCAGACAGACTCTGAATGAATGATCTTCTTTCTGCTGCACATGCACTAAACCCTCATCTGGTCCGGTTAGCGTGTCTAGTTCAGGTTCTGGAGAAGAGAAGATGGTATCTTCACATTGACTGCAGCCGTTCACATTTCTGTGGTCCAATCAGCATCACTGGATTTTTGGTGTGAGTTTCATCCAATACTTACGGTAGCAGGGCTGGGAACTCTGGAAAATCTCCACCAGACTCCACGGAGCTTCTTGATGTGACCACGGAAATGTGAACGGCGGCTCATTTGACCACGGTTGGAAAGGATTGTAAATCAATGAAAGAGCATTTTGATGTTAGCTTTCATTATTTTCTGCTCTAAGAAACCAATGGATTGAATGTATTGATCACAGCAACGTCAATAAACATTGGAGAATGAGCTAGAAGAGTCTTTGGTGAACTGGAAGGAGAAAGAATCAGGATTTTGGGGGAAGTTCAGTCCATGAAGATCTTCACTTCCTTGTCTGAGCTGACATCAGGATCACAACCATACGGCTGGACATTACCCATATTGCTTGACATTTTTATGTAGCAGTGGTGAGGCTTTACGCTAGCGAGACACAAAGCTATCATAATCAGACAGGGAGGATCAGGGGCGGAGCTACTCAGCTCAACACCAAAAGCCACGCCCCCTCAGAGGAGATTTTGGAAACAGAGGCTTCAGATCAACATGAAAAATGTTTTTTTTAAGACATTTAGGTTTTGGAATTTTGTTTAAAACCTTCATAATCATAATTAAAAGACTACTGGGAATGTTTTTTAAATAAAAACAATTGTCATGGGGGACTTTAAGAGAAGTCATGAAACGTCCTGTTGTTGTGCGTGGATTAAGAGTGTCGTTTGTATGGATATTGTAGGTTACTCGCAATTATGATGCTGTCATGTGATGCCCCCCTTACTGACCTGGTACACACCTGGTTGCAGGTGATACCTAAGTGCCCATAGGAGACTCATTGTCGAATTTCCTCATTTCTAACAGTCAGGCTGCAAATCACTTGAACAGCCCTAGAAAGCAGTATAATAATAAAAAAATATAATAAAAAAATACTAACTGGTGCAGACCAGTTTAGTATCTATTGCACATCAGTCAGTAAATAGATTTGTTTTTTAACTTTAATTTTCAGATTTTCCTTTTTTTTCACTTTAATTTTTTTTCTTCTACGTCTCAATATTTTTAAAGACATGTTTTCTAAATGTTCTCCACCATTTGATTGAGCAGGCAGTTAGCGGGTTAAGGTAGGAAAAAGTCGATCTTGTTTAACATTTGTGCAAAAACACACCTAACTTAGAAAACTCCTTTTGAAGGTGGATTTACCTCATAGTTGTTTCATAAATCGGGACGTGTTTTAACTGCCCAGGAATCTGCTAAAAACATGGTGAGTTTGTTTATGTCCCTCTGGTTTTTTTTTTGTTTGTGTGTAAACGAATAAAGTAAACAAGTTCTAATACAATTACTGAAGATTTATACAATTTCAATGTATAACTACATTCCTATTGATCCATATTGTCTGCAGGAAAGCAAATCCAATTGTAGTTTTAATTTTAATGTACATATATTAGCTTCTTAAAAAATATAATAGTTAAAATGTATTTTGTGTCCTTATCTGTTCTGAGTGTGTTGCTACTTAAGCGGGGATGAGAGGCCTCATCAGTGACGGACCACACCTGGACCTCACATTACGAGATTTCTTTTTCTCTCCTTCATTGCCTCTTCCCACATATTGTGATGTGTTGTTCATCAGCGGCACGGCTTTTAGTCCTACTGTGATTATCCTGAGCTTAATCCAGAGAGGTTGAAGAGGCATGATTTCTCTCAAATTAAAGAGGCAGCTCCTCAGGTGAAGTGGCCTGATTAGATTTGCTGTTTTTCTGCCCCTTTATGCTTTGTATTGATGTGAACCTTTATTGGCCAGCAGTAAGTACATTTTTATTTCAGATGCTAAACAAATGTCAATACAGACAAAGAAAAAGGTCTGTAAATTTTACGCTTTTTAGCAATTCAAGGGAAAAATTTCAGATTGTATTTTTCCATTCTACACAGCTCCTATTTATTCCTTCTTATCCTAAAATGCGTCCAGTTAAACTCACCAAATGTCCAGTCAAAATTCTAATTTACATGAAAATAAAATTAGAAGTGGCAAGAGGTAAAATAAATACACTTTACGAAAAAGTGATGTTTTAGCAATTTTTATGAAAAACATTTCCGATTCATTTTATATGTGGAGATATTAAATATGCATTTTTTTCTACATAATTTGATGGTAAAATGTTTCACTTAAAAAATATAAAAGTATTTATACTTTATTCAATTTGTATTTTTTCTTTTTGTTTGTGTCGAATATCCAGAAAGTTCTTATTATATGTACCATTTTAAATTAAAGAAAAGGTTTTTTATAGGCAACAAACCTTGCTAGCATTAGCTTTACTCTTTTGCTGTTCTCTACAAAAAAAATACTGAACTTCAATTAAAATATGTCAGTAGCTGCATTTCCATTAGCTATGAAATTTCCCAAATTGGATTTGCACTTATGTGTATTGGAAACACAGCTAATTTAACCTGTAATAACATTTTTTTTTTACCACTTTTTAGTTGTTTTCATAAAGCTATGAAGCTAGTTGGCTAGCACAATAACTTGCTAGCACTCTGGTGTGTTTACATTTTTAACCTTTAGCAGTCCTGTCTATTCACACAAACTATAACAAATACTCAATGCTAAATATTCAAATCAAATGATTCATTTTGGATCTTTGCTGGGCTATTTTAATAACAACCACCAGAGCTGTTGACCTACAAGGTTCTGGTGGAAATTGTTCAGCTACTGTTGGGTAAAGTCACAAAAAAAGAAGCCAATTTTCTTGGCATGGAGGAAACGAAAGAAGAGTGTATGATTTAAACTTTGACAGAGAAACTAAAGAGTTGGCTGACACAAAAGAGATAAAAAAAGATGGATTTTTTTTTTGCGCTGAAAAGAACTGATGGAAGGTGAGGAAGGTTTCCAGACTGGAAGCAGGTTGAATGAAAGAGGAGGAGTTTGCTAAGAATGTGTTGGTTGAAAAAAGAGGGTGAGTGAAGCTGGAAGCTGCTGGTGTGATGTTGAATGTTGTCAGTATAAACTCCACAGGCTGGATGTGAACTGCAGAGGAGAAGGATCAGTTTTGGAGGGAGATGGATTAGGTGATCCAGAGTATTCATATAGAGGAGAGAGATTGATGATCAGGAGAGTTCCTGCTCAGCAAGATCTTGGACAGTAAGAGGAATGGAGGTGAATTGCCCGTTTTTAAGAATGATAATCGTGGAAACTAGAATGAGGATGAGGAGAGGGTTAAATGGAGGACATAGTTTCTAGGACATAGTTTCTGCAGAGCGGCAGGACTTCATAATAAATTCACCTCTGAGTTGTGCAGACTAACCCCGCCCCCCCTTCCCGTTGCTAAGAGAATTTCCCACGTCACAAATAAGTTCTTTTTCAAACAGCATTTTCTCATCTGCTCTTGATTCACTATGATTTGAATTAAGAATTACTCAAAAATGCCATTTTAATCTGAATTTTTTGAAGAAAAAAAAAGCCACAAGAGCATGTGGAAAACACAATTTTCATCAGATTGTGTCTTTATTTTAACTTGGTTCTATGCACAAATAAAGATTTTTGATGTATAGAATCACGTTGATTTTTCCAAATCTGATTTATTATATAGAAATCTGGGGAATTGCAAAAAAAAAAAAAATCTCTAAACTCCAGATTTATACTACAAAAATAAGCAATAATTAAAGCCGCGAGCGGCGTTGGATGGCTCGCAGTTGCTACCCGCCCTTACCCTTGCTGCCTTCTCCCTCGCTGCCCGCCCTACGCACCATTGCCGCCCCCAACGCCCACCTTTGACAAAAGCTCTCTGTCTAAGCATCCATTATGCATCCCTAAATCCCTCCCTTCTCTCTCTGTATAGCTGGTCTGAGATGTATGTGAGAAATTGATTAAAAAAAGCACTTTTTTCAAAATGGCGGCTTTTCTGTTTGTTTTATCTTCATAGCAACCGTTTTATGTTTTGTTCGCCTGAGGTCACTGAACAGATTGACGTTAGTTTAACAATAATCGGCAAAAGTAATTTTTTTGATTTCCTTAGCAATGGAGGTTTTTTGATAACCATGCCCACATTCTTTATATGTTCATATTCTATGTTATAATACATGTTACAGCTTAAGCCTGTGATCAACATATTAAAATCTCACAGCAAAACATTGAAATATATGCATGTATTAAGACTGCGCCACTTTTGCAAGCTCGCCACACACACGCTGTTCAAAATCTATAGCTTCAAATACCATATTCTTTTTGCCAATCCCTTCCCAATTATGTCCAAAGCATTAAGAAACAATTGATAAACATCCTTAATAGTTATTTTCACTTCAAGCTAGTGCAACATGTGAGTGAAATATTGTAAAATCGGACTAGCAAATAGTTTGTTTAACCTTTGTAAAAATCAAAAAATGTCAGATTTCGAAACAAAATGGCCGCCAAGCTGTAGGTTGTGGAGCCATCCCAATAGTTTCAAATTTAGCCATGGCAATCCCCGACAAAGGTATGTAGGTTTCGTTGGCGAGTTGCGAAAAAAAAATTGGCGATGCTGAGTCAGCACTAAAAGGGCTTGAGTTTTTAACACAAAAATTAAGGAAAAACTTGTTTAAGTACAGGGTATTGGATTACGGAATCATTTTGAGAAATTAAGAAAATAGTTCAATTCGATTAAAACTTTAAAAATAAAACTGTGGAAAAACAAATGCTCAGACAATATGAATGAACTGGGAACGTGTTTCATATATATTAAAGATAAGTTCTTTGATTGATATATATTACTGGATTGGCCCTTGGCTATTGGCTGCTCCACACAGAGACGTGCGCGCTCAAGCGCCATTGTTATGCATTGAGTCATGGCAGCAGAACGCTGCAGTTCCAGTGGAGGACATCAAACACAAAAATCAGGCTAGCTCCCTCATTTCTAAACCAATTTTTACAATAAAATATAGTTTGAATTAAAGCTTAGAAAATGATTGATATTGTGTTATATTTAAATATTTATTATCAATAAATATTAATCTGTAAATAGTGTAAGAATTCTACCTTCTACTGCTACAGGTAATGCATTGCTGACAAATTAACAGCTTCTAAATAACCGTGATTTTTGATGTGCTAAAATCTATTTAACTGTTTAAATGTTTGTCACCCAAGCCCAGAAAGGAGGAAGATTGATGAAGTTTAATGGCATGAATGACTGATGCACTTTACAAAGTTAAGTAAAAAAAAAAAAAACACTCTCTAACACACATACCAATAAAATTAGATAAGCAACAACTTGTAAAAATCTACCATTGACAGCTCCTTCCCTCACATCTGCTCTCTTCTGTGTTTCCGGGCAGAAAGTGAACGCTGCAGATTCTAGCTGGGCTTCCTCTGGTCTGTGCGAAGAAACATGTTCAGCACTGGCAGGACATATTTAGAAAATTATGTGTGAATAATTACTTTCCTTTAAAAAAGAATAAGTGAGAATGACAGCAGCACGTAGCCTCGGACGCACTTAAAATGCATGCGAGCAAAGCAGTAATCTGCATCTTGGCCTCACATATGCTTCTTGCTAGCTCCCACTTTAGCACAAACTTGGTTGGTGCTAAAGTGGTTCCCACCTGATTTCTCTCCTTTAAAATAATGCGATGATTCCGCTCGATCGGTTTATTTTGTGGTCAAGGTTTTTGAAGTTGAGTGCAAGACATTGCCTCTGCATTTGAGGTTCTTTGCGTGCTTATTAGGACCTTCTCCGTTTGTCACTCGGGAGGACTCAATGCATCGTAATGAGGGTCTGGCACCGAAATTCAGTTCTAAGTAGGAACCGTTAGGATTTACGCGGTTAAACCAAAAGAAGTTGCTGTAATCGGTTTTGCATTTCGATGCTGAGTTCCAGTGAAGGTCTCTTTGTCTTAGGACATGTCAATCACTTCTACTCTGTTCAGGACGCCGGGAGAAAGTCAGCCGCTGCATGGAGCTCAGGCAGCCTGCTTGGGTCTCCTGAACTGGGATACTTGATTTGTTTTTGTCGAGACTATAATAAAAAAAGGTCCCGTATTTTCCCCCCTCTTGGGTTAATGTGGAACAGCCTTCAAGCTCAGTCACAGAGACACAGAAACACAGAGGAAGCGGCTGTCATACAGAAATACCCCCCCGAGTGACATAAAAGCCTCAGTAACCCCCTTAGAAACCATGGCCCCCAAGCCACGGTGTCTAGCTCAGGATCACATGTTTGACTGGTGGCGAGCAGCGAATTAGCCACGCGGTGAATAAGGGGAGGGGCCATCGGTTGTGGAGCTCTGATTTAACCACATCAAAAAACGCCCGAAACATCAATTTTGGATGCAGAAGTCTTAACCATACGTCAATATGTGACAACTTGGAAATAAAAATGTGTTGATTTGAGAAGATGTAGACATTTTTTTTATTACTGAAATACCGAAATTGTGTCCAACCCTAATCGTAATGCTGCATGTCTGTCACTCCGAGGGCCAATCCAGTAATATATATCAATGGTTCTGAGCCATTTAAAGTTTTCTTTTGTTTGTTTTGTTTTTGTTTGTCTGCCATTTTGCTGCATTACAGTTACATTTAGTTAAAATAGTTAGACTGGTTTAGTTAAAAATCAGAGATAATACATTTTCTTATTTCTGTCCCCTTTCATTTTCACCAAAGACTACAATATTATGTAATTTATTGCTGTATGCTATGAAAATTATATAAATAAATGAAATTAAAAAATGAAATTTAATTACCAAACTGTACAATATATAAATCAAATGGCAGTAAAAATGATCTGACTTTTTTTTTTTCAACCCTTTTTAAACCTTAGATTTATATTTTAAATAGTGAATCAATGTATCAGAGGAAAGTGCTGCTGAACAGCCAATCACATCGCTCTGGTTCATTAGTGTCAGAAGCCTAGAACATGAATAACACGGTCAGGAGATTTAGTGGCCGGAGTGCGTACCTGTGGGATGAATGTACCGGCTTTATAGTAAGAGAACCGATTCATCATCAGTGAATAACTTTTAATTAATGGCTGAACTTGCAGAGCTGGAAGGCTCCAGCCTCGGCTCACTAACCTCTCCTGAGTGTCCGCTGTCTGTTTTCCTTTTCATCATCTGCTTTTCTTTCTCTTTGCTCTTAAAGTGGGATCGGTCTATTTACTCATCCGCTTGCACTCCAACACTGCCTGACTTTATTTTTGCAGCTTCCCTGTTCCTCTCCACTCTATATTCCCACCATGTTTACATTAGTTTCACTGGCAGCTCCTTGTGGATCAGTGCCTGCCTTGTGTTTTGATGAATGCTGCCCTCTATTCCCACTGTTTTGTCATCTTAATATCTCAAATAACTTTTTCCATCTCATTTTTTTACCGTTTCGTTTTCCTTTCCTTTGTTTTGTTTCGAACCGGCCCTTGAATTAGCCGAACTGACGGGTCAGGGGGACCTGGAGACCCTTCAAACGGCTCAAAATGGAGTCGACTCCAGCAAATTGGACATTAATACGGTGGGGGTTCTGATGGATCGATTTTAAATGAAATTAAAAAGGATGAGGGGGAAAATGATATTGGGTAAATTGAGCATTACATACTGCATTACAGTATCTCTTAATTAACCGTGTAAAAGCTTTATTATTAGGACTGATGCACTCTTCGCTTAACGAGCTACGAGAGAATGCTCTTTCAGCTGTCATTGAGACAGGAAAAACGGAAACGCTGTTGAGGAAAAACTGAAGACAACCTCGGGACACGATAAAGAAAAAAAAGGTCCAAACCAACAGTTTCTGGTGCGGTTATCTCTCTCGATGTTTTCTCTCATCTTTGTCATCCCAGTCAATACTGCTCTCCACCACCTCCCGTCTGTGAATACATGTGTGGCGGCATTGAGAGTCTGATCACATCGCCGAGGATCTGTATGCGTGAGAGCTGTGCGTGTGTGTGTGTGTGTGTGTCGAATCCCTTCAGCTTCAGGTCTTCCACCTTTCTACTATTCCGCTAATGAACCGCTGTGAAGTACAGGCCGTTTAAAATATACAAACTTGCTCATTTAAATCTTCAGTTGTCTCCGTTGTAGAGATGGTAACTTTAAGATTCGCCATGGCAACAGGAAGAAAAACCCATTCGTTACCGCCGCTACCAGTTATCTAAGGTTCCTAAGTAACATGAAAGTGTGATTTTTTTTTTCTTTCTCTGTGAATATTGACACCGTTTATTATTTTCATGCATACAATTATTTGCTCTTTACTGTTAAGCCCTGTTGAAGACCTACAACATAATGAGAGGTCAAAGGTTAAAGGGTAACCAAACACTAAATCAACTTTTCTTTTGTCTGTTGACATCTTTAAAAGTGCTGTCTGTTGGTCATTGCCACATTTTTGACAAATTTAAATAAACTTGCTTAATTCTTGAAAATATAGTCAAAACCCACCTGTGTACTGCCCCCTACAGGTTGATTCGAGGTATTACATTTGAATGAGTTAGCCACCAACTTCCCTGTTTGGTGACACTTTAAAGTGTAAGAATTACAGTGGTCATCATCAATGAGATATTTAAAAAATGACTTTTTTATTCACTGTTTTCGTTTTCAAAGCTTTTTTAAATACGTTTTTTTTTTTAAAAAAAGCTTGTAGTGATAATAAAGCAGTTCTGGAAAACAAAAAAAATGTGTTAATTTGTTTTATAGCTGTCAGAAACTGTTGTTGAAGGACTCAAAATGTAGAAACCTAAACATTAAATAAATAAACTGAAGCAGGACTAAACCAGGAAGAGTAAAGATCTGAAAACCAGACCCGTAGTCCCGTAGACTTCCATTGAGAAATAGAGTTATTACTCAGTCATTTTATTTGTCAGAATAATCATTTTTGCTCTCATAAAATATATTTATTTCTTATCACTGGTTATTCAAGTTATATACTGACCAATCAGATGCTTCATTAATCGCTGGGTTGCAGTTGGTTGCAACATGGCGGTAGACATATCGGAAGTGATGGCGAAGGCTCTGGTCTGATTTCACGAGGGCCAGATGTGAAGCAGTTCCTATAGGGGACGTCAACACTTGTTATGTCCAGTTCTTATTAACGGTCTATGGTGAAGA
Organism: Oryzias javanicus; assembly: GCA_003999625.1. NCBI lineage: Eukaryota > Metazoa > Chordata > Actinopteri > Beloniformes > Adrianichthyidae > Oryzias > Oryzias javanicus. The sequence goes on from CM012450.1 coordinate 8,386,422, forward strand.
CTCTTACTGAAATAAAGATGTACATGGATCTAGTCGTGGAATATGGAGAGATTTTTGTGCCATTATTCGAAACGCAACACTCACTGTTATGAGCAGAAAGCTTAAAAAAAAGTTTGTGCTCAAAAAATATTTTGCATTTGAAAAAAAGAAAAGAAATTCTCTCTCTTCTGCGCTGGAGATGGATCAGGACACCACATTACTAATGTTCCACAAAAGCTGCCAATGACAGACATGGACATGAAGGTTGATGCTGATTGGTCAGAAATTCTTCTAATCGTTGCCATCAATCTATGAGCTGATTGGAAGAATTTCTAACCAATCAGCATCAACCTTTATGTCCATGTCTGTGATTGGCAGCATTTTTGGCACATTTGTAGTCAGATTGCTTTGATTGCACATATTTTTGAGTTTCAAGTGCAAAATAATCTTTGAGGAAAAACTTTTTTTTAAGTTTTGGACTCAATTCTGTGAGTGTTATGTTTGGAATAATGGCAAAAAAAAAACAAAAACTCAATAGTCTACAAGTGGATGCATCAGAATGAAGGGTTAGGGTTCGGCCGGTGTATTTTATATGTCACAAATATGCATTTTTTCAAACATAATCTTTTTTACTGTTCCTAATTCTAAACAATTTGAACAAATAATTACTCAAAAGAGAAATTTTAATCTTAATTTTTCTTATAAATGCCCCCCATCATGACAAAAATGCTACAAGAACATGTTATAAAAAATCAAAAACATCTTTTTCTGAGGACCAGTAACACAAACCAAGACAGCAGTGAATTAAAGACATCTAAAGCTGGTGTGAGTGACATCAGAACTTGACAAAAATAAATGAAATAAAACTGACAACTGAAGGCTACAATTCTCACATTAGTTTTATTTTATGATAAAACACTCAAATTTTTTCTAAGTTAATAAAAAGAAACTCAAAAATATCATTAAAATATCTAAAGATGTAAATTAAAGACAATCTGCTGTTGATTTGTGTCAATATATTATCATATTACCAATCAGAACCAAATTTTTGACATTTTGTTTATCTGAAAAAGATTTTAAAAGCTCATTTTTTTCTGGCACTTTTCATATTTTCCCACCAAATTTAAATTCAACATGAATTTCATTTTAAAAACTACTTTCTTATGACAGCACAGAGATGTGACTACTACCGGAAAAATGCTGCAACGTCTTTTTTCCTCGTTAAAAACTTGTTAAGGTGTTTCCGTAATTTCGGTTTGCTCTGCCAGATTCTGGCTGCAGCGGTCCAGATGGACGACAGGGAGTCATTTTGAGCCGCTGTCAGCAGATTTTGCTCCCAGCAGATCTGCCGCTGAAGCAGCTGGATCAAACTAAACGCGGCTCTGGGAAGGAGGAACAGCGCCGGTGTCACTGTGATTGACGGCTCTTGTTAAAGGGCAGGATTTCTGGGGAGAACAGCGGCTCCGTGTTGTCAAGGTCAGTTGAAAGGTGTCTGGCCAGAATCCAGTCGGAGAGTTTAGCTTGAACATTTAAAGATATGCAACCAAGTCTGTGTGTGGGACTCGGGAAGGAGAAGGTCATTTAGGGTTTGAAGCAGCATCAGGAAGAACAATGTGACCACACGGCTAACATGGACCTCCTTGTAGAATAGACTGAAGAACTGCAAAACATGAAATCCAAGTGAGATGAACTATCTTAAAACAAGCATTAGGGCGGCCACGATTAGTCGACCAATCAACTATTAAAATAGTAGATGATTAATTTAACAGTCGATTAGTTGTTACTTTATATTATATGGAGTCAGAGTGTAATAAAGTTGAGTTACAATGGCATTCTGCGAGTTTTTGGACTATTTTGACATTTATTAAAGTTTTTGAGGCTAATAGCTGATATTTCTGCTACATGTTGCTGTTTTGGCTAACTTATGTTAGCCAAAACTTGTGTTTTTTTGTTTGTTTGCTTTATTTAGTGTTTCAGGCTGTTTTGGAATTTAGCTAATATTTCAGCTTCACACTAGCTGTTTTGGCTAACTTAGCCTTTTTTTGTTTTTAGGCTGTTGTGGAATTCAGCTAGTATTGAAGCACCATGCTAGCTATTTCTTTCAAATTAGGCATTTTGTTTTATTGGCTATTTTGGAGTTTAGCTAATATTTCAGCTTCACACTAGCTGTTTTGGCTAACTTAGGCTTTTTTTTTAGGTTATTTTGAAGCTTAACTAGTATTTCAGCTTCATGCTAGCTGTTTTGGCTAGTTTAGTTTTTTTTTTGCTTCTTTTTTTAAGCTTTTTTGGAGTTTAGCTAATGTTTCGGTTACACACTAGCTAGTTCGGCTAACCTAGGCATTTTTTTCATTTGTTTTGGCTAATTTGCCATGTTACTACTATATTAGCTGGCTATCTGCTTCAGCGTTTTCAGCTATCAATTTCAGCATCTTTAGCTATCAGCTCTAGCATCTTCAGTGCCCAAATTCAGCTTACAGAATTCACACTAGCATTATCGCAGGTAATGCTATATATCTAGTTTTCAGTTAGTTAATGAAGTTAATGGAGGTTCAGATTTGTGTTTAATGTCCACTTTGTGTATTCAACTAATGGAGAAAAAATAATCGGTGATTAGTCCACTATTCAAATCAAATCAAATGAAATCAAACTTTATTTATAAAAGAGTGCTCCTCACACTTGCGCAGCTTGAAGCGCCTTACAATTAAAAACAGAAACAAGCAAATAAATGAATCAATCAATAAAAATAGAGAAACCCAATCCACCCGTTACCCTCCCCCTCCCTCCAATAACACACACAGACATGACACCAAAAAATACTAATAAAAGTAATTTTAAAAAAAAAAAACGAGAAAAAAAGCAAAAAAACATTGAGACTATTAAAATAATTGTTGGCAGCCTTAACAAGCATGTAAATGCATTTTTTTTTTTTTACGGTAAAATAGTTCTACCGTACTCAGTAGATTTCATGCCTGATAATTTCCCCTATTTTTCGAGTTTTGGTACTTAATTATCTCAATAAGATATTAAGGCTTGTTAACAGGACAAATTAAAAAAAAAAAAAAGAGGGCTTGTTAATAAGGTTTAATTACCTTTTATGAGTAAAAACACACTTGAAACTAGAATTTCAATAGTTACTACAGTAATATTATCTTCATTCAAGCCTGTGGCATTTGTACGGCCAAGATCAATGCAGAAGTTTTGCCCTAATTCAAGAATTTCAAGAAAATTATTAAAAAAGAATAGTGCTAACAGTTCATTATTCTTTTCAAAGAATAGAAAATTACTATTATTTTTAGTATATTTGGCTGGTTGGCTTCAAGAAACAGTTCCCTTGTGGTTAGCATAATGTCAAGAAAACTCTTAATTTAAAGAATCATTTTGAACATTTAGAGAAAATCAATCTTAGAAATTATATTTATTTTAGTCAAAATGAGCTTGATATTAGTAAAAATATACTAATTTTAAGATATTTGTGTTTTCTATGAGGTTAGATATTTTTACTTGTTTTGAAAAGTCCTGAAAAGCCAAATGTTCTTGTTCTGTTGGCAGATATTCTTTCTTATTTTAAGCAATATTTACCTTATTTTTGTAAAAACGTTTTCCTGTTTTTAACATTGTTTTGCTTTCTGTACAGACCTGAGGGTTCCAGTTCACCCAAGTGTTCTCAACAAGTCAAAAGTACTTTAGCTTGAAATTCCAGGTTTCTTCTACAGTCAACAGCTGGTTTAGGCCAAAAAAAAAAGTGGTCATGTTGTGTTGATAAATGGTTTTGAGATTAGGTGTCAGTTGTGAGGTCGAAGTGCAGCCATGTTTCTCTGACTCGTCTCTGTGTGGTGCTGTAATGGATGATCTGGCTGCTTCTATGCTGTTTTTGCATTAAAGTTTGATCTAAAAAACACACAAATGTCCTTAAAACAATCAGCAACATCCTCAGACTGCCTCATGTGGTATTCTGCCATCTCTGCTCTGGCTGCCTTCTCCTGTTGGACATTTTAGTCAGTCTCTCTGGTTGTTAGGATAATTAAGCTGTTGTTTCCCTCATAAGTCTTTGATGCCGTTTTCTTTGGTAAATTGAAAATAAATGCTTCAATAACTCAGCAGTTCTGTTTCCTTCTGTGCGTCGGCTTGACTTGAATCCGTGTGGTGCTCTGCCAGTTGGCACTAAAGATGGTTTAATCAAAACACATCCATATAACTAAGAGCTGTGCTGAATTAAGTCATAGTTGAGTCACACTGTTTGCCTAGCATGCAGATAGCTGGCAAAGACGGAATTTGTTTAATTTTAGCGGAAAGATTACTTATCTGTCTTTAAATGCGAGTTTTTATTTGCACCCCCTGTTCATCTGTGTCACGATGGAGGGACGAAAAGGAAGCAGAGGAGCCAAAAAGAGAGGAATAGTACAAGGTTAAAAGAGGAAGGAGGTGTCACGTTCTGAGCCAACAATCGAGGAGTTACATCCACTGGGCACAACTATTGTAGATGTCTATTGGACGTTTCAGACATCTCTGCTTTGTTAATCTATCATGTCTATCGATATCTACCTTGATCCATCTTGTCTTGGGATATCTAATAGATGTGTTTGTGCTCAGTGGGAAAACAAACAGTAGGTTGTGACTGTTCATGGACTGATCTAGAGACCCTGAACCCTAATTACCATGACTTTCAACAGATGCAGTTCCAAATAAAAATCATCAGTGATTCTCATTACCAATTGGATTCCTGCAGTTAAATGAATGAATGGATGAATTATTAGCATTAAATCAGACAAGTCTTAGATTTGGGCCAGCAGACTCTCTCTCATCACGTAGACGTAAGTCGCAAGAGCAAAAAATGTTTAATCAAGAAGAAGAAAACCATATATATGTTGCACTGGAGTAGTAGTGCTACCACAAATGATTATTTAAATAGTCGACTAATCACCACTTATTTTTCCAATTAGAAATTGGGTCAAGCGCAAACTGGATATAAAGCTCACATCTTAACCATGATTAGCTTTAAGCTAACTACAAATGAGACATACAGCATCACCTGCGATAATGCTAGTGTGAATGCTGAATTTGGCCGCTGAAGATGCTAGTGCTGATAGCTGAAGATGCTTAAATTGATAGCTAAAAACGCTGAAGCTAATAGCTGAAAATGCTGAAGCTAATAGCCAGTTAAAATGTTAGCTAAATTCCAAATTAATCTAAAATACTGTAAAAAGCTTAAATTAGCCAAAACAGCTAGAATGCAGCTGTAATGTTAGCTAAACTCCAAATTAGCTTAAAAAAACCTGAAACATACCTGAGTTAGCCAAAATAGTCAAAATAATGCCATTATAATGTTGAACTTTACTACACTCTGACTCCGTATAATTTAAAGACTAATCAACTATTAAATTAGTATTTTAATAATTGATTAGTCGACTAATCGTCGCAGCCCTACTCTGGAGTATTAGTCGTACTTTTAGGAGAGAAGTGTGACGATCTTTCAGCAGCTCTGCCCCGCAACTCTGGAACTCCCTCCCTTCTGATCTACGAAATATAGACACACTTTCTCAGTTCTCCACACATCTGAAAACGTATACCTTTTTTGCTGTTCATTCAGGACATGACTTGTTGATTTATTGTTGTGTTATTGTTGTGTTTTTATGCTTTATTTATCTTATGTACTGTGAGGCGACCTTGAGAAAGATAACATGTAAATAAAATGTATTATTATTATTTTAAACTGTATAAGAAAAATATAAAAAATTCAAAGAAAAACAATCAGACTGTCTTCCATGTTTGTTTTCTTCTTCTGCTGCTGTCAGTAGCAAATGGAGCGCCCTCTAGCGGTTGTTAAAGGAAACAACCGCTAAAAGACAATCAGTGTTTACTGGGAAAATAACAAATATATTAGTCTATTTATGCCTTGAAAAACAAAAAATTAGCAAAAAATACAAATGAGTTGCACCACTGTAAAAAAACTGAAATTTATACTTTGGAAAATATAGTACCTTGTCAGAATTGTGTGCAATGTCAGATTTTTCAAATATTGTGCATACAAAACTATTTTCAAGTTGTTATAAGTCAAGGTGCAAATAAAAAGCTGATATAATTATCTTATGTTTGGGTTTTAACCTCTTCATTTATTTGCAAAGTACCATGTAATTCAGGACTCCACTTAATTTATCATTTCCTTAAATAGAAAAAACTCTGAAGAACTTTTTATTTGTATGATTAGAAAAATGTCTAGATTAAAAGGGTTTAAAAAATGTTTGATTTGTATCAAATATTTGATCAGGCTCAGTGATAAACACAATAGGACACTCTATACCCATAAATGCTTTGAGACAGTTTTATTGAAGTAAAACAAGCGTTCACACATAGTTTAGTTGCTCATGACGCAGTAACAGGACACAGGAGTCGTTGGGGTCTGTCATTCGGCTCCAGTTTCATCAAAGTTCTGACACTTGATTGACACTGATGGTCACATGCGATCCCCTCTGAGTTTCTTGTCACTTTTTTCCCCACAGAGAGAATATCTGGAGTCAGACGTGACAACCTGTCTACATCAAAGTGGAGAATTCAGAGGAAAGAAGCAGTCCCGTAAAGCTCTCTCCCAGAGTTCACAAAGTTCCCACGTTGATGAGTTTCTGAGAAGATAGCGCTCTCCGTCTCTGAAGACGCCGCGTTGGATTGAGAGGTTCAGATGGTTTGGCAGAACCTCGTTTCCTGGCAGCCCCACTTCAAAAGGTGAGGTTATAGATTTTATTATTATTTTCTGTAGTTTTTGATTTTTTTTGGTTCAAATGTGCAACGTCAGCGAACCCTCATTGGATCAAAAGCTTTCAGGCGTGGAAGAAACCCCCAAGGAACCAGAAAGTTTCATTTCATTCCTGTAGAGTTTAGCTTTTCAACACATTTCTTCCGTCCAACGCAACGCTGGACGATTTGAAAATCCAAAACAAAGTCAAGGTGCAGAAAAGTCTCCAGAGATTTTTACTTCTAGTTTTTCCAGCCTAAATGTAAAAATTCAAAATTATTTACTCATGGAGCAAAATAAGGACTTTCTCTGTGATTTTTCTGTTAAGGAGTGGAAACATTAACACTCACTGAACACTTTTTTAGCCACACCTGTCCAACTGTTTGTGAACGTAAATCAGCCAATCACATATCAGCAACTCAATGCAACACGGTTAAGACTGCTGTTCAAACCGAGCATCAGAATGAGGAAGAAAGGGGATTGAAGTGACTATGAATGTGGCATGGTTGTTGGTTCCAGACTTTTCACCCACGACCATCTCCAGGGTTTTAGAGAGAATGGTCAGAAAAAGAGAAAATATCCAGTGAGTGGCAGTTCTGTGGGTGAAAATGCCTTGTTGGTGTCAGAGGTCGATCTAATAGAAAGACAACAGTAAATTGTTACAACCGAGGTCTGCAGAAGATCGTCTCTGAACGCACAACACATCGTCTCTTCTGTCTGCTAAGAACAGGAAACTGAGGCTATAATTTACGCAGAATCACCAAAACTGGACAATAGAAGATGGAAAAACGTTGTCTGAACTGATGAGACTCCATATCTGCTGTGACATTTGAATAGTAGAGTCAGAATTTACTGCCAACAACTGGAAAACATGGATCCATCCTGCCTTATATGTGTTCAGGTGGTGGTGGTAGTATCATGGTGTGGGGGATACTTTCTTGGCACACTTTGGTCTCCTTACTGATCACGGTTCCAACACCACAGCCTACCTGAGTACTGATGCTGACCACGCCCATTCCTTTATGACCTCACTGCACCCTCTTCTGATAAACACTTTCACATCATGTCATCAAGCTGGAATAATCTCAGACTGGTTTCTTTTTTTTTATTTTGAGAACTTTTTTTAAAGATTTTTCTTTTTTTTTTCTACAAAACATAGAGCACATGAAAGAGGGCTCTGTATCAACAAAAAAAAAACAAATTTCACAGACATACCAACCAGTGGCATGTCCAAATAGACTGAAACCCGAAGCATTAAAGAAATACAAAACGTACAGTAACAGACAAAAATAATTAGACATTAAATTACATCTCAAAGTATATATCAAACAAACACGGAGAAGAAAAAAAATATATATTGCAAAGTATCTTTTCCATAGATATGCCCAACAGTAAACGTACACTTACAACTACACATAACTGACACACAGCGCTGCAGCATTCAAAGTCACAGTAACATTAATTATACATAATCAACAGTAATTATACCTTCTCATTCATGCAAAAGGCAAACCCTCAACATATGTGATAAAAGGCTTCCATGTTTTATAGTAGTTATGTATTGAGCCCAGTAAACTATATCGCAGGTATTCAATTTTCAGGCATAACATAACTTCTCTCACCCATTGAATAAATGAAGGAGGCCGAGTATCCTTCCATTTCATCAGTCTCAGTCTTTGGGCTAACAGAGATAGCAAGGCTACTGCATTTGTTTGACAGGAAGTCAGGCCTTGTTTATTTGGAAGAACTCCAAAGACTATTGTGAATGGGTTAGGGTCTATAGTTCTGCCGCATATATGTGAAATAGCATCAAATATAGATCCCCAAAACCTACCCAGAGCTGTACAAGACCAGAACATGTGACTCATTGTGGCAACTGCCTGACTACATCTCGGACATCTATTATCAGAAGTTCTGTATATCCTTGCCAGTTTATCTTTTGTTAAATAAGCACGATGGAAAATTTTTTATTGTATCACACAATGTCGTATACAAATAGATGTTGAATGAATACGTATAATACTCCTTTCCCAGATGTCGTCTGGAATCTGTAAGTTTAGGTCTTGTTCCCATAGATTTTTCAGCCTATCTAAAGAAGTTGGTTCTACATGGTGTAGCAGGTTATATATGCGAGAGATTTGGCCTCTAGAAATAGACTGGATATGCAAACAGTCTTCAAGAGGAGATGGGGGAGGTTTAGCTGGATAAGACGTAAAGTGTTTTATTACGAAGCTACGGACCTGTAGGTATCTGAAAAAATGAGACTTGGGCATGTCAAATTTAGTACTTAAATTTTCAAATGTCATAAAGGAGCCCTTATCAAATAGATCACTAAAAAATACAATGCCTTTTCTGTGCCAGGTTTGAAAACCAGTTTCACACATAGCTGGTAAAAAGAACGGGTTTGAGCGAATGGGAGAATAAATAAGTATTTGTTTAAAACCAAAATGGCGGCGGCATTGAAACCAAATATTTAGTGTGTTTTTGACCACTGGGTTTGTGGAACTTATTTTCTTAGTTGTCGGTAATAGAGCAGATAGGTATGAAATGGGTGAGTTAGGGAAACTAGAATCCAATTCCATATGGGACCAAGTAGGCCCCCTGCCTTCTTTAAAGGCGTGAAGCCAGGTGCACAGTTTCACAATGTTTGCTGACCAATAATAATACATAAAGTTTGGCAGAGACAGACCACCTTCAGATTTTGAACATTTTAGTCTGGATTTCCGGATTCTGGGGCATTTTTTATTCCAAATAAATGAAGATACAATTCAACTTTTTAAAGAATGTCTTAGAAAGAAATAAGGGAACAAATACATGAACCTGGGTAAAACCACCATCTTAATTATATTAATACGTCCCGCCAGAGAGATAGGCAATGTTGACCAACTTGTCAGATCCGTCTTGGTTTTTTTCAAAAGTGGAGAGAAGTTATAATTGAATAAATTGGTATAAGTTTCAGACTGGCTTCTTGAACATAATATCATTATGATCTCCACAGATCTCAATAGATCACATTTGGGATCAGGTGAGATCAGCTGACAAATCTGCAGCAACTGTGTGATGCTATCATGTCAATCTGGACCAAACGCTCTAAAGAATGTCTCCAGAACCTTGTTGAGTTTGTGCCACCGAGGATTAAGTTCTGATGGTAAAAGGGGTCCAACCCTGTACTAGCGAGGTGTGGCCTCTGAGTAAACCTGCCACAAGAAACACAAACTGATACGCATATTAAGCAATGTGGGAATCCTCTTTGTTGCACCTATGTATTAGATCTGAATTTCTAAAAAGAAAACAACCTGAAGTCTGTTCCCGTAAGCATAAATGTTAGAAAAACCCTCCAGGCTACATTTTGTGTATTTTGTTTTGGAGGAAAAAACAACAATCCTTGCACAATTTAAAACTAATAAATAAACATGTATCAGCGTGAAATGGATTCAGAATGTATTACAAATTTAATTTTGACATTCTAAATTCTTCAGTACATGCATTCTCGAAATCTGAAGAAAATGTATTCTTCAAAAGATGACCTGAAAACATGGGGGGGAGGGGGGAGGTCATAAAAAAACTCAAGTTTTGTTCTGAAAATCAGAGCAAGGCAACTCAAAAATCAAAGAAAGTTTTCCTTAAGCCCAGAAAACTCCCACATGTGTTATTTCCTACAATGGGAACCCACACATCCTTAGGAGTCATAGTCGATATATACTCAGCAGAAGATCTTTTCTGAGCCGTGCAGGCGGGCGGCTTGTTTGCTTTTCCCCAGGGGTTTTCTCATATGGAGAAGTTCTTACAGTTTCATGTGAAACAAGAAAATATTATGTACAGTGACTTTAAACACACCAGGTATCAGTACATAACCCGGATGCTCCATTTAATAGTGTAACCTCCTTCTCATTTTCTTAAAAATCAATGTATTTAATAAGATATAGTGTGTAACAGGAGGGTGGAAACTTTCCAACTTCTCAATAATATAAAAATTCACCATCAGCGGCACAAACAAACACAATTTACAAGCAGATATTGTCGGAGAAGGAAACAAAAAACAATTTCGAGAACTTCGTGCTACACGGACGGCTGACTCTGGAGAAATTATGAAGATAGAATGGAAGACATACAGTAAGTCAGAACAGAGTTGTCCAAATCGCTGGAGGGAAAATTTAAGGATCCGATAAAAAGATCACCAGAATGTCACGGAGACTGATTTATGTTCAAGTAGGCAGTGAAACCGTCATGTTTTATCTCTGACTTTATGAGTCATTCTTGGTATTTTTGCAGATGTGATGTAGGTGGATGCAGGCTTCATTTCAGGGGTGGGTCTACTGAATACAAGCTTCTACAGTACGAGAAACTTTGATCAAGCTTGAATTTATGAGTTAAATAACTCCAAACGACATGATGCTTAAATTATATTTATGTTCACTCGGCAATATATAACTTGTTCTTCTTAAAGTCAGACTTTTCTATTTACTCTTCCTCTAAATTGTCCAATACTTTGTTAGTTTTTTAACTATTTTGAATTAATAAAGTTTAAAGTAATTGTGTCATGAAATTTTCTACTTTTACTCTTACGTATCATTACACCAGAATTAAATCCATCCATCTATTACCCAAACCTGCTGTGAGGTGATAGTGCTACCACACTAGGATTAAATATGATGATAATTCAAGAATCACAGTCTCTCCCTTATCTATATCCAGCTGTTTCGGCTGATGTCCTGCCTCTGTTAACAACGCCTCTCTTCTGATTGGTTACCTTCTTAATTGATGCTTTTTAATTGGATTACATTTCACATGGTTGATCAGTTGGCATCTCGTTGTGCAGAAGCTAATGCTGTCTGCAACTCTGTCGGTGTGGCACTTAGAGAGTTTCGGTCTTCATGTATCGTTGCCAATAAGACATGACAATCGTTTTAGCTTTCATTTAAATTTATTGTTTTAAAACTATATTAAATTGATAAAACCAATACTATAAGTTACCCAGACAGAAAACCTATTACAAAGTCATATTAGATAAATAAAACACGTAAAGAAATTGCAACATATATTAAAAAGTAAAAAAACACAATGCAACGTTGTTGTTTTTTTTTTTTTGCACTATATGGTATAGACCGGATAATGAGGCACATTGTCAATCAGTGGTGTGCTTTTGATCTTAAGTACAATATAAGGTGCATGAAGTGAAACAACAGAGTCAGAAATAAGTGTGTAAGTCAGACTTTATTAACTCTATTAGCAGTAGCTCTAGAACTTGTTTGTAACTCGCTACATGTTAGCACGTTAGCATATACTTCTAGCCTTGGCTGGACAACATAAAATAAGGCTAATACAGCAAAAACAAATGTTATTGTGAATAACTCCTTACCTTGTGAGTAACACAAAAAATACACAGACAGACAGAGTACACGTTAGCCTTGTTAGCGCATTTACAATACCTGTAATTCCAAATGTTGCTTAAAATATATTAAAACATTAGACATGTTTCACTAAAATAACCGTTACTGTGACTAAGCTAACTGCCAACCTTGTAAGTAACACAAAAAACACAGACAACGCTACATGCTAGCAATTTTAGCATATTTACACTATCTGTAATTCCAAATGTTGTTTACAACATATAAAAAAACCCAGTTTAATACAGCTAAAACAAAAGTTACTGTAACAATGCCAAATCCCAATCTTGTTAGTAAATCAGACATTACATGTTAGCGATGTTAGCGTATTTACAATATCTGTAACTCCAAATGTTGTTTGCAACATATAAAGAAAGCCAGACGAAAAATCCCAATCTTGTTAGTAACTGAAAACACACAGTCGGACACCGCTGCATGTTACCAATGTTAGCGTAATTACTGTAACTCTTAACCTTGTTTGCAACACAAAAAAACAGACTAACACAGCTAAAACCACTGTTACTATGACTATGTTAATTCCCAATCCCAAAGCCTGCTAACCTCTGCTTGTTCGCTGATGAAGAAAATGACCAACAAACTCTATTGAAATACAGTCCTTTTAATAAAAGTTGGATCAAACTCATACCGAGTATTCTGGATCGTTGCTCTGTAAAATGGATTCCACAAATACCCCACCAATGTATGGTAGGACAGAAGAAACCCCGCAGAGACAAGACAATCCACAGCTGTGTTTTCAGTGGAGAAATACTGGTCCTCGAAGCTTCCCCTAACTGGTTTCAACTGGTCTGGGACTCCATGTGGGTTAATGTAACAATGCATTTAATAATGTGTGAAAGTCTAACGTAGTATAAAAGTATTAAAAAAAAACTATGTAGTATAAACCTTCACAACACATAAAAACAGACTCATACTGCTAAAATAAATGTTACTGTGCGAAAAATTAAAATAAAAAAAAAAAGATTTTGTGGTTTAATATTATTTCTAAAAATGTAATTCTTTCATTTCCAGGCTTCTTTTTGTGTTCTTCATTCATGTTACACCTCCCGTGTTGCTGCAGGGCATAACCTCGCCGTGTCATGCAAAGTTCCTCCATTGTTATCTTTTTCTGTCTCCTCTGAGATTTGTGATTTTAATTTTGTTGCCTAAAGCAGCAGCAGCTTTGTTTGGAGACTGGCTCCCCCACAGCTGTGTTTATATCTTGTCAGGGTTGGATCCAAATTTAACCAATTAACTTAACCAACCTCCCTCTGTCTGCCTCTAAAAAAAAATCCAATCAGAGCTGTTGCTGAAGCGTGACAACCACAGGCTGACTCCTTGACTTGGAGGAAAGAGATAAATCTGCCTTTTTAAGTCTAATTTAAAATGATCAAGTGCATTTTCTCAAAATGAAGAAGGTAGCAAATCCTGAGATGAAACAGTTTCCTCTATTTTGTGTCCGAGCAGCCCCAAAGGCAGAACCAATTAATCTAGAACCAGGTGGCCGTGATTGAAGTCTACATTATCACTAAAGACAGTTTGGCACATCTTAAGCTATTTATTTGCCCCGCTCCCACTTTCCTTGTGTTGTTCATCAAATTACTAGATCGTTGAAGTTTTTTAGATGTGTGGGACTGAATTTCACCGTATTCCCCGTCCTGTGTTCGGCATCTCAATGTCCCGTTGAGCTCAAGTGCAGAACAAAGAGCTCTTTCTCCAATCTGAGAAGGTTAGGGTGTTGTTATGTTTTGAAACTCGCTTGTTTACATGAACAAATGCAGACATTTAATAGGAATAAACTGAAAGAACTGGGAAAACAGGAAAATTGTGACATCCTGAGGATCTAACGATGAACTTGAGAGCACAGAAAGATCAATAACGAACCAAGAATAGTTGTGACAATCCAAACTATAAATAGATACCATAATAAAAGACGATTAGATTTTACAAACAGTAACTGAACAAACTAATCTAATGCAGTTTAGCTCAGTCAAGCCAGAGAAATAATTAAAAAGTTTGAAACTCTACATTTTCGTTCAGCTTGTTCCCTTTTTGTCATTTCATTTTAGGGGTTGCCACGGTAACACAGCTTCCACTAATTTGTTCAGGTGGTTCAGCAGAGTTTAACACTGGATGCCATTCCTAACCCAACCCTGTATTTCATCCGGGCTGGGAACCGGCACGGGTGTGTTCAGACTGGACACATTTGGTTCGCTCAAAGTGAACCAGAATCCGTTTCCCGCGATGAGAGTTTCAGTCTGAACATGAGCAAGCGAACCCTGGACTAGGAACCGCTCTCTGACCCATTTGGACTGAACTCGGGTCGACTCTGAGATTCCTCAGTCTGAAGACGGTCCGCTCCAAGATCGAAATAACTGAACTAAAACGGTCACTAGCAGCCAAACATGGAGCAGCGATGCAACAGCAACTGATTCAAATGTGTGACGGATGTGGACTTTCACCTCCGTCTGTACAGAAACACCGGGTCGAGTTTGACAGCAAAAAATTACAAAATTACAATTTGTTCCCACCAGCTCTGAGTGGAACCGTGCATCAGCTTTTTCCAAATAAAATACCAAAAGCAATGAAATTCACACAATTTAAAAAAAAATATATAAACTAAAATACAATTGTTACCAGAATATTTTTAACTTTGTTACACAGGTTCATTGAAACAACTTTTAACCTGATACACATCAATTCTCACACTGTTATGCCAACAATCTATATATCACAAACACTTCCTTGCATACCTCATAGCGCCTGCGTTGCCAGTAGTAGAATGCCTCCACCGCACTAGAAAGTGTTGAACCTGGCCGCCATACAGACGTTCAAAATGGATCAGCGAAATAAAAAGTTTGAACTATCTTGACAGTTATTAGCAAAGTGCAGCACCTCCAGCTTTCTCGTTTTGTTTTGACCCCTCCCCTTAACTGTTGGCCGAATGTGAAGAGATGTTTAGTCACGTGGTTTTGTTTACAAGCTTTGCTCCAGAAGAGAGCAGCAGAGCCAAACCTAAACTTTCTTTTAGAAGTTAAGTATTCATTGTGTGTCATGGGATATTTGTGCTATTGGAGGGGAGGGGGAAGCGCTTTTTATAAATAAAGTTGATTTGAACGAACATTTGTGGTGGAGTCTGAATACAGACAAAACACAAGGTTTAGGACTCGACCAAATTAAGCAGATTCAGTCTGGAACAAATCCTTTTTTCCAGTCTGAATACACCTTGAAGCTTGACTTCCCTTGTGGGTGCATAGTTGGAAAGTGGGAGCCACTCTGGTTTAAACTCAACGCGCCCCCTTGGAAGCAAACTCCAGTTTCTCATGCGCCGGTCCTACACTCTGCTAGCTGAGTCATCCGGCCTGAAATAAAAGGTGAAATAAGAGCAATTAGAATGCAGCTGAGCAGAACTTTTACAAGCCCTCATAACAGGAAAAATAAATAACTCAGATTTGCTTTGTTGCTAATTCCAAGTTTGTCAAAAAAAAAAAAAAAGGAGGTAAAATGAATCATTGGTCACAAATTTTTTGGACTAAAAGTCACTCTGGTGTATATATTGCAGCAGCAGCAAAAAAAAAAAAAAAAAAAGAAGCATAGTAAAGGAGAAAAAGAATTCTTATTAAAAAAAAAAGTTATTCTTTTAGAAAACCTACAATACTTCTATACGACACCACTGAAGGTTGGTTTATACTTCCACGTGGTTCGTAATCGCTCACGTCTCAGTGGTCACACGACCATGATCATATTAAAAATAAACACTGGACACGATCGCGATGCTTGAAAAGTATAAACACCAATCAGAAGTACGTCACAGTTATAGCGGAGAGTCACATTCAAATCCAGTTAAATTTAGTCTGAACGAGAGCGCCAGATTGTGGATGCGACGCGAATCGCTTTGAAGTATAAACCAGCCAGTCGTAATGCTGCACTCACACACTCCGTCCGCCACCGATGTTTTGCCACGCATCAAATTCGCTACTCGATGCTTCTCTAAAAAAAATGTGTTCATGAACTTGACGCTCTCGTTGTGTGTGGGAGAAGTTACCGTCAAACGTTTATCCTCATCTCTACATGGAAGCATCAAGCGAATACTTGTATAACACTTTTCTACTTTTCTTCCTTGAAGACCCAACGTGTTTTACAGTCAGGTTTTAAGATCTTATTAATTTTGAAGAGCTGTAAAACACCTTGGTTCATGAGATCATTAAGAGATCTCTCTTAGTACGATGAGCTTCAGCATCGACTGGAGTAGATCCATCTGTATGAAGGCCGCCCTCAGCGGTACTTCTGTCTCTGAGACTCAGTTTGACAACTTGTTTCCTTGCAAAGATTAAAAACAAGAATAACTACAAAAAATATCATAAACTGTAGGAGAACGATCAGATTCTCCTCCAAGTTGGTTTTGGACTCCGTCCACTGCTCAGACTGAGCAATTCTTCTTCTTCTTCTTCTTCTTCTTCTTTGTTGCTGTTTGTAGCATATACTGATACACACACCCACAGTGCCCTCTAGTGGTTCTTACTGGAAATACAATGAATATATTAGCTTTTTTTTTTTTTTTTTTAAATCACATATAAGTCGCACCCTATAGCCAAGACTATGAAAAAAAAACAAAAAACGCAATCTATACTAAAAAAAAAACTATAATTCTTTTTTCAAGATTATTTTTCCACAACAAATTTGTTTAGTCAATTTCTTAAAAAAAATGTTTTATTAGGTACTACTACTATAGCATTTGATTTGTTCTATATTTTTTTTAAAAATGACAAAGCAATAAATCAGAATTTGAAGCTTGTCTGAAGATTGACAGGCAGCTGTGATGAGGCTCCAAACCTTATATATTTTTTTATTTTCTTGCTGTGTAAAGCATCACATTCTTTAAAATTTAACAGTCTTTCAATAGCAAAGCAGAACAAAGGATGCATTTAATTTTTAAGTGTTTTATATTACAATTATTACTATTTGTAAGTGTTGCAGAAATTCAGCAGTTTTATGTGTTGGATTACAATAAACCTTTTTGAAAAAGACAATTTACTGATGAGCCTTTAACTTGTTCCACTTTTTAATACGATTAGAAACCTGCAGGATTACACCGCTGATCAATGATAGCATGCACCCCATCTCACATTTTACCCTTGCACAAACCCCATCACCCCATGTAAGATTTAGCCCCGACTTTGCACACAACACATGAGCGCACTGCTGCAAAGAGCTGCAGCGCTTTTGTTGACGGATTTACCTGCAGTGTGGCTGTCCTGAACACCGCGCACAAGGAATCCAGGGGCAGCAGCGGCATCAAGGAGGCCGGGGGATTAGACTCGTGGCGTGACAGAACGCATTACGGCGCTGTTAGGATAAAATGCGTTATAGAGCCATAAAGCCATATATCCATTTACTTCAGGGTCCTGCGAGCCGCACAGCCACCAAACATTCAACTCTAAAGGACAAACTTCAACTGTGCGTTAAAGTGATGCTGCAGATCGGATCAACTCTTCATGTGGTAATTACACATTGTGATTTGTGAATGAAATATTTATTTATTTCCTCCAGACTTACGTCACATGGCCATTAAATATAAGCCTGCAGGGTATGGAGAACAACTTTAAAGCCTCATTTTGGCTTCTTGCAATAAAATATTTATCTTTTCTTATATATTTTTTAGAAAAATGATGAAATTCTGTCTTATAGCTGAACACTTTTTCTTCATGTTTTTCTTCTCTCAGGATTTAAATAACACTAGAGATGGAGAAAATATCCAAAATGTGTTCTCAATTAGGAGTAAGATTACTTCACAACAGTGTCACTCTAAGTAAAAACAAAAAGTAGTGATATGAATGATGACTAAATTAAGAGTAAAAGTAACTTTCAGACAAACTACCCGATTACTAAGTAACAATTCAAGCTTAATCATTGATTTGTACTATTTTTTTTGGTTTTGGCAGAATTTCTTCCCTACACTAGAATTTAGATTATTAACCTTAAAATAAGTTATGAAATTGTATTGATCTTGATTTTAGTTATAAACTTGTTTCAACAAAAATATGTATAGTCTGTCTTATTTAGTTTGCAAGTCTAAAAAAAGCAGTCATTTTTACATCCAAAACAAGAAAAAAAAAAACATCTGCAGGCCTGATTTAAGTAAAAAAAAAGTCTTAATTTAAGTCTATTTAAGTTGTCACTTTTTAAAAACTTGAAATAAGAAATTCACACATTTTCCAAAAATGCATTAAAATACTGTTTTGAACAGCTTTTACAATATTTACAGATAGTAGACAATACATTTTAATCAAGCTTATATATTCTAGTTTTACGTTTTTTTTTGTCTTGAATTATTGCTTATTGGCTATTTTCAAGATTTATCCTATTTACTATGGTCTAGGCATTATTTCTTAATTCGAGAAATCTTCTCAAGTAAAATCACTCGCTGCACTGGCAGATAATTTGACTTGTTTCTAGTCGATTTCTACTCAAAGGAAAAGAATTAAGGTAGTGTTTTTTTGCAGTGTAGTTTGTGCGTACCGCAGGCCACCAATCTTCTCCACTCCCGGTAACCATGGGTAACCACGTCAGCATCTTTATATGAGCCCGCCCACTGTCGCCAGAAAAGGTAGCGGGATTGGCTAGAACTTCAAAGTACTCAACAGAGTTGGAGTGATTGACATGTCCAAAGACAAATAGGCCTTCAATGAAACTTTGCAGCAGCTTCTTTCCTTTTTGGTAGAACCGTGTAAATCATAACGGTTCCTACTTGGAAACAAACTTTGGTGCCCAACCTCTACTCACAGCTCATCAAAAGTTGAGCATGTCATGTGGAACCGTTGGATCCACAGCTCCTCCGTAAAATCACAAACCACCAATTCCTAAAATCTCTTCGTCCGTAGTCCCTCCCACTCAGCCTTCCGCTCCATGGCCTGAATGAAATGCTGACGTCTCCTTTGATAGATGATGATGAGCGCTAGTGCAGAAATCTGAACGTATCTTCTTTAAATCAAAGTATTGCTCACATCCTTCACCATGTTTTTAAATGACTTATGGCGTGAGTTAGTTTGTGTTTATTTGCATATTTATGATTTAATTGAAACAGAGTCATTGTGAAATTGTGTGTTTTCACTATTTCTAGAATTTTTATTAAGTTTTTGCGCATTTGTTTAATGGAAACAGTTATTGTCATTTTTATGCTGGATTGAAAAATATTACTACTTTTCAATCAAATCAATTAAACCTTATTTATAAAGTGCTTTAACAGCCAAACTACTACAAAACGCTCTACATGAAAACACCAAGAACACTAATAGATAAAATATACTCATAAAATAACTAAAACCAAAACAGTAAACAGATTAAATCTCGCTTTCCACACCACTGGATGCCATGAAATGCCTTGGTTTACGTTAAATTCAACTTTTATGACTACATTACGATCAAGTAAAAATACACATTTTCCCAAGTTTCAGTTTCAGTTTCAGTTTCAGTTTATTCATTCATTGTTTCAAGCATGGTCAGTTACAGCTTATTTCAACCGACATAGACAAATCATATATGTAAATAACCAAAATTAATTTATCCTCAGATTCAAAGAGTGTACTTCCAGGTACCTCTTTGATATCTTTCTTTTCTTTATAAGAACTAAATAGTCAATGCTTGAAACGGGAAGGGAAGAAGCAAAGCTTATTTGATCCCTTCCCCTCTATCATCTACATAACTGACAGCATGGTTGCTATATTTTCATTTATCTAAATATAGTACCTAATACTAACTTTATCAAATTATATATTTATATCAGTAATCACAATAACCCTTATCAATAATAATACATCAATACTGTTCCTATAAGACCACTCAACCAACGCTTTCAGATCTCACCTCAGTGCACCATCCACAATTCAACACTATGTCCATCCACCCTTGTGACCATTATTCACCTCCACCTCTATACTGGGACAATAACATTTCTTTGTATATTTTTTTAAACATATGGATATTAGAGCATTGTTTGAGGTCCTCACTTAACATATGCCACAGTTTGATGCCACACACTGATATGCAAAAATATTTCCTGTTAGTTCTTGCTAATTGTATTTTAAATTTTTTATATCCTCTTAAACTGTACCCTTTTTTATTTTCAAAGAATAGTTTTTGAATGTTATTTGGTAGTGAATTTCTATCTGCCTTGAATATAAATTGTGCTGTCTGAAATTTTACCAAATCAAATAATTTCAAAAGTCTAGATTGGAGGAATAAATCGTTTGTATGATCAAGGTATTTAGCTCCATGGATAATTCTTATTGCACGTTTTTGACTGAAAATTAAAGGTTGTAATGCTGTTTTATAATTATTACCCCAAATCTCAATACCATACGTCAAATATGGTAAGATCAGAGAACAATATAATAGATATCTGCTTTTATAATCTAATATGTATTTTACTTTATTTAAAATAAAAATACTTTTTGACACTTTGTTTTGCGTGTTTCTGATGTGTGGCTTCCAACTTAACTTATTGTCAATTATGAGTCCCAGAAATTTATATTCAGTTATACTTTCAATAGTCGCATTATTCAGTTTGATCATTAGTTCTGTATTGTTTTTATAGTGACCGAATAGCATTACCTTCGTTTTACTTAAATTTAATGATAGTTTATTGTAATTCATCCAGATATTCAACTGTTTTAGTTCTTTATTTACTACATTAATAAGGTCATTATAGTTGTCTGCTGAATAAAATATGTTTGTATCATCTGCAAATAATATCAAATTTAAGAGTTTGGATACATTGAAGATGTCATTGATGTAGATATTAAATAATAAAGGACTCAGAATTGATCCTTGTGGGACACCACAAACAATCTCTTTAGTATCTGACACAATTTCCCCCAGCTTCACAAATTGTGTTCTTCCAACCAAGTAAGATTTAATCCAGTTTAGAGCAACTCCTCTGACACCATAGCACTCTAGTTTTTTAAATAGAATGGAATGATTCAGTGTGTCAAATGCTTTTCTTAAATCAACAAAAATCGCAATTGCACACTTCTTTTTATCCAGTGCCTCTGTAATTCCTTCCACTGCATCAATAACTGCCATTGCCGTAGATCTCCCAGGTCTAAAACCATATTGCTTATCATTTATAATTTTATTTTTCTCAAGAAATTCTAATAACTTTAAATGAAAATTTTTTTCTAAGATTTTAGAAAATTGAGGGAGTAGGGAAACAGGCCTATAATTGGTAAATTCGTGTCTATTTCCATTTTTATAAATTGGAATGACTTTTGCATTTTTCATTTTACTTGGAAATGTCCCGGTTTGTAGTGATACATTACATATATATGTTAATGGTTTGGAAATGTAATTAATGACTTTTTTAACTATTATCATGTCTATGTCATGGCAGTCCGTTGAGTTTTTATTTTTAAATCTATTGTATTCAACTCATTTTCGTTAACTGGAGATAGAAAGATTGTGTTTTGAAGTTAGTCAAGCAAATTATGATTATGAATCTCTGTGTAATATATATATATATATATATATATATATATATAATATATATATATATATATATATATATATATATATATTATATATATATTTCTATGTCTATATATGTATATATTTATATATATATACACAAATATATACAAATATATATCACACACACATATATATATGCAAAATAAAAGAACATGCTTTAAATAAGCAGAACTGTGGGTTACACAACAATAACAAAATATTTTTGTTTTAATCTTCTTGTAAAAATCAAAGATAAAAAAACAAATAAACGAATGAAACAACATTCTCTGAAACTGACACACCATGGAAGTGAAGAAGTGAGTTTTCTGAGAGAAATACAATTTGAATTTAATAGCATTGTAATGCTTTGGTACGTTACATAATTCATGATGGATTTGTCAAACCAGATTCACAGCAACTCCCTCCTGCTGAAAAGATACTCGGCACTGAATGCAAACAGTCACAAAAATCTGAGGTCCATTCACGCGCATTTAATAGAATTTGAAATGATGCAAAAAAAGCTATTTTCCCTTTTCTCTAAAAGGCTGTACTTTTTTTCTATTATGAGATTATATTTTCCAAAGATGCAGTGTGCTTTTTTATGCAGACACAAATAAATCCCCATCATCACAAAAAATGACTAGACTGTCATTTTCTGTCTGCGAGTTTTTATTTTTTTTTATCTGCAATCTCTTGATTGGTATCTGTCATCACTGCAACCATCATGTTTTGCATCATCTTTTCCGCATGTCCCGTCCACAAATCTAGTCTGTGATCCATGAACATGTCGTGTGAGATAAGCTGCGGCACACAATTATCTTTTCCATGCCATCAGTAAAGTGGATTTCCTGATACATCAGCGGGCCCTTCGGCCATTTCCAATCCAGTTTTCCAGATCCTCAACCCTCTGTGGGGGTCTTAGTGGGGAGATGAGATTCTGAGGTTTTACTGAAAGGTGCCGTCACTCCCTTTCTCCCCTTCTTTGTCTGTTTTTATGTAAATCGATCCCGCCTTGGGTTCCAGTATTAGATTGGGGGTTGTTGTGTGTACTGTACTCTGCCTCAGGCGGCCGGCTGTCTGTCCCACATCTCTGCTGTAACCCCCCACCTTAGGCAACTGGGTAGTAGAACCTGAAATTGTCCACATGTGGGTTAATGCTTTCAGTTTCATTGAGCACGGGCAGAACAACAAAGACTGTCTCCAGCTTATTCACAAACACAAAACGCTCTTTTTTTCCTCCCTGAAAAGAAAAGAAAACATCATAAAAAGTGCATCTGCAGTTCTTTTTTTCTGTCTTTTTGCTGCATCTGCTTAATCCAGAGAATCACAGCTCAATATGCTCTATTAATCCCTCCGGCTCTTTGCACCACTTCAATATCACACCACATCTATCTTGTTTTTAAAGGGCTGACCCAAATACTCCAGTCTTTAAGAGACTCACTGCTGAAGCTCATGGGATTCAAAAGTCATCCATTCTTTAGCACTCCTCTGCTTATCTCTGTCAGACACACAAACCTGCACGCTCTGAGGCGATTGAAGCAGCAGGACGCAGCAAATAAACCCCTTCCTGGTTGTAAAATCAATCAATATCAGACTCACTAAAAGTTGCAATATCAGCTTTTAAAATTTATTATTTTACTTTTCAGGTACCACTGAAAGTACATCGGCTTTGCCGTGCCATGAAGACTGACGTGAAAAAAGGCAGAAAATAAGATTAGTGGGGAGTGAGTAAATAAACTGTATATTTTGTAGGATGGAGCATTTTGGAATGGCCCCGGTTTCATAAGCACCGAGTGCTGAAGAGCATCAAACTGGAACAAATGAACAAATGTTGCATGAAAAGCTTTAACAACTTAGTTTTTTATTTACTGCAGATAGCAGGAGCAAGTCCAGTTAAAACTGTACTTATGCTTTCATCTCTGCAAACAAAAAAGCAATTTAGTCTACTGTGATTCATGACAAAAAAAAAACAATCCAGTCCATATCTCCTGAGAGAAACTTACCCTACAGTTCAACTACTTCTCACATTTTATTTTTCAGCAAAACTGCTAGTAAAATTTGGTAATAAACGCTTATTACTGTATTTTCCGCACAACAGGGTGCACCAAATGACGCGGTACTGAGGGCTGCGGTCCTTTGATTTTATGAACAGCCATCATGTCAGGAAAACAATGAGTCGAGGACACCAAAAATGTCAAAAAGTTACGTGGAGGGGTCCTGAACAGATACAAGAACAACAGTAACTGATTCATAAACTTCTCCTCGCTATTGTGATGAGTTTAAATTCAATATAAATTTATTTCAAGATAGAATAACGTCAAAAATGCCACAGTGTCAAAGATCTTGGAATGTCGAGGGTGGGGTTGGGAGTACCGGAATAACAAAACTTACAACTTCATCCCTGTTTGCAAGTTGTAAAGAAACAGACTAATACAGCTAAAACAAACATTACTGTGACTGCCCTAATGCCCAACCCTATGTAACATGTAAAGCAGTCTCTCACCGCTACGCTTTAGCAGCGTTAGCAGCGTTAGCGTGTTTCTAACACCTGTAACTCCCAACCTTGTTGGCAAAACGTTAAGAAAAAATAGTCTGATAATGCAAAAACAAATGTTATTGTGACTATGCTAACTTCCAACCTTGCTAGTAACATGCAAAAAGACACAGTAGACAACACAGCTACATGTTAGCTACATTACTGTAATAACAAAAGCCAACCTGTAACTCTCAAACTTGTTTGTAACACATAAAAAAACAGACTGATAACAAACTTCACTATGACAATGCTAACTAACTTCCAACTTTGTTAGCAACATGTAAAAAAACAAGTTTTCCACCGCTACACGTTAGCATGTTTACAACACCTGTAACTCCCAACCTTGTTTGTAAACCGTGAATAAAGCATGATATTGCTAAAACAAATGTTACTGTGACTACACTCACTTCCAATCTTGGTTCAGTTCATTGTATATAATTTTTCTCCATATTTTTTAAACTTATATCGTATTTTACATTATGTCTTGTATTTTTTTATGCTACTTCTTGCACTGGAACGGTTGCTGCAATTTCATTGTCCTTTCGATGATGACAATAAAGGTCTATCTATCTATCTATCTGTTAGTAACATGTAAAATGATACGGTACGACTAAGCAACATGTTAGCTGCTTTAGTGTATTAACAATACCTGCAACTCTCAAGGTTGTTTGCAACATGAAAAATTACAGACTCATAAGATTTATTGTGACAACGCTAACTCCCAACTTTGTTAGTAAATAAAAAAAAAATTTAAAAAACAGTTAAATACCGCTACTAGTTAGCTATGCTAGTTAGGCCGAACATGCATGGGCACAAGGGGGCAGTGCCTCCTTAAATGCCATGACTGGCCCCCAAAAATGATGGCATGCAAAAATCCAATTAATTGAAGAAATAAAAATGACAAAAAGAAACAGACAAAAAAATACAATAAATAAATAAATAAATAAATAAATAAATAAACAAAAGAATGGACAGTCAGACAGATGGACAAATAAATAGATGTAAAAAAGAATTTAAAAAAGGTATGAACCATTAACAGTGCACACACCAGGGTCCTACTTGTTCCTGTTCCAAGCCAAGCAAAAGAAGAGGGTAGAGTCAGGAAGCACATTTCACATCAAACTTTATAAACATAGATATATGAATACAGGAACTGATGTCAATAGCATGGTTTTCTATATATTTTGAGGTAGGACTCAATCAATAAACACAACCAGAATCCACATTTAAGGCACTTCGGATTATTAGGCACACTGTTGTTTTAAAAAAAAACAATTTTTTTATGTCTTATAGTGCAGAAAATATGGTACATAAATCTGCTTCTCGGCCAATAATGCTGTTCGTACATCTTATTAATGGTCGTGTTTGGCTTCCACATTTAAAAACCCTGTAATCTCCATGAAAGCGGTGGACTCCGGCAGACCAGTTTGCATTTGTGAGGAAATCAATAC
Organism: Oryzias javanicus; assembly: GCA_003999625.1. Classification (NCBI taxonomy): domain Eukaryota; kingdom Metazoa; phylum Chordata; class Actinopteri; order Beloniformes; family Adrianichthyidae; genus Oryzias; species Oryzias javanicus. Next base: position 8,412,003 of record CM012450.1, read on the forward strand.
CCCAGCCTGATTGTGTTTGCTGCTGTCTAAAGAGTTTGTCCAACACTGCTGCCTATTGAAGACAGCGATGGGCTCAAGTTGTCACTGACAGCGTTGCAATTCACCTGTTTCCAAATACCTGTAGTCAATTAAGTGTTTTCTGATAATCTTCATCTGAAACAACAACAAACAAGATGCCAATCAGCGTCTGAGGTCTGCATGATTACAGTGACTGCAGCCAGTTAATTGGATGTTACATAACATTTATTCAGCTGCGCGTGATATCCGCATTATTATTTTATTGCACTTATGTGGCATTCTGAATGCCTCATGACCCCCACTCTGCACTAAAACATGTTCTTCTTACCCGATAATGAATATTCTCTGCGCTGTCTTGCTAACACAGCCGACTGCAACTCCTAATGTAGGCCTACTGTAGATGTGAAGCTTTTCAAGATGCACCTCATTATTTAAACATGAAATGTATTGTCAAGATTTTATATTTACTCTGAAAGCCTAATTTTAAGTGCAAGTGGATTTATTTAAAATAGAACAGCACAAAGCAAAGTTTTCCTGTTTTGTAACTTTGGACTTGTCTTAATATTGTTAGTGGCCTTTTTGGTGGAGGCACTTTGTGATGTAACTCGACCCCAGTGTGGCATATACTTCTACGACGCGTTTCTACCTTCTTCGAAGGCCCAAAGCGCTTTACAGTCACAGTACCTTTCACATATTCACAAACTGATGTCGGCTCAGCTGCCGAACACTGGCGCCAACCTACAACCACCAGAGGCAGTGTGGGGTTCAGTGTTTTGCCCAAGGACACTTCGACTCATGGGTGGGCAAGGTGGGAATCAAACCTGCAATCATTCGATCAGAGGCTGACCACCTTACCACTGCAGCACAGCCGCCCTCCAGATTTACATACATACCTGTATTTTTATAGATATTGGTTTGTGTAAATCTAGTGAGTTTTTTTGCATCAGAGAAGTCAAAGAAATGCACCAATGCATCAGTAATTTGCATCTGACCTCGTTACCCTTAATAGAATTCACATTAGCCATCACCTACAACCATATACATCTGTGCATCAAAGTTAATTGTTTTTTTCTCCCTTTTCCCCCAGGGTGGAGGTCACAGGATTCCTGCTTGGTGCAGCACTTTGAGGATTAACACCACTCTGAAACAAAAGGGCAGTCCTTATGGTCACCATAATGGATCCTGGATGCAGTGCCAGACTACACGCCTGGATTTTCATGCTCTTTCTTTTCTTGGGATTACATGCCGGTGTGGATCAGTTTGTTTCTTCCACACTACAAGGGTACATTGGGGACGTGGACATGACATGTCCTGATGTATGCAGGTGCGATGAGGACTTTATCTATTGTAATGATCGTGGGTTGAGCTCCATCCCATCACTGCCTCCCTCTGCGTCTGTCCTGTACCTGCAGAACAATCACATAAACAATCCAGGCCTTCCCTCCTCCCTAGTGCGCCAGCTTTCTGTCCGTGTCGTCTACCTTTATGATAATGAGCTGGATGAATTTCCCATGCAGCTCCCACCGTCTGTTCGTGAACTGCACTTGCAAGACAACAACATCCGCGTCATTCCCCGCAGCGCTCTGGCTCGAATGCCCTTGTTGGAGAAGCTACACCTAGACGATAACTCTATTTCCACTGTGTCCATTGAAGATCAGGCCTTTGCTGACAACCCACGATTGCGCCTGCTTTTCCTTTCTCGGAATCATCTGTCTAGTATCCCCTCAGGGCTGCCAGCCTCTCTGGAGGAACTTCGTTTAGATGATAACCGTATCTCCACCATCCCGACCCATGCCTTCCGAGGTCTCACCTCGCTGAGATGTCTGGTGCTGGATGGGAACCTTCTAGCAAACCAGAGGATTGCCGATGACACATTCTCCCGCCTTTCAAACTTGACCGAGTTGTCCTTAGTACGAAACTCCCTGCAGACTCCTCCTGCCAACCTGCCCACCAACCATCTACAGAGACTGTCTCTACAGGACAATGCCCTGACCCATATGCCTCGTGGTTCCTTGGATAGCATGCACAAGCTTCAGAGGCTGGATTTGTCAGGAAACAATCTGACTACATTACCAAGAGGACTGTTCAAGGACCTTGACAATCTTGGTCAGCTACTTGTGCGTGGAAATCCCTGGCACTGCGGCTGCAACTTACGTTGGTTGTATGACTGGTTGCGTGCTCGTGGAAACTCCATCACTGTCAGAGGTCTTACCTGCCACGGGCCTGAACGAGTACGGGACATGGCTTTGATTGATTTGGCCAGTGAGATGGAGGAATGTGAGGTAATGAGAATATCAGGGACTAAGGACAAAGTGGGTGGAAGTGGAGCAGAAAGTTCAACCACAAATGCCCCACCACAAGGTTCACTCTTCACCCTACGCTCGAAGCGACCTGGCCTGGGGATTCCGGACTCTGGTTTAGACTACACACTTAGCAGCAGTGGTGTGGGGAAGAGTTTGGCCCTAAACGTGAAGCCTCTTTCTCACAATAGTATTCGTGTTACCTGGAGTGTGGCTCAGCCAAGCTCCTCTTTCAGACTGAGCTGGCTCCGACTTGGTACAGGGAATGCCATGGGATCGATCACAGAGACGCTTGTCCGAGGTGATCGTCGAGAGTATCTGCTGACCTCCCTTCAACCTCGGTCCAGCTACATCATCTGCATGGTGCCGCTGCCGGCCAGTTCAGAGAGCAAAGGTTTAATTTCTGGAGATGCTGACTCTGATGAAGCTTTAGTTTGTGCTAAAGCAGAAACTTCAGACCTCAGTCCGTTAGAAGAGGGGGGAAATGACGACTCACGACAGATTACAGCTCTTCCACTTGCAGGGATTATTGGTGGAGCAACTGCAACTGTATCCCTGGCTCTGATTTTTGGTGTCTTTTGTTGGTATGGACACAGGACTGGTCATTTGTGTTCCCGTGACACCTATGCTCGCAGTAGTTCGAGAAAAAACAAAAACTATGATGACTATATTGAATCTGGCACCAAGAAAGACAATACCATCTTGGAGATTCGTGGCCCTGGTTTCCAGATGACTCCTATGGCAGCTTGCCAACCAATGCAGCCGAAACCCCTAAGAGAGGATTACATCATTCATACCATCTTCCCCTCCAATGGCACTGGCATTTACAAAGGTTCCAACCATGTCACCAACACAGGGCATGGCACCAACCGTGGCTATAGAGAAGGGGGAATCCCAGATATAGACTATTGCTACACATGATGTAGTGCAGGAGATGCCGTTCATATGTGATAATGGTAAAACTGTATAAATGCACAATTTCCCTTGGCATGGACACTTCTGAAGCACCCCTCTGTGCCTTCTTCCTCTGGTCTCCCATTCCAAAAAGACCTGCTGTTCACCACACTGAAAGTACTGGAGGTGATTCACTGAAACTGAGACTATGTGGGAACAGCTCACACAGCAGGAGGCAGCAGCCAGTGCCACAGGTGTCGATGCACAGCTGAGTGGTTTTTTTTCACCATCTTAGTAATGGCCTGTGTATGAATCCTTTTTTGCCCTTTTCCTGTGACATGTTGGCAAAGAATGTATCCTCAGTGGGTGGGTGGAAGGAAGCGTGGGCGCAGGTAAAGGTTCTTTTTCAACACAGAAGCCACAGCAGCTAATTCAGAATTGATTGAGTAGAGATAACAAACTGACGTTTTGGGTACTCATTTCTTGCTCACCAGTCGCACACAAACACACATATGTGGTCAACTCCTGGTCCCAAATGCCTCAATTAATATCGATGTGCCCTACCAGCTACCCAAGGAAAGGGCTGTGTAAAGCTGTGAATTGTTCTGTTTCAAAACAACCCAGTAACCACTTGTCTTAAATTAGGTTATGAAGTAGATTACAGAATAGTTTTTTGTTATACTTCCTGAGATCAGTATCGTAGTGTTGCAACACCAAACGCAGCACAAGCATGTCATTACTTTCCTTTCATGCTGACTGGGTTGTGCTCGGAAGATGATCTGCTGTTTTTATGAGTGGTTTGTTAAGACGTTTCTGCACAGCTCTCCTTATTAGTTTATCTGCTAAAACAGCTTTTTATATATTTTTACCATTTTATGTTACAAGTGAGGAAACTCAGCTATTAAAGACATAAGTGGCTTTGTTTCAACTAAACTAAAAGTGAGGATAAAAACATTTAAATGGACGTCTACGGGTTCGTATTTTCTTAAAAACATTAAAAAGTATTCTTGGTTGAGACCGATTGTATTGTCATGTAATTTTAAAATTAGACACCGCCCAAAGACTAGCATGTTTGCCGACTCAGACATTAGAGACCAACCTCAATTGCTCTTTTCAATGTTGTCTTTGTGCTTCACCTGTGACTTCCGTTGGCTGACATTTGGTTGTGAACAATTTTCCCCCTGTGTTCTGACAGACTGGACAAACTACTAACTTGGAGCCTCCTAGTGGAGGCGAACTCATGTGAGTGGACCTCAAGGTGAGGCCGAGAACTGTGAGCGCAACTGAGAAGACTCAAACCGCAACACTGTTGACCTACACTGTGGGGCGACGGCCGAGCTTGTGGGGTTGGGCGGGTGTGTGGGGAAGAGCTGGGAGACGGGGTGACTCATCCGTGATTGGAGTTCAATGATGTTTGTCTTAGCGGAGGGAAAGGCCTCTACTCATTCCACATTTTTACGACCGAGCAGCACTAAAAATGTAAATGTATTAGCACTTAGCGAGGGAGAGGGAGAAATGTAGTGACAGATATGTAGAGATGGAAGGGTGAAGAAACATCGCCGTGTACCGATAAAGATGCAGAATTGATGGCTTTGATGCTGTTAGGTTTACACATACATAAATCTCCTTGTCATACCTGGCTCCTACCCTTAGGTTTAATATTGTCCATCAGTCGTTTACCACTGTGTTGCTTCCAAAGGGGAAACCAACTGTGCTTCCTTGACTGTTCTGTCCGGCAGAGTTTTACACTGGTGTCAGACAATATGTCAGTGGAATGTATATTTCAACTTGCACCCAAATTTACTGGCTTAAGCAAATCTTACCGGCCTCGCTAATTCTGTTGTGGGGAATGTTGATGTATTGTAATTGTTATTTTATAGTGGGTCTATTAAAGATGTGTACTTTCTCTTTATTTGTATAAATAAAACCATGGCCACAGCCACATGATTTTTTTTTTTTTTTCTAGTGAAATCTTTGAAGGTAATGGTGTCATAACTTTTGCGTTAAAAAAAAAAAAAAATCTGTGAACCTGAGATGTGTCTGGAATTTTTCTTTTTTTCAGTTTGTCTTTAGAGGGAATCAATAAAAGTTTTATAATCTTGTTATTCCTGCAAACTGCCATGGAGTTTTTCTTTTTACAGCACTATATAACCGGTGGCGGGACACAGCTTCTGATCTAACAGTTTGTCTTTGATGCAGCAGCACCAGCAGATGAAACTACACACTGTTATTTTTTGTGATCAGCGCAGGAAGGATGCGGCAGTAAAACAAAGGCTGAAGCCTGATGCTGGGGACCAGCTCGAATTATGAGACAAAGCTGGACTTAACAGGGCGCTGTCCACATTGGTTTATGGCTTTGTCTGGACCGGGCAAAGGCATGTAGAAGGATAAGCTGTAGAAATGTGAGTGTGCTCTAGGGGCGTATTTACACCGGGCATGGTGGCCTTGAGTCGCACCAGAGCCCAATCGATCCCCTCCACTAAGAGTTGGCCTCCGTTCACATTTACAACAAACCCATAAAAAAAAAAAAAAACCGGCATTCTACATCCAAACGCTATGAACATGCTTACAAAAACTGCATCCAATGCTTTTTTTTCCCTCAATCTGGCTGATCGAGACCGCAGTCTGAACTGTGACGGGAGAGGATAGACTATTTATGGGTTTAATTGAATTTTTTTGTATTATTTTTTACAGAAGATTACAGAAATGAATTATTTAAAATTTCTACGTGTGGCTTGTTTACGTTTAGGCTGTGATTGTTACACTTTTTCTTATAGCCTACAAACTGACAGAGAAGAAATCAGTGATGTGGCCCTCACAGGAACAAGTTGATCCCTGGTAGCAGGAGAGAGTGTCAACAGATGGATGACGGGAAGTTAGGGAAGGGTCACTCTACGCCAGCGGTGGGCAAACTCTTTGACTCGTGGGCCTCAAATGGTTCTGAAACTTTACAGATCAGATGCATGAAATGTTTTTGTAACCAATCTCATAATGTTTAAAAAATGTGTTTTTTTGTTCTTATTGTATTACCAGTTGCACCAATTGGTTGATGTCTTTCATGGAAAAACACACACCTGTGTTTGTTGTGTTGGAATGATTAGAAAAATGACGGTCACATGAAAATGAGAAAAACAGCAGATTTTCTAACACAACATGATTGCAAAATAACTTTCTGCACCTAAACACAAGTCAGTTTATTTGTGGTGCACCATTTACCAAAATTACAAGGAAATATGTAAGACTATGATATGGATTATCAATATAATTCATTCCAGTCTGGTGGGCCAGACTAAATGTTTTAATGGGCCACATGTGACCCCCGGGCTGTATACCCACCCCTGCTCTACGCCCTAAAGTCCTGCCCAAAACTCAAATTTTTGTCTAAAGTTAAAAGTTCTAATCATACTTAAAAGACCCCTGGGAACGCTTTTAAAATACATCAAAAGATGATTAGAGTGGAATGTTAACAACATAGTGTGATGTTTTTCTTGTCATTTTTTCTGTCCAGCAAAATCAGTGCTGCTGCTAAAAAAAAAAAAGTCCAGTTTGTCTTACTCAGGGGTCTGCAACCTGCGGCTCCAGAGCCACGTCTGGCTCTTCTACCTCTCCATTTTGGCTCTCTGGTTAAGGAAAAATACAAACTTTTAGTTAAAAACGGCAACTATAAAGTAAAGTTTTAAAAAGGTTAAATAACTGATCACTCCAAAGCACAGTAGCCATAACAGTTAGATAATCGACAAACTAAACATTTTGACAAATTCCAATGTTTTAGGTGGTTCAAAATACAGTTAATTATCTCTGTTTTATTCTTGGAAAGTTAGATTTATGAGTTTCTGGCTAAGAAGCACCACAAACCTTTATTTATTTATTATTTTTCACTTTGTTAACGTTACACTACCTACCATTTGCTCTATTGGGATGATTGTTTGTGACACAGGAAGTCTTTTATTTTGAAAGGAGTCTTGTGAACTTGTGTTAAAAGTTATAAACTTGAATATTTTTTGGGGAAAAAAATCATTTATTCTTAAAGTTTGTTTTATTCATACCAAGAAAAAACACTCTTTCTCATAAGAGTAATAACATAAATTCAAAGTCTTATTTTGAATTTTTTGAATGACATGAATCACTAAACTCTAAACTTCATTGACCTTTTTGAGCGTCAGTTCAGCCCTTAAAAAACTGTGACATTTGATTGGTAAAGCTCTTTTTTTTTTTTAACAAGAACATTTTTTTTTGGATAAAAATCACAGCTGAATATACAAAATAATCACAACTCTGTACAGTCATTCCTATTAAAGTGACTGGAATATACTGTAAATCAGATAAGCACAAAGAAAAAGTATTTTGGTCATTTTGATAAACATAGAGCTGATATCCTGACAATGATAAACGTGTTTTAAGAGCAGTTTGGTGAAACTGATCATTTCCCGACGGCCCAGCTGAACATCTCTGGTTGAAAAACGCCAAAGAATCTTGTTCTGAAGGTACTTATCCTGGTTCTGCAGTAAAAACTAAAGCTCAATCACATCATTTCAAACAATCATTCCACAAAACAAATGATTTACAAAAAGAACGACCTTGTGTTCTCTCACCATTTGGGTCATGACATTGTAATTCAAAGGTGACAGATTTCATTTGAGTCTCTGCAGTTGTGGGGAAAAAGCTGTTTTTGTAGTTTACAGACTGAACCACAGCAATGCACCTGCTCCAGATCCTGCCTTCTGGTCTTTGTAGCATAGAATGTGGGAGGAGGAAATCCAATTATGGATTATCGCTGGAGAATCATATGGAGACCCTTTTAAACCCAAAGTGTAAGCTGTTCTGGAACAAGCTGGCCTCCTGTAATCATATCAGAAAGTAAGTTGAGTTCATGTATTAGGAGTCTTGTTTGCATTTAGGGTAAAGTGTTGTTAGTGTGAATTTATATTTCCCTGAAAGAATGGATTCATGCTTATTGAGAAATCCGTCTTTGCTTCATATTTATTAAGGCGGAGAATCCTGAATCTGTTTCAAAGTTCAAGAAATTTAAAGCAGTGAATGAGAAAATTAACTTTGATTCAAATGACTGGTGCAAAAAACAGTTTATAAAAAAGCTGCTTTGACTATACTGCTGGGAGTGATTGCAGATGGAAAACAGCTGTGGGGCTTCTAGGAGAGACAGCAGGGGCTGATGGGAAGTGTGGAGAACCAGGAAGTGCTCGTCCTCAGGTGATGGATCCCTCTGATGGTCAGAGGGGGAGACAGGAGACCGATTCATAACAGTTTTCTAAGACATAGAAGTGAATTTCTAATGACATTGCAGAAACGAAGTTAGTACTGTTGGTAATAAGTAAGCCTGCTTTCACTTCCCATCATCCCTTTGTTTACGCTCTCTCCTGTGAGCTTACAGCCCCTCACAACCCAAACCAAACATTACAACTTTGCAACAAAAATGTCGAGCAATATCAAAGCTGACGTTCATGGATCTATTTGCCTGGAGGTGGATGCATGGGAATGGAGCAGAGCAGGGAGCTTGCCCATTGTAAATTTTATTTAACAACCACAATCTTTTTCAACGTAATTTTTAATCTGCTTCTGATTCACAGGAAATCGAATAAAGACAAACTCAGAAACTTTAAACTTAATTTTCTTTATATATGTTCTGTATCATCAAAAAATACCATAAGATTATGTTTAAAACACCATTTTCATCTGAGTGGGTCTTTAATGTTCTGCGATAATAAGAAAGGAGGGATCAGGGGCGGAGCTTCTCTACTCAGCTCCAAAAGCCACACCCCCCAGAGGAGATTTTGGAAACAGCGGCTTCATACCAACAAGAAAAATGCCTTTTTAAGATGTTTAGGTTGTGGGATTTTGGTTAAAAACTTCATAATTATAATTAAAACCCTACTGGAATTTTTTTTTTAAATAAAAAAGTGTTATAGGGGGACTTTAAAACAACTTTTTTTGGATTATTTTTAAGTATCGCCACACAAAAATGAGTTTAAAATCAGCCTTACAGTTTAAAGAGACTGAAGAAAAAAAGCGTGTCACTGACTGGTTGGAAAGAGGATCAGTAATTGCTATTTTTGGTGAAAAATGAGCTAAAACTAGTTTGTGTAGAGGAAAATGTGAACAAAAACTTTTTTAAAAAAAGTATTCCAAAACTGGATTAGTGCAAAATATTTTTGTCTGTCACTCTGGAGATGAAAACAGTTTAGATTTCAAAGACGAGGTGTGTAATCTTAAGTCATACTGAGACTGAGGGTAATCAAACTTTTGCTTTTTGGCGTTGGTCTGTTTGTTTCATGCATCATATCAAAGGTTTACCAGCAAAAACAAGATTTGTGTTGGTCCCTTTGTTCGCACAGAGATGAAAGAAGGCCCCGTCGTCAACAGAAACATCTCCTGATCTGAAGGCGGGTCACTAATTTAATGCTTCAACTCTTGGAAATGTTAAAACTATCTCCTGTAGAATGTAGCTAGAAAAAGTCTAGAATCATCAGCACAGCAGGATTCAGAGGGGTGAAAGGTTAGTATTCTCAGTGCTAGAAACTTTTCTAGATCTAATGGTAGCTAATGTAATATCTTCTAATTTTGTTTGAACACACAATTAGATTTCAATAGTTTCCCTGCATTCCACTAGATTTAAACTCCAGCTTAATCAGCCAATTGAAGTAAAAGCAGCATCAAAACCTGGCAATTTAACTAAAAGTAGGACATTAAACGTCAGAGATGTAAAAAGTAAAGAAAAATTTGGAAGGTGGCAAGATATGTCTTTGTAGAGTCTGTATAAGCGGCCTTTGTGTCTTAGGAGTGTCAAACTCAATCGCGCAAAAGGCCAAAATCCAGAACACACGCTAAAACACACTAAAACAACATTTTTAAAACTTTAAACCTGTAACTTTTTAAAATATTTATGAACTAGATATATACCATTACCTGCAATAATGCTCGTGAGCTGAATTTTGCCGCTAAAGATGCTAGTACTGACAGCGGAAGATACTAAAATTAATAGCTGAAAACGCTGAAGTTGATAGCCGGCAAAAATAGTGGCTAAATGCCACATTAACGTAAACAATCAAAAAACTTTGGTTAGGCAAAACAGCTAGCATGTAGCTGAAAACTAGCTAAACTTCAAAATAGCCTAAAAAACTAACAAAGCCTAAGTTAGCCAAAACAGCTAGCATGTAGCTCAAATATTAGCTAAATATCAAAATAACTTAAAAAGAATCTTAGTAAATGCCAAAATAGTCCAAAAAGCTAGAATTCCAATTTTTAAACTCTCCATAAAAATATATTTTGTCAAAATTATACAAGTTAGAAATAAACACAAGATAACATCTGGCCATTAATAACCATGAAATAAAATGATCTGGAGGGCCGAATATAATTACCCGGAGGGCCGGATATGGCACCCAGGCCTTAACTTTGACACATCTATCAAGTCTATCGCAGGTTGTTATTCAGACTTAATCTCTGTTCTGAGCCTGTTAGTGACAGTGGATCACAAAACATCACAGTTATTAACTAAATCAGAATTTTCCTACATTAAACCTGCTTTGGCCTTTGCTTAGTGTATTCTTTGTGGTACGAGAATTTAATATATTTCTTTAACAGAATGCCTGTTAAAGATCTGTAGTTATTTGGTGGAATTTAAGCTTAAAAGTCTTCTGATGAACTGATCAGACTAGTTTGTTGTAATGTGAACTTTGTGTTTCTTCATTGTGGGGGAAGACTCGGCTGAAGCTGAGGGTTATTTGTCCCAACCTCTGTGGGTTTTGAAGGATTGCTCAAAGATTCACTCAATGAAAATCATGTTTTGGTTTTTTTTAACATGTTTTGTGGCATTTTTCTCATAATGGAGGAAATTTGTAAAAATTCAGCTAAAAATGGACATTTCTAAATATTTCTTTGTAAATTGTTATGAATCAGGTGCAGACATAAAAATTGCAGTTTTAAAAAAATATGATGCATTCACTTGTCGAAGACTAGATCCATGTACTTTATGTCTTCAACTTCCTCATCTGAAGCTAAAGAAGTACATGACAGGAAAGCATCAATGCTTTCGTTTTTGAAGATACACGATTTTCATTATCAGAAGAATTTACAGTTCTCTGTACTGTACAATGGGAAGAGATGAGAACAAAGAAGAAAACTTGCAGGATCTTTTTAATTTATTTGCAAATTGTAAAATGTGATGATTCTGTTTGTGTCATAAAACATAGAATGTAGGTAAGATTAAACATTAGGGTCAGAAAAACACAATCTCAAAGCATGTCTGCTGAAAAATAAAGCAGGAGTTATAACAATATCCATTTGAGCGTGATTATTTTTTCTGTCATGTGTGAAGGTGTGAGTCCTCTTTATATCCTCTGTTTTTCTGTCATGATACTTTTTTTTGCCCTGAAATCATCATTTTTGGAGGAACAGTTACTGTTTTTGACTGAGTTTTGAGCAAGTGCTGCATTAAAACTGCAGATTTTTACTCTTTGAAGGAACCATCTGTCCACAGAACTGCATTTATGATGCAGCGTAAAACCAACACAGCTGGCCAAAGTGCACACTTCAAAGAGCAGCCGCATAAAAACCCAATAAAACAATAGACATAGTAAAAGCCACATTTCCAAAGTTTCCAAACAAAAAGTGTTTGAAGAAGAAGTGAGCTGGTTAATTTTCTTGCTCAAATTGGCTACAGAAGAGTGAGGTGTAGGTTGAAGATTACAGTTAAGCTTAAATCCCACTAGACATTTGTTCTCTGTAAATGACCCTTCCCCTGGGGGAGTGGTGAACTGCAGACACAGCTGCACTTGGATTGGGGTTTAACCCCCCAATCCAAACCGTTATGCCGAGTGTCAAGACGGAAGGCACTGGGTATGACTTGACTGTGGATTTGAACTCACAACTTTCCATTTTCAGGGTGGACACTCTACCACAATGCCACTGAACTGCTGTGAAGGCTGGGATATGCTGTCCTTTGTCACTCCTGCCTTCCGTATTCTTACTCCTCTCCCTTTACAGTGCTGGAACTGGCAGCACCATGAGCCTGAAGCATCATGCTGTACCCCCAATACCCGGCTCCTCCCATTCCATATCACTTGTACCTGTTTAGTACAGATCCTCTCTATATATTTTTCCTTTCTCGACAAGATCAGAGAACGTATACTTTATTTTTGCCTCGTTTCTCCCTAGGTTTATTCAGACCGGACACGTTTAGTTTGCTTAAAGTGAACCCAAGTTTGTTTCCCCCAATAATTTCGAACAAATGTTCAATTTGACTGGACCCGGGGGGATCCTGGACCAGAAATCGCTCTTTGACCCATCTTTTGAGGTGGTCTCATTTTGTCTGAATGGGCTCAGAGTAAAACAATTGGCATGTAAACAGAGTGAGAACAACAACCGTGGAGCAACGATACGATACAGCAATTTATTGAAATTTGGTTGGAGGAATTCAGGTTAATTAAAGCAACCTATAATATACATTAGTACTCATACTGTTTTCTAATACCTTTTTGGCCATTGTCTCCTCCGGTAACCACCTTGCAGCATGACTCCACCGTACCAAACTAGCAAGTACAAAGTGTTGTACCTGACCTCGAAACTCAAAATTGATCCGTGAAATATTTAAACAAGGACCGCACAGAGTAGGACTTAGTCAGACTTCTTACATAATAGGTGGTTGTAATATCAGTATTTCTTTTGAGACTTGAATGATTTATAGTCCCATTGTGTCCCCTTCACACAAAATAAAAAGTAGCTTTGTGTTTAAATGAAAGAATTTTCTTTGGAATATAATCTTGCAGCTCTTTGTAAAATGCGGTCTAAATCTGCTTAGAAGTGGTACTTTCTTTCTGTTTTCTCTGAACTTGTTATTGGACCCTGATCCGTTTACGATCCGTGTCCTGCATCTGTCACCGTTCCCTCTTTTGAGTTCTCACCCAGAATAGCTCCTAAACTAAAAAAATGCTTACAGCTCCCTTATTCCCATTGCTCAGCAGTTTGTTTTTACAGTCTTCCATCATTGGCAAAGACCGGCTGAATTATTGTGATTGGAGAAAAATTGCTGACCCAAATCTAATGATTGAAAAAAGAGGGAGGAGGGGGTTTATGTTTGAGAAAAGCATTTACTGTCGATAAAATCATCTATTTTTAATATTTGACAGCTAAATGAGATTTTTAAATGCTGAATAAGGACATTTTGTAAATGATTCTGTTGTTGGAAGGGGTCTCAAACGACTGAAACAATAAAAGCATTAAACTATGATCGGAGACAAAACAAAAACAACTCTAGAAAATGCAATTAAAGACTCACTCTTATAAAAGTTATATAAAATGTTCTTGTAACCTGAAAAATACAAAGAACTCAGCAGCAAATGAAAAAAATGCAGTTTGAAATTGTTTGCATTTATGACATAGAAAATACACAATGTGGACCACAAGCTCTTCCCTCCGCTCCATTCTGACGCATCCACTCGTAGACAAATAGATCCACGTATGTCTACATTTTCCTCGTCTGAGTTGGTATCTGACTCAAAACTGTATGGTTGGATAACTCAAATATTGCTCGCCATTTTTGTTGTTTTGGCGCCACGTTTGGTGGTGACTGACGGTCTAGAACAAAGGTCTGCAACCTGCGGCTCAAGAGCCACACATCCCTTTTTTATCTCTCCATAGTGGCTCTCTGGCTGAAGAAAAATGAAATAATTGTAAATTTAAAAAAAATGGATATTAGCAATTTTTTTAGCAACATACTAAGGTTTTTGACTAATTTGTTATCTACTGGGGTTTTTAAGCTAATTTAGAATTTTAGCTTCTATTTTGGCAACATGCTAATGTTTTTGACTAAGATAGTTTTCTGTTCAGCTAGTATTTAAGCAACAAGCTAGCTTTTTTTTTGGCAGATTTGGCCTCTAATTATTTTTTTTATGTTTTCTAAGGAATTTTATGCTAATTTGAAGTTTAGCTAATATTTTAGTAAAATGCTAATGTTTTCAGATAATTTGTTATCTACTGAATTTTTTTTTTGGATAATTCAGAATTTAGCTTCTATTTTAGCAATATGCTAACGTTTTTTACTAGGTTAGTTTTCTGTTCAGCTAGTTTTTAAGCAACAAGCTAGCTTTTTTTGGGCAGATTTGGCCTCTAATTAGTTTTTTTAATGTTAATTTTGAGTTTAGCTAATATTTTAGCAATATGCTAACATTTTCAGCTAATTTGTTATCTACTGGGGGTTTTAGGCTAATTTTGAGTTTAGCTTTTATTTCAGCAACATGATAACATTTTTGGCTGATTTAATTTACAGAGAAATGTTATGCTAATTTGAATTTCAGCGAGTAGTTAAGCAACAAGGTAGCTTTTTTGCTACTAAAGTTAAAAGCCTAAAAAAATACCTTTTGAGAGATACAAGTTTCTTTTTATATAATTTTTTTGCTTTTGTTCGTGCCAAAAATATATATTATTCACATTTATTTAAAAAAAAAAGACAAAAAGAAGGTTATGAATGCAAATCCAAACTTCTTAAAGGCTAACGTAAGTCAATGCGGCTCCTTCTAGGTTTGGATCAGTAGAAAACGAGCCCAAATGGCTCTTTTACTGTTAAAGGTTGCTGACCTCTGGTCTAGAAGGTACACTGAAAAATATCTATGACTTATAGATTGTCAGGAATAAAACAAAAAAACAGTGTGAGAAGTGTGATGTGTCGTTTTAAAAGTTGTTTTCATTCCCAAATTTCAATGAGTTGCTACGTCTCATCGTCGCCTCACTCATCTGTTTACCTCCCCTATTGCCAGGCTACGGTGGCTCTTTTGGTCCAGTTGTTCCACTCTGAGCACAGAGCCTATTTAGAATGAGAAAACTCAGAAAGAAGTGGAGCTTAGTCCCATTGGAATTCAACCAAGACCATCTTGAAAGATGGGTTTGAAACAAATAAAACAAGCAAGCACTGATGTCAGGAGTTTATACCAGAGATGATGGTAACAGAAGTTTTCAATCGTATCATGAAAGCAGCGCTCAACTTAATAAAGAAAATAAAGTAAATTATTTTATGGTTGAAATCCTTCACCAGTGTTTCAGGATCTCTTGTTTCATTTTACAGACGCAGATGTCAGAATCTGTGAACACACTCTAACTTTACCAAAGTCATTTAATGGGAGTATGTCGAAGAACGATTTGGGCTCACCCAAAGCGCCAATATGTTTGGTCCCTATCCATGCATCCAAATATGAAGACAGCCTATTGTTGATTTCCCTGTCGGTCTTGGCATCTGATGTGATGACACGCTCCAGGTAGGTACACTGGTGAACTATGGTGATGTAGGGAGGGCGGTACTCTGCCCGAGGTGTGGGCTGGTGGAGGACCTCCGTCTTTATCAAACTGACCTCAAGACCATAGAACTGGGCAGCCTCTGCGAAGCAGGATAAGAGGCGTTGCAGGGCTCTTTCAGTGTGGGCGACAAGGGCAGCATCGTCTGCAAAAAGATCTCTAATCAGCTGCTCATGTGTCTGTGCGGGCTTGCAGCCTTCTTTTAGCGGATCCAAATGCAAATTATTTTGCTGTTAATAACTATATGTTATATATGTTATATATATTTTTAATAACTATTTTATTTTTGTCAATAATAAAGTCCAAAATGTATTTTCATATTAAAAGCTTATTTTGAATATGGAATTGTTAATTGAAAAATACATTGCCGTCTGAATTATGACATCAAAAATCCATGACAATTTATAATCCAATCGATTTTGTTTAAATTCAAAATTTTATTTTTAGATTTGTGGCATTGAATTGTAAATTTTCATATTGAATTCTAAATTTCAAAATGAATTGTCATTTTGCGAGCCTACAATGAATATTGAGATGCCAATTGAAAAATACATTTTCAAATTTCATGATGAATTTGCAAATTGAAATGTCAATTGAATAATGCAGAATACTTTGAATTATGGCTCCAAACACATCCATAAGTAAAACCATTTAGCTCTGAATCCACTATCTGTGCACTTTCTGCATCTTGGCTGCACCTATTACGTGCTGCCAACATGAATTTCCATCAGCTTTTGAGCTGGCTGCACGTAAATATGCGCAAATAACATCAGCCTTAGTAAGTTACCTTCAAAGTTTGCTATGTAGGACGACAAATGCATTGCATTGTTATTTTGTAGTATTATGCTGAAAAAACAAACAATGCTCCTAACATCATTTATAGTGACAACAGAAGTAACAATAGTCTTCTACCCCAACCGGAAATGAGGGAGCGGTCTTAAAACGAATGCGGAAGTAAGTCGTGGATATAGGCCATCGAGACCCGCATAGTGTGACTGTTTATTCCACTCTTCTGCAGTTTGTGCTCCTATCTCGTTATCTGTGGCTTTCTCTAAAACTTTAAATGTTTCAGTTTAGACGATTTTTACACTTCTTTTGTCAACCTACAAACCAATCCCGACCTCACATCAGAGAAGAAAACAACTATGCGGCCCTCTCAAGAAATATTTTGGAGACCCTGCTTTAAAGTGGGGCATACCATGATTTTCTTAAGTCTTTCAGAGTAAACTTTATCCATAAAAATGATCATGTATTACCTTTGGAACACTTAAAAACAAATTCTTTAATTCTTTTCATACCAGGAAGTAAAACAACTCGATCTCCTAGGCTCCGCCTTTCACTCACAGAGGGTGGCTCCCATTTTGTGATGTGTCATCCACAAAAAAAAAAAAAATATATAATATATATATATATATATATATAATATATATATAATATATATATATATATATATATATATATATATATATATATTGAAAAATAATCTGTGCATTTATCCCCAAGATTTTGTACAGACAGAATGGTGATGGCTAAAGGGGCAATTCAGTCAAAAAATGCAGACAACAGTGGATGAACATTTCAGGATTTATTGAAATGACATAAAATCTCCATATCAAAAGTTCTCTTTGATCCATTTACTTTTCTGTTCTTGCCCATAATCCACATTTAAACCAGTCCTTTCAATTTGCTGCTCTCTTTCCTCCAGGAAATATTCAGGGGTTTGCGTATGGAGCTATAAATGTTTAAAAACCCAAATGAAACATAAAAAAAATATTGGTGTTTGGCCCAAAAGAAAAAATGAATATGTCAAACTTTTTGCTATTCTAAAACAAACATTATTATTTTAAGCTTCAAATCTTCAGTTTTTCAGGTTTCAAAAATCAAAATTTCAAAACATATTTTTCAGTTTCAACTCTTTTTTACTTTTAACTCTTTTTCAAATCTGAAAATTTCAGTTTTAAAACTTTTGGCCTGATTGTTGCATGTTGGGACGGGGCTAACACTAAGGACCAATCAAAATTGAAGCGGGTGGTGACTTCAGAACATTCACTGACTCCTAGAACTGTAATAAATACAGTCAGAAAATGGCTGTTTAGTCTGTACTATTGTGGCAACATGAGCAGTTGAGGGCGGGGTGTTGGACACACAGGGAAACACATGCTCTCAGGTGCCGTGGACGGGGAACCCTGGTGCTACAGGTTCCCACACCAGGTTTTTCAGGTGCCCACTGAAGGGGCCTGGAACCTGTAGCACATCCCCTCAGAGTACAGTATCAGGCATAAAACAACTCTCCTTTTTATAGGCTCCACCACACCGTTTCCTTTGAGTAATCAAAAGAATTGCCAAGAATTTCCACGTTCATGTTGGGAGGAAGTTACATCAAGATACAGGAGAAAATCTGGTTGATTTTCAAAATATAGCTGTTTTTTTCACAATAAAACACTGCGATTGACAAATGCGATCATGTTTTTGTGTCTAAAGAGACTGTAGAGATGAAAATAAACATACAACAACAACACATGTGCGCGCGCACATATACGCAAACACAAACAACAGACAAACACGCACACAGAGATTGACGTAGTGGGCCAACTCTGGAGCGTGGTGGGGGGATACGTTTTCTGTGCCAAAAAAACAACAAGAAAGAGACAGAGAGCAGTTCTTCTTAGCAGAAACACGGGGTCATAGCTTTAGGTTATTAACTTATTCTCTATTGGCAAAAACAAAAAAAACTCTAGCAGAAGCGCCTGTCGACTGTCGTTAAAAAATGCGCGTCCAGTGTGAACAAGGCGTTAGCCTGGGGGCGGAGCAGACTCCTCTTGAAAGCGGTTTTCTCACTTTGAGGAGATTGATTTCGCTGGTGTGGGAGGGGCTATTGTTGAGAGGTGTTTGGAGGAATAACTCAGAAATGTGTGAACGGATCAAAATACAGCTTTGGGGTTCTTTATAGTGAGGATTGAACAATATATTTCACTTAAAAGCTCAAAAAGTAGAATTTTCATGGTATGTCGCCTTTAAGCGAACCCGATGTGTCCGGTCTGAATAGATCCGGGTTCTGGTGTTCCCGCTCCGGCTGACTTCTTGATCACTTGACTTACGGTGGACTGTTGGAGTCGTGACAGTCAGACTAATGATAATCTGCATCAGGTCACGGCGCCTCACCCAGCGCCGCTATTCACCTGGTTATTTATGTTCTAATCTGTTGACAGTCACTCACAGCTGGGCGGGGGGGTGAAGGAAAGTAGGCGGGGACTCTCTCACCTCTGGACTTCCTCTTTAGGATCTCCAGGTGGAAAAGAGGAAAAGGAACTCGGTCTTTGACACACCTAAAGTCAGTAACTGTTACTGTTATGTTATGTTATGTTACTGCTGTATCTCAAGGTTTTCATTAAATTGTTAGAATTTGTGTTTGAAAAAGTCTGGACTGGAGAACATTAGCAGTGCTGTGACCTGGATTTCCTCTTGGTTTGGCTTCTAATGTGTGTGATTTTCCTTTTTACTCTGTAACCACACACGTCCAATAACAGGACTGAAAGTGGTGATTTCTCGGCAAGCAGGATACATTTTAATAGATTTTTGTGTTGGAGAAAATGTGCAGCTTTCATAAAAATCAAAGCGGCATACATGGATGTGTGTCAGAGGAACACAGGTCTGTGTTGATAAATGAGCAGTCATGAAAACCAGACAAAAAAAAAGCACCAAATAAGCAGTTTGCTTCTGATTTTTTTTTTTTGTGAAATATCTGCTTTATGGTGCAGGTTTGTCTGATGGTTACAAAAAGGGAATTTGACCTCCTGAGACCCGGGCTTTTGTTTAGAGTGCGTTTTTAAAAAAGTCAGGTATCATGTTTTAGAAAAGAAGAAAAGTCATGAACGCTCAGGAGGATGAATTCCTGCGATTGTATCAGACTCACCTTTCTGCTTTATCTAGTAAACTTATCAACCAACAACACACCTTCATCCATTCAACCATCACCTGCTGAAACTGAAGGTTTTTGGTGTCAGACATACTCATCTGAATATTATAGAAAGTGTTGACTTGGCATAAATATTCCTGTACAGAAATATCTAGAATTTAAAGAGAATGACCTAAAAATATAAGGAACATCAAGTAAGCAGAATGTATGTGGACAAAAATACCCTCTTTGAGAAACAATGGAACCTCAGAGCAGATGAGATCAGTCCAGGGTGAAGGTTAAGACATATTTCTTACCATATTTTTCTTGAGAACTCTTTCTTATCTCACCAATAGTAATAATTTCTGTAATCATTAATGAATGTGTATATAATCAAATAAAGCTCAGAACCAAAACCAGAAAATACTGAATGTTGTATTTCCTCAAATAACTACTGAAGGCTGAAAGAAGCAGTGTTTCATATTCCAATTTTGAATAAAAACTACAAATAATTGTACAACCTAGTGTCAACCTTTTTCACATTTTTATTTTTATGTTGCCTTTATGGGGGATAACTTTTATAAATAACTACAAAGGTGTTATTTCCTTTTTTTTTTTGTTTGATTGGCAGGTTGGTTGATAGCTGTAAACCCAACAGAACCCATTTTAATTTGTCTTGCCCATGCGGCCGTCCATTATCACCATGTTGAGGGGTTGGGGGGGCAAACTCCAATCAGTGTTCATCTCACTTAAAGATCCACTCATCTATTTTAAAAGTCTTTTAATCACCATCATCCAAAAACTTATCTTCTGAGTTGGAGGAACCTTTGGTACAGAGCAACCCCGCCCCCCTTCCTGTTACTGAGAGGTAATGCTCCCCTGCTAGCTTACAGCTCCTCAAGAACCTAACATTAGCGGTGTAACTAAAATTCTAAACAATATTGGAGTTGTACAGTTTTGATCCAGATTCCAGTTAAAACATGGATCTAGTTGTCTAAAGTGGTGCATCAGAATGGAGCGGAGCAAAATTACAGTATTAAAGCATCACGTTAGTTAGCATATGCTAAGTAAACTGAAGGCATGTTTTCAGTCTAATTTGCATAGTATGCCATTAAAACGTGTAGATCGTATTTATAGAATGGATCAGTGAACGCATTTCTATTTTATTATTATCGCTCACGATGGTGAGGATGTTTTACCGCCTCTGCTGTCAGCACATCTCTGCCGACATGTATTTAAAGTCCCACTCCAAACATTTTTTTGTGCTACTGTAAAATTATTCGGAGTGATCTTTAACTATGCAGTTTTTAGACAAAATCAAAAAAACCTTTGTCATTTTTTAGCACATATTTTATCCGCACCAGCAGTAGTTTATTAGAAGTATAATTCTGGGTTGTGGGAGGGAATGTCGACACAAAGCAACCCGCCCCCCTCTCCGTCACTGAGAGCTCTGTTTGTGCGCTCACACGTTAGCTTGCAGCGTCAAGCTAACATTAGTTGAGCTAAAATTATGATGAGCAATATTTGATCAATCCAGTCGTACAGTTTGGAGCCTGAATTACAATTCTGTACAGCGCGAGTGTTGAACGCTCAACAGCAGACATGCAGGTGGAGCGGAAGATTCTGGCACATCCATTATAGAAGCTGCATGATTAGTCGGAGCCTTTTCTAGCATCCAGTTTTCATCTGCTCCTGATTTGAATTCAGGAATACTCAGATCTGCAGTTTTAATTGTAAACTTCTAAAAAAAAAAATGCTGTAAAAAACACAGAAAAGATTTTCATTGAAGTGGGTTTTTCAAATAAAATTTCTAATCTGCTCCTGAGTCACAATAATTTGAATAAAGAAGCTCTCAGAAATGCAAATTTAAGCTTGATTTTTCTTATTTATGTCCTCCATTCTCTGGAAAATGATCGCACTATAACACCAAAAACAGCAGTTATATCAGAGTGGTCTTTAAGGCTTCACTCTTCATCAGATCACTCATCCAGCATGTACATGTCTATGAACTCCACCTTAAATTATAGCTGTAAGGTTGTCATTTATGACATAAAGAGTAAAGACATCCCTGACAGAGGGTCTAACCCAGATCAAGCAAGGGGCTCCTGACAAAGTGGTCTGTGAATGTATGAGGCGCTGTCATTCGTGCCGCCAAGACGTTTTTTTTTTTTTTTTTCCTGTCATGAACCTCACTTTCCTCGCCGACCTCGGCGACAATCTAAGTGTTCCAGACCTCTCGGTCTCTGATCAGATTACGGGGTCCAAAATTAAATCGAGGCATGAGCAGAGGTCCGAGGGGCTGTGGAGGAGCCAGACATGACTGAGGTAATGTCACTGCGGTGCACCCACTTTAATCCACACACATATACAGACATGTCTGTTTCCCTGTATTGATTTGCCGGGAGAAAAAAAGTTGAGGTCAGCAGGCATATGTCTAAATTTCTTTCCCTCTGTCTCTCACACCCCATTTGTCTCTGTCGGATTCAATACTCGCCCTCCCCCATCAGGGGGCCACGCATCCACCTACACCTCCAACAGCCCCCCCGCCTGACCTGCTCCCGTCTCTGTGCTGCTTCTTTGTGTCCGTGGCTTTGCCCTTCACTTGACATACATAAATCAATCAGTCCAATTTCATCCAGAACAAAGCCTGATGGACTTCTGAACCACAATCCTGATAAAGTTACTATCCAGAGTGTAATTACCCTCTCAAGTAAATGATGTGGTTATGCGACCGAGGATTTGATTTATCTTCATTTTCAGGGCTCGCATACACGTTTTTACCACAGATAAATGGAATCAAAGATGGCGGCCCGAAACCGCGTCTCGTCAAAGTTTTCCTTCGTCTCACACAGTTACTTCCGAAAACTCAACCCCAGAAAGACAGGAGATATAATCCTAGTTTGGAGCTATGTTCTCAAATTATTTACCATTTTCCTTTTTTATATTTGCTCATTTTGATTTTGATGTAAGAAACTTTAAAAAAAAAAAACGCAGAAAACAAACAGATACAGGGAGTAAAGACAAAGTGTGACAAACAGTCAAATCTGCTTCAAAATTGTAAATGAAAAGTGTTTAAAAAGAGCTGAATGTTGAGATTGATTTAAAAGTAAAATGCTTTTTATAATAATAATAATAATATTTTTGAACAATATCTTTATTTGTCTAATCCTCTAACCCTCTAGGCCAGGGGTGGGCAAACTACGGCCCGGGGGCCACATGCGGCCCCTTAAGCTACTTAATGTGGCCCTCCAAAATTAAAATACATTGAATCAAAAATCTAATTATTGTTTTATTTCATTGTATTTCTGGTTTCTTCCCATGAATGGTGTTGTTTCTCTGACGTCGTGTGTGTTCCTTTCTGAGTCAGATGGTTCTTTTCGGATTATTCTACACCTACACACATAAGCAGCAGCATTTCATTGAGTTCACATTTTCCTCTGAAGAACATCAACCCATTGGATCACCCGAAAAGAGAACAAAACAAATTTTAGAAATTAAAACTCCCAAATTTTTGTTTTAATAAATTATAAACATGTGATTTGAAATCCAAATTAAAGCATGTTTTTCTCTAAATTCCATATTATTTTTTTAGTTTTGAGGTTGATTACCAAATCTCCCCTTCCATCTGCTTCTTGTCCGGCCCCTATGCCAAATTTTAGAACCCTTTGTGGCCCACGAGTCAAAACATTTGCCCACCCCTGCTCTAGGCAATGTTTTACAGTCTGTTTTGATGGCAGAATCAGTGATTAAGGTTATATACTGCTCACAAAAATTTAAGGAAAACTTTTTTATTGGGCCTGGCATGAATTGAATTTAATGTTCTTGTTGGTTAATCAGCTGAGGGCCTCGTTAATCAGTTTCAGCTGTGTTGGTGTTGATGGAATTAACAACAGGTGCACTTCAGTGGCAACAATTAGAAAACCCTCCAAACAGGACTGGTGTTACATGGAGGTCATTTCAAGTTCCTCCCTCTTGATCTTTTTTGGTTGGTTTTCCACTCGTGCTGATTTTGTCTTGTGTAATTATCTCTACTGGCAGTATGAGGAGATTCCTTAACCCTGCAGAAGTTGCACAGGTTGTCCAACTTCTCCAGGATGGCACATCCACACGTGCTGCATGCAAGAAAGAAGGTTTAATGTGTCTCCCAGCACAATCTCCCAGAACATGGAGGAGATTTCAGGAGACTGCTGGTTATTCTGGGAGAGCTGGACAGGGCCGTAGAAGGTCCTCAACCCCTCAGCAGGACCCATACCTGCTCCTTTGTGCAAGGCGGAACAGGCTGAGCACTGCTGGTGCCCTACAGAATGACCTCCAGAGGGCCACTGGTGTGAATGTCTCTACCCAAACAATCAGGAACAGACTTCATGAAGGTGGCCTGAGGGCCCACGTCCTGTAGTGGGCCCTGTGCTCACTGCCCAGCACCGTGAGCTCCTACTGGCATTTGCTCAGAACACCAGAATTGGCAAGTCCGCCACTGGCGCCCTGTACTTTTCACAGATGAGAGCAGGTTCACCCTGAGCTCCTGTGATAGACGTGAAAGAGTCTGGAGAAGACAAGGAGAACGTTCTGCTGCCTGCAACGTGGTTCAACATGACAGGTTTGGTGGTGGGTCAGTGATGGTCTGGGGAGGCATATCCATGGAGGGACACACAGACCTCTACTGTCTAGGAAATGGTGCTCTGACTGCCATAAGGTATCCAGATGAAATCCTTGAACCATTGTCAGACCCTACGCTGGTGCAGTAGGTCCTGGTTTCCTCCTAATGCACAACAATGCCCGGTCTCACATGGCAAGAGTATGAAGGCAGTACCTGGAGGATGAAGGAACTGAAACAATTGAATGGCCTTCACCATCCTCTGACTTAAACCCAATAGAACATATCTGGGACATTATGTTTGGGTCCATTAGGCGCCGCCAGGTTGCTCCTCAGACTTTACAACAGCTCAGGGATGCCCTCACACAGATCTGGGAGGAAATGCCACAAGACACCATTCATTAGGAGCATGCCGTGACGTTGTCAAGCATGCATACAAGCTCGTGGGGCCACACAAGATACTGAAAAACATTTTGAGTTGCAGAAATTAAGTTTTGTAGAAAATGGACTAGCCTGCCACATCTTCATTTCACTCTGATTTTATGGTGCCTACACAAATGAGCCCTATGTAGACTGAAAACTTTTATTTTCATCAAAAGACTTGACATCCTTTTGTTCCTAAGACACTGCCCTGTCGTTATTTGTATAGATATCCAACTTCATATTGAGATCTGATGGATCTAATGTGTTTCTTTAAAGTGCTCCTTTCATTTTTGTGAGCAGTATATATAAAGTGTATGTATGTATATATATATATATATATATATATATATATATATATATATATATAATATATTATATATATATATATTATATATATATATATATATATATATACTGCCTTTCCTGAGGGCATTTCAGTTTGGCCACTAGGTGGCGATCACACTATAACATAACATCTTATTCCAGAAGAAGAAAGAATGAGCAGAAAACTGCATTTTAGATCACAAATGTTCAATTTAAAAAAATATTTCCTTAAGAGTTTGGAAAATTCATGTGAGTTTATAAAGATGTTAATTTAGTCAGCAATGTATGTTTAGGTCAACCAAGCGTTAGCATTAGCCGTCCTATGGGAAATCCCAGTATATATTAGCATCAAGCTAACAGACTTTAGGATTATGTGTTAAATCGATCTCTACTTTTATAGATTGAATTTTAATCTTGTTGGATTTTATGATTTTGCTGGTGTTTTATCAATAGATTTTTTTTTTCCCTTTTGTAATTTGACATATTTTTTGTGCAGAACTTTGAATTGCCTTGGGTTGGATACGTGCTTTATAAATAAACTTGTTTCATTGATTTTATCAACCCTGCCCTACTTAGAGTTACCAGTAAACTTATGAAACAGGCTTTTGGACTGTGGAAAGAAGCTGGAGTGGCCGGAGAAAACCTACACATGCACGGGAACCAGCTGGGATTTGAACCACCGTACAGCCCTGGCTCCAATATGAATTCCAAATGAAATTCAATTTAGAGGTTAAGCAACAATAAGTGCTATTTTACATCAAATTATACGAATCCTGCAAAGTTCGTTCAAGTAAAATCCTTCAACTTCCTCGATTCTCAGAGTTCTTCATTCCTGTGAGATCAACATGGAGCCAGTGTCTCGTCTGAAACATCTCATGTTGGTACAGTATAACCTGTCAGTGCCTTCTCAGGAGCATCAGGGAACAGATTAATTAAGCAAGCCGTGCCTGAATCTTAATGCTCTTCCCTCACAGATGAAGCTGATAGCAGATCAATATGTGCCAGACTCAATCAATCAATGAAGTCCGCGGGCCTAACCCAGCTCGCCTCTCGGTCTCTGTTTTAGGGCCAGCTGCAGCAGCTTGGGGGTTGATGTGTCCTCTGTCATTTGTCTTTAGATTTCCTTTCTGTCTAATAGCTCCAGTCTTTCCATATGCCCCCCCCCCCCCCACCTTAGCCTCTCTCAGTGATTTATGCTCGTCCCCACTTGTCACTGCATGAGGACACCAGAACAAAGTCATTTAGTCGTATTTCTTTTATTTTTTTTGTCATCAAAATTGAAAACGGTACTTGAGAGAATCCCAAAATGATATCGCGTCTCATATGGAGTTATGTCCCTTTCGTAAGTATTTTGCTGTTATAAACTGATGAGACTTCTG
The DNA here is from genome assembly GCA_003999625.1 of Oryzias javanicus. Taxonomy (NCBI): domain Eukaryota; kingdom Metazoa; phylum Chordata; class Actinopteri; order Beloniformes; family Adrianichthyidae; genus Oryzias; species Oryzias javanicus. Next base: position 8,438,130 of record CM012450.1, read on the forward strand.
CTAAATATCTGTAAATGAATGTTCAAGTGTAGAATAGGTTTATGGCTTTGCAATAACATATTGCTTTTACTGGTAAAAGATCATTTTTGGTGGCAGAAATTCCTTCTCAAGAACATTTAACGTCCTCTGAAATCATTGTAACATGGCACCATGAGAAACACGGCGTCAGGACTGCAGCGAACTGAACCATAAAGAGGGGACCGTCAATCCAGACGCCCTTCAGGATCCCTGGCAATAGATCACTTGATGGATGGGAAGCACTAAACGTTACAGTAATGTCAGAAGAAACAACCAGCCCCGTACAGCCGGCATCCTCTCTCTGTGGACATCAGTTATGAATGAAAAATGATCAAACGTTCTTAATGTAATTTAATAAAATTACAAATATGCAAAAAAGTGAACATTTTTACTAATTTATCCTGTCCTCTACCCCAACGATAGCTGGGATAGGCTCCAGCAACCACATGACCCCATTAGGGATATGGCAGGTTAAGAAAATGGATGAATGGATGTTATTGTACTTCCCACATGTAAATGCAGAGAAACAAAAAGACCCACAGATGTTGGGGGAAATAGGAAGCTCCATGTCTAACGGCTGCTGACGGGAAGAAGGTGCTGATTGGTTGAAAAGTTCCTGTCAAAGGTAAAATCTGTGTGTAAAAACCTGTAGAAAACTATGGAGACTACATGAGATTAGAGAAAAAAAAGTTGTTCCCTCAAAATATAATTTTTGGGCAAGAATTTGTATTTTGTGCACTCAGATAACCTTTATGTGTGCACTATTTTGTGGGCCTAATTTAGCAATTTGTGCACACAAAATAGTATCTTAGTACCTTCAGTTCCTACTGCTAATTTGTTTTGTAAAATAGCACTCTGCACTCTTGTTTTGTGAAATGCTATTTTATAGTATCATAACACTAATTTGTAGCAGCACAATGTTCATTTATGGTTACAAAACACTAATTTGTGGCCACACATACTAATATGTGCCAACAAAATGTTAATTTGTAGCCAAAAAACATTAATTTGTCCTCATAAAATTATCATTTTTGGCCACAAATACCAACTTGTGCTTGTTAAATGTTTGATCTGTGGCAAAAAAAATATGAATTTGTCCCCACATTAAACTCATTTGTGGCCACAAAACTTTTAATCTGTGGGAAAAAATATAAAATTTTCCCTTACGTAATACTAAATTGTGGCAATGTAGTAGTTTATTTACATAAAAAATGCTAATTTGTTCCGATGAGGCTAACTTGTGCCCACCAAATCCTTATGTTCTCAGAAAATACAAAATTGTGACAACAAAATATCATTTTTTACCCCTTACATGCTAATTTGTGCCCAAAAAAATCTGAATTTGTGCCTCATTTGTTTGCACAAAATGCTAATTTATAGTACAATTTTTAGCACTTAAAATACCAATTATCAATTTAAAGCAACAATTTGTTTACAGGTATATAAATACTAAACTATTTTTGCAGCTTAATTTTAACCAATATTGTAAGAAAAGAAAATGATTCTGCACTTTTTTTCACTAATGTATAACTGCTTTATGTGTTAGTGATATCATTTTAAAAGAGTAAATTACATGTAAAAAAGAATATAACTATAGTTTTCCTTTTATGTCTTGAACTAAAGCTGTCAAATGTGTTCCTGCATTAAACGAGGCTGATTGAGTTTATTTTAAACTGATGGATAAGTTGTAAATAAGAAACAGTCCTCTGACACGCATTAAGCAGGATTTTACGTCATGCATAATGGATGCACATATTTTACTCTCCCTCCTCGCATTTCTCAGTCTGCAGCTTCATTTTCTCATTTTGCTCTCAACGCTTCCCCCTACAGGCAATTCTCGTGTGCGCTCAGCTGGAAGAGAAACAATTTGTACCTTTAAGCTCATATACATGCAGGGCCCATTTTACACACGTGCATGCAAACCCCCAGGACAGAAAGTCATTAATATGCATGCGCAGGCAGCAGAGCCCACGCCTCAATGCCATTAGCGTGCAATTTAAAAGCTGCTCGTCAGGATTGAAGCCTGTCATGGCTGCCAATTTGTGAGATGTGAAGGCACAGTGTTTTAAAGCAACAGCTTTGAATTATTTGAACTCTGCTGGAGTCTGACAAGAATGCAGAAGATTTATATGCTTTCTGCCTTCATGCTTTGTTCCAGTTCGTCCGCTTAAATTTGCCTAAAACTGCAGAGGTTTTTTTTTTTTTTAATTTTTTTTAGTAATGCAGACTAGAATCTTCTGATATTATTGCATAATCCATGAAAGAGACAACTACTGATGGAGAATCTGTGAAACCGTGGGATCACACACTCCCTCTGATCACCCATTTCAAGGATCAATACCACAACTTTGGGCCTGAAGATAGAAGGTTAACGTCTTCATCTGCAGAGCTGATTTGTTATTGACTCCGCTTTTAAAATTCTCAGCAGCTGCCTTTTTAAAGCAGAAAGAATGACAAAAACTCCTCAATCAAAAAGCGTTTTAGCGTCGCAGCTAAACTTCAAACGAGTTCATTGAGCTTTTTATGGATTTAAATCTGAACTTTGCTGGTGTGTGTAAATGTTGAGTGTATTATGACGAGGTCAACTAAAAGAAGTAAAAACTCCTTAGATCGGCAGTGAAATCTCCACAGATTCTGGTGTCTGATGCATAAATGAAGCCAGAAACAGATTGTCTTAAAAAAAAAAAAACTTTAAAAAAAAAAAAGTTACGTTTGAGCTTATACTATAATGACAAAATATAAATTTTACATTTTGTTCAAGAATTATTATTACTTTATGAAGGTCAATTGTTTTTAGGATGTGATGCTAAAAAGGAAATGAGAGGATGAAGTTAGAACAAAAAGTTTGATTTGATTTTATTACACTGTTTACTTTTGTTAAGTTATGGTGTAATTAACATTCTTGCTGTTAAAATAATATGTTTGGACCATTAAAAAAATATTTTTTAGTGTTTTTTTTTAAGGAAGTCTGTAAGTTTTTCTTTTATTTTGTATCAATCAAAAAGAGCAAACGGTATTATTACAGTGTGACATGTGCATATAGAATTGTTAAAAAGTCTGTTTGACTTTAGTTAATAATTACGAAAATTAATTAACCAAATATGACATAAGTCACTTATGATAAGTGTGTTTTGTTTTTCTATTTTCTAATCAATGCATTTCATTATTTCTTTAATGAGTTGAAATATTTGTGTTTTGTTCTTTATTTTTCATAATCTATGCTCGAAATAACCCAATCAATCAATCAATTAATCAATCAATCAATCAATCAATCTAGGCTTTTTAAAATAAAAATATGAAAACAATTTCATTTATTGCATCAATTTATTAATTTAGCATTGTTTAAAATCCACCAAAAAACATGTGGATTGTATGAAAGAACTCAAAACAGACAGATGAGCGGCGAAACATTTTAAAAAAAGAAGATTTTCTGTCCAGTTGCTCTGGACGTGGATTGATAAGAGGCTTCACTGACCTCAAAACTGAAAGTAGGAATAAAAGCACAGAGACATTAACAAAAAGCAACTTAAAAAGGGGAATTTTCACAAAAAGCAAACTGAATAAATTCATTCAACATGTTTTAATCTCCTTTTCAAGCTATATTAGTTTGTTGTTGTTTTGTTGATTCGGGTGTTTTTATGTCTCCTTAATGATTCCAGTTGCCTTTTGTGTGCAGGAAGTGTTTAAATCCCATTAGTTGTCACTTTTCATTTCACATGGGGGAGCAGTGGGCGGCGTTCAGGAACAGTTTGGTGGTTTAACTCCCCATTCTAACCCCAAAATGCTTTGTGTCTTTTGATACCACTTTTAGAACAGTTAGAATGGTCACGGCCTTCCAGCCTCGTGGTGGACACTCTTCCACAAGGACAGAGACGTGCACTATCTATCAGAGCGATTCACAATTGACCCTTTTACAACTTCCTTTAAATAATTATTTCCAAATTATTCTAAAAAAAACCCCCTGAAATTTCATGATGTCATACCAAAGAGGAAGAGAGCAAACTGATGTCAAATATAAAAAAATTCCCAATCAACCAAAAACTTAAAGGAATATATTTTAAAATCATAACCGATGAATATATTTGTTAAGAACTTTTGAGATCAAGATTTGGATTTGCAGAAAATAACTGTATTTTTTGTGTCGAAAATCAAGAAAACAATTAAACAATTGCTTTTTGATTGGATAATTAATAGTTTAAGGGATGAATTTAATTTCTGCTCATCTTATAAAAACTTTGTTTTGGTTAAAATTAGAAAAGAAAACCTCTTTTGGGTGTAATTTTACATAATTTAGCTTTTACCTTTTTAATAATAAAGGTGGAGGTGAATAATGGTCACAAGGGTGGAGGTGAGATCTGAAACGTTGGTTAAATAATATTACAGGAACTATATTAGTATTGATATATTATTGTTGGCAAGGGTTATTGTGATTACTGACATAAATATATATATATGGACAAAGTTAGTAGGTACTATATTTCGATAAATGAAAATATAGCAACCAGGTATAATTGTTAATCATGTAGATTATAGAGGGGAAGGGATTAAATAAGTTTTGCTTCTTCCCTTCCCGTTTCAAGCATTGACTATTTAGTTTTTATAAAGAAAAGAAGGATATCAAAGAGGTACTAGGAAGTATACTCTTTGAATCTGAGGGTGACTTAATTTTGGTTATTTAAATACGTTATTTGTCTAAATCGATGGAAATATGCTGCAACTGACCATGCTTCAAACAATGAATAAACTTGAAACTTGAAACTAGAATAATATTGGGCAAGTTTTCTTTTCATAAAAGTACATTTTCAAAAACCAAACCTCCTTTTGATTTATCAAATTCCATAAGGATATTTGTTTGTATTTGAATCTATTTAAGTCATTAAAAAAAAAAGAAGCAGGAAATATCCTCACCTTTGGACAACATCAAAACCCTTAGTATGAATGCCTGTGTTATTTTATTATGTTTTTATTTTGCTATATTCCTTTATTTTTTTGTTAAATGATGTAACCTTTTTTATTATTATTTTAACTGCATTTATGTGTATATTTTCATTCCAAAGGTTTCATTCAAAAAAATTCTGTTTTTCGCCTTAAATAAATCTGATGTAGTTTCCCTTACAGGCCGCTAGATGGCAGTGTATCTTCGCGCTGTGACACCGGACCACGGAGAAGAAGAGACAGAAGCGGAAGAGACGTGGCACATAAACAGATAGAGGAAGGAGACAGTTCCTGAAGCAGCTTCACGTACAGACTGACAAGACAGCTCCAATGACATCCTACAACATTACATAAAACGAGCGGAAGGATCTCGGTTGATGTCTGTGTGACGAGTCAGGTAAACATCGTTTAAAACTTCCCTTATAAACTCCCATAATTCCACCTGCTAGCTAGATTAGCTCACCTACGTTATCTGTCTGACAACTTCAAGCTAAGCTAGCAACTAACTGATCAATAATTGAGTTTGTTAAATTGAATTTCCTCCATAAGAAGACTGTCAGGATAATAGACGAATATAGAACAAATAAAGAAACTCGAAATGTTCTTAAAGTTGCTAACAATTAGCAAAAAAAAAACGTGGGAATGACAGATAAAAGGTTCAGATTGCGTCAACAGTCAGAGAATGGAATGAAGTTGTGAATGAAAGGCGTTCCTTCCACGCCTTTTGTTTTAGTTGTGAATATTTACGATGTACCTTTCAAGAATATTTTTAATGATTTTGATTTTAGACACATTAAATTATAGTAACGCTTTATATAAACATCGAGGTTTTAATTGCACTTAATCACTAAAAATGCAGAGGAGTAGTTTTTGTAAATGGAGAAACAAACCCAAACATCGCATCAGAACCAGGCTCTATAAGGGGGACCTTCTGCTTCAACTGGTTGGACAGAAAAACTGAAACATTAAAGAGAGCAGACCCTCATCTGCTCATTGATCCAAACACAGGAATGTTCTGGAGCTTTGAGTTAAGATAACAACAGATCGCTGCTGTCCGATTTTGTTTTGCAGAGATTTCAGGTATTTTTTTCTTCTACTTTAAACTTGGAGTTTATGCAGCCATCACGTTCTAAAGGTCTAGAATTGATCAACCAAAAATCTCACACTTATAGCTGTGATGCTATCATGTCTAACTGTGTTTAACTTGGTCTAATCTTTTATCTACATTATTTATTTAGCAAGCAGTGTGACGTGTGAATTAGGTAATTAATCCAACATATATAAAATGTAAATATTTATGAAGTTTTAGAGAGAATTAATAATTAATCATGATTTTCTTGGCTGTTGAGAGGACAACTTTTTGCTTCATTACTTTATTTAAAAAACATTTACATTTAAAGTTCCACTCTGATCATCTTTTGATCCATAGTAAAAGTATTCCCAGTGGTCTTTTAATTATGATGATGTAGTTTTCAGCCAAAATCCTAAAATTTGTATCATTTTCTAGGACATATCTTCTGCAGAGCAGCAGGAGTTCATTGGAAATTTCTGAGTTGTGGGCGGGACCGTCCACCCACAGCGCTAAGTGCGTAGAGTTGACACCATTGACTGTCCTGCTAGTTTACAGCCCCTTACAACCTAAACAAAAATGTTGATCAATGTCGGACAGGTTTGATCCAGATGCCAGCTAAGACGAGGAAAACAAAGATGTTCGTGGATCTATGGAGCAGAACAGGGAGCTTGTTGCCCGTCTGTCTTTTCTTCATCACAAATAAGCTTTTTTTTTAAACATTATTTATTCTTTTGGTCTGGATTCACAACAATTTGAATGAAGAAAATACTCAGAAATGCAATTTAAAGCTTAAATTCTACAAGAACGTGTTAAAACACTATTTTCACTGGAGTGGGTCTTTATAAAGAATCAGCTTAAATGTTTGTTGTTGCATAAACTCATTAAAGACTGAGGTTGGTTTGTTTGTTTGTTTGTTTTCTGCACAGCACACGTGACTATGGGGCTGTGCAAGTGTCCAAAGAGGAAGGTGACCAATCTCTTCTGCTTTGAACATCGTGTGAACGTTTGCGAACATTGTCTTGTTTCCAACCATAACAAGGTGAGTGGGTGTCATGCGGGTCATGTGACGTGTGTGTCTGTGTGTGTGTGTGTGTGAGACTTGTTGCATCATATGAACTTTGTGTGTTTGAACCTCCTCAGTGCATCGTGCAGTCGTACCTGCAGTGGCTTCAGGACAGCGACTACAACCCCAACTGTGCTCTGTGCAATAATCCATTAGCTGAACAGGAGACAGTCAGACTGGTGTGTTATGGTAAGAATCCTTCATACATGTTTGTTACGTGAATTCTGTATCCATAATGAAGCAGAATGATCCTGTATCAGCAAAAAGACAAATGACATTTCTTCTGTTTTTCCGTCCGTAGATGTCTTCCATTGGGCGTGTTTTAATAGTCTGGCGTCGCGGCTGCCCCTCCACACCGCTCCAGCAGGGTACCAGTGCCCCACCTGTCAGGGTCCAGTGTTCCCTCCCACCAACATGGCCAGCCCTGTTGCTGATGTTCTGAAAGACAAGCTGTCATCTGTCAACTGGGCCCGAGCTGGGTTAGGGTTGCCACTGGTGAGACCAGATGATTGTTTTAGCGCCAAATTGATCAGATTTGACTTTACATCATTCTATACATAAAACATGTTCAATGCCTAGACTTTCTCTAGATCTACACAGAAACAAATCCGCTCTTTCTGACCTTTTCCAAATGTTTCTTAAACATGGAGGATATCCACCGTTTTTCTTTCCACCACATTAAAGTTCCTTCTCTCCTGCCTTTCCTATTCTCTCTCTGCCTACAATCACGCCGTGCTCCTCTTCTTCCACTAGCATTTGTCCAATTTCCTCCAGGATCCTGTAGGTTAACAGCCCTAGTGATGTCATTGAGACCCACGACTGATCCAGAATCTGTTTGAGATTCACATAATAGATTTAGCTCTGGTGTAGAGCGGGTTTCCCTTCCTGACTGTCAAAATATGTTGAATATTTTTAATGATCTAATAATGACTAATTAGGGGACTGTGGAGATTAAGGCCAAATCTGAATTGCTTCCCTTCCCCTACGGCTTTCCTCTACCCCTACATTTAGTCCTCCAAGCGTAGAGATAAGGAAAAATAGTCCCAATCCGATCCCGTGATCAGAAATCTGGCCCGATCATGTGGTTGGTGACTCAATCGAAATCGGACTTTGTTGTCCGATCAGGATCGGATATTTCATTTATTCTTATTATGATCAGCGCTTTATATTTCAATCTTATTATTCCAGATGAACACTCCTCTAGAAGTCTGCATGTCATCAAAAGATCACAAAATGTTGTTCCCGGAAAACGCCGCAGAAAGCGGCAGCAGCTCAAGCAGAAAGCTAATGTAAACACTTCAGTGAAGTAAGCTAGGTGCTGAAAAATTTTTTCAACAAGTTTCTTCGGCTTTTATCGTCATTCTTCATCTGCTTGTCGTCGCTCTTCGCTTCGCTCTGTCGGCTTTTCGTCGCTCTTTGGCTTTTGTCGTCGCTCTTCGGCTTTTGTCGTCGCTCTTCGGCTTTTGTCGTCGCTCTTCGGCTTTTGACGTCGCTCTTCGGCTTTTGACGTCGCTCTTTGGCTTTTGACGTCGCTCTTCGGCTTTTGTCGTCGCTCTTCGGCTTTTGTCGTCGCTCTTTGACTTTTCACCACTCTAAAATATTTTGCTATAGGTGAAATCTTCTTAGTAGGGTCCCTGTAAAACCCCCTCTCTACACACTATCACGTTTTTCTCAGCAGAAATAAATGTTTTCACACTTCTCTCTCTCTTGTTTGAACTTTCAAAGTACAAACCTTCAAAGAAAATTAAGCAATCAAATATTTAAGTAAATCTGGCAAATGGAATTCAATCTGTACAGGAGACACGGCAGGGAGGGTAAAACAAACAAACAAACAAATAAAAAACAGTGTGACTGTAAGAGTTCAACTTTAATATATAAAAAAAAAATCTGTTTTCGCTCTGATTCATAGAACATAACTGGAAACATTTATTGAAGAATATTTTCAGCTTTCATGAAACATTTTTTATAAATGTTTTTCAGATTGAAGACCCCATCGGAAACACTGAAGATTCCTCTCACGACGTCACTGATTACACAGACTGGTCCACGTTTGACGGTGAACAAAGCTCTTTGAATTTCCTGGAGTTTACGTCTGAGGGCGTGTCGCTGAAATCCGGATATCTTTGTTTCCGCAGCTCAAGAGCAGAGTAACGCGTACGCCTCTTACAGCACGCCTCTCGCTCCACCGCCCGCCTCCGCTGCGGCGCAGGACGACCTCGCAGGTCTTCAGAAGAACGGAGACGCCAGCGCGCAGGGTCACGCGGTGGTCAACTTTTCCACTGCCAACACCTGTGACACAGTTACAATACACACAGGTGATCGCCAGCGCCTCATTCCACAGCTGCACGCAGGACGGCGCTCGACATCAGCGGCCAGAATCGGAACTTATCCAAAAAACTTTTATTAAAGCTTCAAACTGGAACAAAAACTTGTTAGGGTTGCCTGTTTAAATAAAGTTTTTTTCCTTCCTGTTTTGATTTACTTTTGCATTTATGTTTTTCTTTGTTCATCAGCATCTTCACCAAGAAAAATCTACGACACGCGGGACGTAGCTCACAGCTCCGTCACACAGATCGACTTCGACGATGACAAGTACCGGAGGAGACCGGCGCTGAGCTGGTTCGCACGGATTTTAAAGTTAGTATACTGAAGCTCTGTTGTTAACTTACCTCCACTTCATTGCTTTGTTATGACATTTTGTCATGATGCTTTCAGGAACCGCTCTGGTGGAAAGCGGCCGTCTCTGTCCTGGAAGCAGCGGGTTTTCATGCTCCTGCTGGTCGGCGTTTTGGGATTCTTTACGTTGATAATCATCATGGCTAAACTGGGACGTGCCTCGGCCAGCTCGGACCCAAACCTGGACCCCCTCCTGAACCCCAACATCCGTGTGGGGAAAAACTGATGGCAGGCGGCGATCCGCTCTTTTATTCTGTGTTACACTACAAGCGCCTCCTGCGGTGAGATGGAAAAGGCCCTGCCGTACAACGTCAGCCCAGAAGAGGGAGCCGTTTACCCAACTTTAAAAGGGTGGCTCTTTTTATTTTTCATCCGGCTGTTGGAGTGTCAGAGCTCTTCACCAGCTGGGGAAAAAAACATTTTTTTGAGGCGTTCGAGGTCCAAACGAAGCAAAATAAACTCTGGAGGGGAGAGAGTGCAGAATGATCACTCTTCACGGTCGTTTGCTTTGTTTTTCGGGGGCAGTATAACGGTTTTCACTGATCTTTTAAGTTAATTTTTTGTTGTTGTTGAAAGAAGATTTGAAGAGTTTGAGTGTGACCCTAACACAGGAATAAACCATTGATGTTTTGGGGGTGTGCCTCCAACACAAACACACACTCCACTACTGTGAGTGTTGGCATGGACCCTGGAAACTCAACGCTTTGCTTTTAGACTTGTCATCCTGTCATACTGTATCCACATTTTCCTGCTGTTTTGGATTAAATGGGAATATTACAGAAGCAACTTCTTTGTGTTCTCATTGCTTCCATATTCTTCAGCTCATTTTTAGGACCATGAATCAAATATACCTCCAGTCAAATGCTGCCGCAACGGCTGGTCATTTGTTTTCGGCCTAAAAGCTGCAAAAGTGAAATCTAGTAAATGTTGTTCTCTTTGAGAAACCCATCTCTTAAAGACCCACTCCAGGAAAAAATGGGTTTTTGATATTTTAAACATTTTTGTGACATTCTTCTGATGGATGTATGTAAAGAAGATGAATGAGGGGGGAGGTTCTTCCCAAAACTCAAAGGCAGAAAGTATCTCACTTAAGGAGAAGATGAATGTTTTTTTTTTAAATTTTGGATAAAAATCACAAAACAAAAGATCACTGGCAACACTTTGAAAAAGGATTTTAAAAAGTCAGAGTGGGTCTTTCAGAATAATAGTTTAAAGATTGTTCTGTTTTTGTGTTTATAATTTTATTTTGAAAGTTTTAATTCTAAGGCTTAACTTCAAAAAGTTCTGAAATTAAAAATAAATACAAAAAACAATTACTCTGAGTTTTAAGACAGTTATAAGACAAATTATTTTATTTTCACAGAAAATTTTTTGGAAAAAGTTCAGACTTCATTTTTGTCGTCAAAATAAAAGGATTAGTGTCGCATAAATCCTTTCTTACTAAATTCTTTTTATGAACATTTTTAAAGTTGAATCGGTTCACTAACGGTTTACTCAACTGCCTGATTGATAAGGATTTTGATAGAGTTAATCTCACAATTTTGAATAAAATCTCACAATAGTGACTTTGAACTCTAAATTTTAACCTTTATTTTAGAAGTCTTACTTTCACATTAATTATTTTTTTTAACATATTGTTACCATTATTGGTGGTCAATAATGACTTCAAAAAACTTAGTTTCATAAACAACTTTAATTTTAATCTTTAATTTTTTTTTCAAAATGAAGTTTAATATTGACCTTATATAATATTGTCTTAAGTAGTGTCAAATATTTTAAAATTTTGGAGAGATCTACAGTTTCTTGTTCTTTATATTTTTCAAACTAATCAAAACAGTAAAATAATATAATGTTGTAATATAATAACTTTTACACTTTTACCAAATGGCAAAATAAAAAAAATAAAAAAATGAAAAATCTTTTTTTTTTTTATTTTGGCATTGCAAGATCAGATCTTTTACTTTTCTAACCAGATCATGCTTCTACATTTTTTACTGTTCATATTTAACCCTAGAACACTTTTGCTGGGTAATTTTTACCTGATATTATATACCCAATAAATAATATTTATCATAAAAAATTATAAATTAGTGTAGCTTTCTATTATTTTCAATTGTGACTTAAGTAAGAAAATGGAAAATATAGGAAGATCCTAAAAAAAAAAAAAACTTTCAAATGACAGAAAAATTAGGAATTTGAAAAGAACAAAAAATTCCTCTAAAATATAATAATAATACTGGAGACTTGGTCTTTGGTCCACCCATTCCTGGGACATGTGTGACTTTACTCAGGGACCATGAAATAATGGAAATACTTCTGCTTTAGTGAAAATCACCCAGCGACAGAGCTCTGGGGTTAAAGACACTGAGGACCACTCCTCTTTTCTGAGCAGCTGGTCATGGATTCAGTTCATCCTGTAATGTGCTGTGAGGTCAGCGATCACGAGGAAGGTCATCTCTCTGCTGCACCTCCTGCTCTGTGACATCATAAATGTCTGGTTGTTATTTGTTCATGGAAACTTCCAGTCCAAATGATGTTTCCTTTTCTATTCAGAAACTCTTCTTCAAATGAAAACATTCAAACATATTTTTGGATTCCAATATCTTCATCTTCTTTACCGGCAGGAAATAAAGTAAAAGTTTGTGACAATAAATTGAGGATCTGCAGATATTGAATTCATAAACCCACCGGCGTTCGCACGCCAGCGTTCTCTGACTCCCAACTTTCCATTGTCCCAGCAGCACTCATCGATTGGAAGTTCATTTGAGCCGCGAACGCTCTGATGCACGGAAACATCTGTCTGCCATTGACGGGAATCATGTTGCAGAATCATGACTGAAACTTTCTGATCTGAAACCTCAGCTTAGTGTTATTTAAGACATTAGTGGGTAAAAACAGCGAAGACGCTAACTGAAACAGCCTGATCCCATGTGTGATTGCTCTCTTCTCTCCGATGGAGTTCAATGCACCTCTGTCCCTGTAGCTCTGAGTTATGAGTTTGCTCATTGGACTGACATAATAGGGGCGTCCTTATCGATAATTTGACTTTGTTGCTAACACGCTGGGATGTTATTTGCGGCTTCGTTCACAGAGATGCAGCTGTTTGCAGTCATTATTACTCTGACAAAACAAGATGCATTCGCACAAGCAAGAGCACATATTTCAGGAATTCTGAGAAAAAAAAGAAGACAGTGAAGCGCATCTGACATCCACCTACAAACAATCCCTGCAGTCATCGCTGCAGCAGAGTTCACCTCTGACATGTTTGTTACTCTCCTGCTGCTGAAGAGCCTCACTGACTCTGGAACAAAAGAAGAAACAAATGCTGGAAGCCACAGTTTTCTGGCTGACAACAGTCCAAGTCTGAGCCTTTAAGACATCCATGGATCATGGTGGGTTCAAGGAATCTTAGGGAATATAAATAAATATCCACAGGGGGAGTTGTGGGATGCATTGGAATTTGTTATGTGAGTTTAAAAGCTCAGAAAAAACAGGAAATTAACAGATTTCAGTTTAAGAAGAAGATGGAGAAGCAGCATTCAGCTTCTATGCACCACAGATCTGGAACAGACTTCCAGAAAACCTTAGATCTGCTGAAACACTCAGTGTATTTAAATCCAGGTTGAAGACTCACCTGTTCTCAGTTGCATTTGATTAATATGTATTCAAAAGTTTACGTCCGCACTTTTTATCTATGCTTGTTTTAAATTAAAATCTTTTTACTTTCTTTTAATTTTATTTTAATGATTTGAATAATGAATGACATTTTTACTATTTCTTTTGATTCTTTCTTTTAATGTTTTATGTAAAGCACTTTGAATTGTCTCTGTACATGAAATGTGCTATACAAATAAACTTGCCTTGCCTTGCCTTGCCTTGCCTTGCCTTGCCTTAAGATATAAAACTTTCTTGAAAAGCTAACACAACAATAATAATTCAATTCAATTTTTCAATTTTATTTATATAGCCCAAAATCACAAAGAATTTTGCCTAATTTTGCCTCAATAAAATAATAATCACACACACAGACACATATATATATACAAAATTTTATTATATTATATTTTATTATATATACTAAAATAATTTGGTAGTTCCAAAGTCTGGAACATAACTCGTCTTCTATCAAGGAAAAGTCATGAGCTTCATGTTCAAAAAAATCCAGAGCTTTTGTTTTGAAAGTCCCATCTGTTTCTCAGGCCTCGTGTAAAGTTTTAGATGTTTCACTTTTTTGAGGAAATAAAAGCAACATAGAAAAATATGCTAAACAAGACGCAATATTAATGATTTGTAAAAAAAAAAAAAAAAAACGGAAGAAAAACAGAACTTTTTTTCTGATGGTCCTTAAACGCAACACACTGCAGATTTACCATTCTGAGGTGGAGATGGCTGGTTAAAAATGTAGACGTCTGTTTTGATGGCAGAATCAGTGACTCAGACTATATAAACAAGCTGATAAAGATTGTTAGATTCTGTGAGGATCGGCCTTTCCTGATTCATTTTCGTAGTTTTTTCAAATTAAGTTCAGGTCATGTTCTGTTCTGTGTCACACCATTTTTTATTTAATTTTTGTCAGCTATTAATTTGATCGAGGAACTAATGATTCTGCACTGATTTTGTCAATGTCAATGCTGCATAACTGAAAATTATACACAACCCATCTTCTGCATGCTTTTCTGATGAATTAACATCATCACTTTGAGGCTTTTTCTGCAATAATTCTAGCAGTGGTTGCAACTACAATGTAGTCACACCAGGGGTGTCAAACTCAATCGCACAAGAGGCCAAAACCCAAAACATACCTTAGGTTGCGGGCCGAACAGGATCAACATTTATTGAACACACTAAAACTAAATTTGTAAAACTTTTAGATTGCAACTTTTTAACATAATTATGAACTAGATATATAGCATTAGCTGCGATAATGCTAGTGTGAATGCTGAATTTGGCTGCTGAAGATGCTAGTGCTGATAGCTAAAGATGTTGAAATTGATTCCTGAAATAACTGAAGCAAAGAGCGGAAAACACTGAAACTGATAGCCAGTTAAAATGTTAGCTACATGCCAAATTAGCCTAAAAAACTTAAGTTAGCCAAAACAGCTAGCATGTAGCTGAAAAACTAGCTAAACTCCCAAATAGCCTAAAAGACTAAATTACAAAAGACTAAATTAGCAAAACTAAAACAAAAGTCCAAAATAATATCTTAAAAAGCTAAAAAAAAGGTCTAAATTAGTTAAGAAAACAGCTAGCATGTTGCTAATATATTATACAAAATAGTCGAAATTTTTTTAGTAAATGCCAAAGTAGTCCAAAAAGCTAGTAGAATGCTAATTTCTAATACTTTAAAACCGTAACATTTTAACATAATTATGACTAATAAACAGGCAGAATAAATCAACTGAAACCTTAAATAACTTTCAATATTTTACTCTACATGTAAATACATTTTGTCACAATTATACAAGCTAGAAATGAGCACAATATAACATAGTGCCATTCATAAAAAATAAAATAAAATGATGGCCGGATATAATTAGCCTTAGAGCCAGATTTTTTGGCTTGACTTAGACACGTGACAGTAATTACCTTCCTTCAAAAATTTGTTTCCTTTTTATAGATTAGTAACATTTTTAGTTTGATTCAAATATTGCTTTTTTCAAGAAAAACCATTTTCCTTTACCAATGAACATGGCAGTGCAGGTATCTAAACCAGCTCAATAATGACACCCAAGGATCAGATTTGCCCTTTAAATGTGGTTTGCTAAGTAAAAATATTTACCAGTACATCTTACAAAATAAGACGGTTAACAGTAAACTACGTTTTAAACGTTAAAACATACAAATATCTCCTTCTAACTGTTATGTTGCAATTGTCTCAATGAACAAGTAAAAATACTTATTGACACCACAGTAACTTGAACATTCACAAGAAAAATAATAATACTTTAAAAAGACAAAGTTTGTATTTGATTTACACTGAGATGAAAAGGTTTGGTCACAACTTCTAACATGAACTAAATAGAGAAAAGTGAACAAAGCAGTAATGCTGATGATTTAAAGTGTGGGTGACATGCTTTGAACAACTTTGTCAAATAAAAAAGCCTTTTAAACGCTGATTCTATTGATACCAATAGTTAGCCTCAAAAAAAATCCGAAGCATATGAATCTTTCGGAGGAATCAGAGTTTTTTATTTTCCGCTGAGAGTGACCTCGATATGACCTTTGACGTCACGAAAGGCATTGATTTTCGCAGCTCCGCCTCGGACAGAATGTAAACAGAACAGGTTGCCTAGTCTTCGATTCTCTCGTGTTATCATGCCAAGTCGTTGTGTGGCAGCTGGATGTAGCAATACATCTAGTGAAAGTGTATCTGTGTATAAATTCCCAAAACAAGAAACGCTGCTGAAACAATGGACAAAACAAGTGCAGCGAACGAGGGCGAATTGGGTGCCAACTGCGTCGTCAACTTTATGCAGCGAACACTTTGAGGCAGGCTGTTTTGAAGAAACACCACAGCTCATGAAAGACATGGGAATGCATGTAAGATATAAAAAAGTATTGAAACCGAACGCCATCCCCACTATTTTCAAGAGATCGCTAGTGGCAACGACCGAAACAGAAACGCCCAGTACCAGCACTGGCAGCAGCCAGTACAAAAGAGAAAATCTGTGAGAGAAAGAGGACGCTTTTTGCCAAAACACACCACACGAAGCATAAAGCAGCAAGATGGGCAAACAGAAAATAAGTGATAGAAAATAAACCTGCTTAGCTGCTCCGTGAATGGCTGGATTTACATCAGAAAACAACCGAGAACATTCTACCCCGGGTCACCAGCAGCTGCTGCTCCAGCTATGATCGCTCTCGTCCCGCCCAGAGCCAGGTAAAGATCTGAGCGGTGGAAAAGTCTAAATCACCTGTGGTCTCTCTGTGATTCTATCCAGCTGCAGACTCACACAGTGTCCTGCTAACTAAATGAAGACGTTATTGTCTCATTCATTAAACTGCAGCTAGCGGTTTGCCGCTATGCTAGCGCCAGCTTTCACTCAGAACTTACTTGATTTTGATGATCCTGGATCAGATGAAGTTGGTTGTTGTTGAGTCTCTGTCAGGAATCCTTTAATCCTCATGTTCTGCTGAAGGTAAACCGCTTGTTGTTGACGATTTTCACTTTTATGCTAGAAATAAAAACGCCGGCAAACAGGCACACGTGCTTTGAAGAGGAGGGCGGAACGAAGTTTTTCTGCAATTCGATTGGTTGGACTGTCAGATCAATCCAAAGGGCTCTAATTTGATTGGATGTTAGACCGACACTATACACGGAAGTAAACCGAAGTAAACAAGCGCGGACAGAGAGACCGCGGCGCGCAGCTTTCACCTGTCCTACATATATACTGTTAGGAATCACTGAAAACATTTCACCATTATTAGATCGACTTTTTAATTCTGCGTGTACTTTTACAGATGTATACACTAGGCCTAGTCTACGTAGATTCCAAAATCTCGAAAGGCAACTTACCATGCCGTGTTCTGGAGTCTAGCCGAATCTTCATGCTGGCTATCGTCATCGGCATCACTGCTACTTTCTGCTACATCCTCCTCACTTCCGCAAAAGGGTTCGAATCGATACGGTTGCACAAGTGACTCATCATCTCCGCAACTTTCCTCTTCATCTTCCTGTTCATCTGATGAGAAATCGCTAATAGAGATGGTAGCATCACTCTCTGCTAAGCTATCGGTGCTAGCCATGTTGTCTGCCTTTCGTTACGTCACAAACATGGCGGCGCGACATCGGCAGAATGCGCGAGCCGGCGGCCGTCATCGTTGTTTATATCGCGTTTTTCGCTATTTATTATTTTTCGAAAAATATTAAAAACAATCGCAATATGAAATAGAGACTATTTACTATATTTTGGTTTATTAAAATAGGCCATGTCACCCGCACTTTAAGAACTCCAGGATCGGGAAAGTTTGCTGCCACTTTCAGATGAATTACATATTCAATTAATTTTTTTTAATTCAAGATTCAATTTAATTCAATTAAAGATTATATTTTAATATGCTTAATGAGTAAAACTCTGGAACAAAAATAGATTTATGTTTAGAAATAATTATTTGCAGAAAACAGGTACTAATCCACATCAATTTACTTTATATTCCCATTAATTCAGATTAAATATCAAACAACTGTAAATACAATTCAAAGGTTTACATAATCTTATTTGCAGAGGGTTCAAAACAGTACAACAGAGCTGTCTGCAACAAGCAGCTTTCTGTCATTGGATGACACAGACGTATATATTGATATGCCACTCACTTTTCACATCAGTGGGATCTGAATGAACGCCACAAGAGGAGAATCTGAATGTTTGAGAAGACATCACTAACCTTCATAGACTGTAAGTATCTGTCCTGATTACATGATGAACAAGGGCTAAAATGATCATTTGCTTGTATATTTTTTTCTGATTGTTTTATAACTTCTCATGTGTGATGTTGTTCTTGCTTTAATCGTTGAATACTACAATTGTTTTCCTATTTATTGTATATTTTTTTCTTCCGTACACTTTTCTGATACGTAAAAACACACTTTCGCAATTTTAGTATGGAAACATTTAGCCAGTTGAAGACATTTCCGCTTTTGTATTTCTATTCTTCAAGCATTTTAAGATTTTATGTAATTTATGCAGTTTTTCAGCACCATTGAAAATTAATTGAGGAATTCTTCAAAAATGTATTCAATCTGGGTATCGAAACACTCAGCAGATTCAATACATTCATGCTTTTATTTTTTTAATATTCGTTCCATTTACACATTTAAAAATATTGTGCAATTTATTTAAAATTAGAAAAATCTTGAAATCCTTAAAAAAAGAAATACAATCTATGTATTAAAACGATCAGCCAATTCAGGACATCCTTGCTTATATTTTTAGTAATCTTACCTCGTCTACACATTTTAACTTTTTTTTAAAAAAATTTTTACCACTTTATGCTTTTTAAGGTTTTATGATTTTTACGAGTTTTTCAAATTGTGCACATTCTGCAAATTATGCAAGTTTGGTATGAAAACGCTCAGCACGTTAGGGACCTTCATGCTTGTACTTTTGGTATTCATACCTATTATTGATTTTAACATTTTTTGCAATTTTTTCAAGAAATTCTTTAAATTCTTTGTGCACTCTCTGCAAATGATGTAAGTTTGGTATCATAACGCTCAGCACGGCAAATACATTCATGTTTATACTTTGTAGTATTTAAACATTTTGGGCATTTTAAAATTCTATGCAGTATCTTTAGCGAAAACATTCAGCAAAAAGCATTCACACTATCATTATCGATGGTAATTCAACTTATCGAGTTGTTTTAGGTTTCGTTGTCTTTTCCTTTTTGAAATTTTTTTTTCCAAAATCTTTTTCAGTTAAACTTTTGTCCCTTATCAAAACTCCCCATTACCTTTAGAAGAAAGTGGTTTTTGAGACATTTATATTCAAATTTTACATCTGAAAATGGATTTGGTGCACTAGCGCTTGCATTTTTTTGCAGCTACTTTTCCCGGAACTGATATTTGTTGCTCCAGAATCGGCCGTGACTTTGTCTGATGGAGAAGTACGCTTCATCTGTGCACCCGCGACAGGACAGCAGGGGGGTCAGAGGCACCAAATCCGACATGCCTGATCATCCAGACAAGAAACACAAGCAGGGGAAGAGCTCCAACTCCAGGTCCCAACAAGCGAGGCAGCACCACCAAAGCCGCCGCCATCATCAGTCAGATGAAAGCCTCAGTCAGGAGTGAGTATCGCTCCAGATTTGAAGCAAAAGAACTGATTTTAATCATACTGTGAACTGAACTTGAATGTTTTCTGTCTAATAGTTTCCATTCTGCAGAGGAGAACGTTGTCAGTGATCATCAGCAGAAACTTCGCCATCTGTCAGACAACGCAAAGACTTCTGTGCATCACCACAAGAATCGACATGTTTCACTCACTGAAACCTCTTCTTTCTCCACTTCATTGTCTTCATCCTCAACATCTTCCTCTCTTTCTTCTTCTTCAACGTCTCTTTCCTCTTCCTCGTCGTCTTCTTCTTCTTCGTTCTCCTCTTCTTCAGCATCCTCCTCCACCTCTGTGGTCTCCTCCGAAAATGGGAGCGAGCTTTCCGGCAGACACGTCGCCAGGACTCAGCTTTCTCAGTCTTGTACGGACATTTCAAGGAAACAAAAAGGCTTAGAAGACGGAGATGACACGGTCCCGCTGATAAAGGGCCATCAAAGTAAGAACTACGCCAAACAGAGACGAAAAAGCAAGTCCTCTCAAAGTGGTCTTACCAAGGGATCCTCAAAGAATAGGAGAGCGAGCAGGCAAAGCTTGGGAAGAGATGGGAGTTTCCGTAAAACCAAGTCAATGGACAACCTCACAACCCCAAGAGACAAAGAAGAGAACGAAAGTAAAGATGAAAATGAGCAGGAGAGGAACATGTGTGAAGTCAGGAAGAATGTGATGAAGGAAAAAATGAAGTTTTCTGCCTTCCTGAATGAGATCACTCGGCAAGTGCTCAGTCCGATGAGGCTCACCACTCTTGGAGTTACAGATGCTCAGAGACCTTCCAGTCCTGGGCAGATTTCGAACAAATCCAGAGAGGTGGACGCCAGCTCGGACAAACTCTGTCAGCAGAGAAGTCGACCTGCCAGTGCGGAATCAGTTAGCTCAAGCAAGCATTCCCATTCTCCCATTTCTCAATCTAAATCTTTCCCCGATCATGGCCATTACTCTGCAAGCCAGACATCTCACACAAGTCATAGGCGCAGGAGTTCCCGCTCAAGGTCTCCAACTTCTGAGCATCACTGTCATTTCCCTTCTTGCAGACACCGTCCACACAGTAGTCATCATCAATCTCACCATAAAGACTGCAGCAAACCAGACCATCAGCATCGCCATAGAGATCACCAGCGACACCACGAGGAGCACAGTAAAACTGACCATCACTGTCATGATCATGACCATCAAGAAGTTCATCATGTTCATGGTCAGCACCATGGTGATAGTCGAGTACATCAACATAAAGGTCATCACACCAGAGTAAATCACCACGAGGACCATCACAGCCACCATCCAAACTCACATCCTTCTCATCCTGAGGATCACCCTTCACATCACCATGGAAACCACCACAAAAAAGCTAATCAACACCACCACGGAGATCACGCAAGTAGACCTAATCCTGTCCACGGAGATCACTACAGCCCAGATCCTTACCGTTCCCAAGGTGATTGCTGCCCTGATTCTCATCAGCATCACCAGAGTCACAGTTGTGAACATCCATCAGACTACCATTACACTGACGCTCAGCACCATCATGGAGACCATCATCATCACCACCAGGATCGCAAGAATGAGCCGCGTGATTACCCCCATGAAGACCCCCTCAGTCATCATCAGCGTGAAGACCACCACCGGCATGGTCATCATCAGCATGGAGACCAGCACGGGCTGTCCCATTCCCATCATCATCACAGAAACCACAAAAAAGAAACTCATGGAAACCCCCATGAAGACCAACACGGTCCTGGTCATCATCACCACCACCACCACCGGGAAAACCATGGCCGTCCCCATCACCATGGAGACCACAGGAAGGAACCTCGCATATACTCCTTTGAAGACCACAATGCCTCCCACCACGACCACCATAACAAAAGCCACCAGCGTGACCAGGGAGACCACCACAGCAAAGCCGATCCTGGAGATCACCACCAATCCAGCCCCCAGCAGCACTTCGGAGGCCACTCTGAACCCCAGACTCACTCTGACCGCGTCAAGAAAAGTGACTTTAGCCACGACGTTTTCGATGACCACAATGCAGCTCCAAAGGAGCGTTCAACTTTTTCGTCACCAGAGTCAAACACGAGCAAGAATGTTTCTCACGATGCGACCAACAGCCCGTCCAGTCAGGATGAGGAGCAGACAAGCTTCTCTGGCCCAACAACACTCACAGTAGGACGTGTTTATTTTTACATTTTTTTCTCTGTCATGGTCACATCAAATGGGAACTCCCATTAAAAACAGCTACCAGAACCACAGTTTTTAGATCTCTTAACCATCACTAACATATTATGTAATGATATTTTGCTTTCCTCATTGATTTTGGCCAAATGGACACCATGGTTGATGTCAGACTGCTTATTACAGAGTAATAGATTATTTGTCACGCACAAACCATTGGTAATCAATCCAGCATGTTGTTTCATGTGACCCCTTCCCCCCCTTCCCTCCATGGGGTTTACCCCTTCTGGGCATCATTAACCTTTTAAAATATGTCTAACTCAATCATTTTTTCCATACAGGAAAAAAAGCACGGCATGGAAAGAATCATGTAAGTGTCATGCTGTTTATTTAACAAAACGTGTCTATCAGACGCCATGAAACATCAATGTTCTCCATTCTCTGACAGGATTCTGCATGATCAAAATGAAGGCCTGCACCAAAGTCTGATGAAGACGGCGGTGAGGATGGAGTGTTTGGGTGAAGAGTTCCTCAGCGGACAGAAGCTGTTAGAGACTGAACTCCAGAGGACTCGCATGGAGCTCGGTCTGCTCATGGATAGATTCAAAAGGTGAAAAGTGCTTTTTTACTGTCAGTGTGGCGGATTCTGACTAGCTAACATTATGTGTCTCATCCAAGACTCCATGACACCTGCTCCTCCACGCAACAGAGTAATACCCTCCTCGAGCAGAAGCTCCACTCAGTGGTGAGATAGCAGCTCCTTTCATGTTTTTTGCAAATACAAATTTTATTATTCACTATAGAAAGTTACATTTTTGTGAGAATAACTGTATTTCTTCTGTCCATAACAGGCACGTAACATGGAAACTGAACGCGAGAGACTGAACTCGCGCATTTCCGACCTAACCCAACAACTCACCGAGGCAAAACTGACCAACAACATGGAAGCACTGACAGTGAGATTTTGATTTTCTATTACACCAGAAACCTGCAATAGGGCTAGCAATGGCTGGATACCTCACGATATGATGCATTACACGATACATGGCTCACGATATCGATGATATCGCGATAATTGGTAAAAAATCATCTCAAATAACTCACATATTTTTTAGAAAATACATCCCCATTTATTTTTAACCTTAAGCACAATCATAATAATTTTTAACAATTATTTTGTCCAACAAATAATAAACATTTTAGTGCAACATTCCTGAAATCAGTAATACTGTCTTTGACAAAAATTGACACCAATTGAATTAATATTATCTGTAATATTCAGTGTTAACACAGGGTGTATTTTATTTTGAAAGTAATTCATGTTGAGCTATCAAAAACAGAAGAAGTTTGTTTTTTTACATATAGAAAAATAGAACACTGTTATAATTCAATTATTATTGATATTTAAAAGCTATGTGTGCATTTTTCTAAACACTAAAGTTTTTTTGTAATAAACTGGATTAAGCAGCTTTTTTTTAGTGTTTCTTCTTTTTTCCTGATTCAGGTTTTATATTGGGCTATATAAATAAAATTGAACTGAATTAAAGATCGCAGACCTCTGTTCTACACAAAGCCTTAGAAATACTAATGACATGTTAGGCCTTTGAGGACCCATAGAAATGTCTGGACCATTTTTGACTTTTCGTTTTTCCATCAGTGCTTCACCATCTCTTCCCATTACAGGTTACATCGGTGATGCACCAGACCCACCTTGCTTCTCATCCAGACGATGCCGCCAGTCAGGCGGTTCCTTCTATTACCCCTCCACCTGCTCAGTTCATGGACTGCCAAAATTTCGGAAGGGACAAAGCTTCTGGGCAGGAGCAAGCGTTGGGCTCCGTGCCGGAGGAAGAGGAATCGGACTGGTCCGAGATGGGAGAAGACGCCCCGAGGATAATACTGACCGGATCAAACAGAGGTCAACCCTGGAGACACCAGGAAGTAGACATGGACAAAGACAGTGAGTCTGGAGGTGAGGATATCATCAGATGTCCGTCTTCAAGGCCGATGCAGATACCTCAGCTTCAGTTCACGCTCCATAACGAGTTTTTGCCTCCTCGCCACATCAGCCCCTCTCCTTCTGGCTTTAAGACCCTCCCCGACTGCATTCTGGAGGAGGAATGTTACAGGATCACGAGTCCAAACCTCAAGTCGGCCATATTGATCCGGTCAGCGAGCCTGGAAGAAATCCCTTTAGCCCGCCATGACAGGCAGAAAGAGCTCAGAGGCACGCCGGCTATGATTTACCATTCAGAGGATGAAGCTGTTGAAGACATGGACAATGAGATCATTCATCACTGGAGAATGAGCAGCGCAAGAGACACAAGTGTCAGCAGGATGACTGAGAGCAGAGGACCAGACACGAGTCTGACAGAAACCAACTTCGCCAGTCTGCAGTCAGCCGAGCGGATGCTCAACCACCTGATTTGTAACGTCCCGTTCAGCGGGGAGAGAGGGCAAAGTGGGGCCGAGGGGCACGGCTGGGGAGGAGGGATTCCCGACCAAGTGATGAAAGGGGAGCGGACACAGCTGTGAACTTCAGATCCTTTTTAACTCTATTTTGTAGTTCTTGTAATTGGATAAATCTGTTTGTCTCTCAGAAATTAAGAGTAGCAGAGAGTAGATCCGTATAAATGATATGCATAAAACTTGATTTCCCTTGTACAGAGCTCAACTATTAAGATTGGTCAATGAGTGGACGATGTCAGAGGGATTCAACATTCTGAAGTCAGAACGCAAAAAATTGACTTTAGTTTGAAAATTTTGACTATATTGAAGTAAATCACTTCAATATATTAGAATTGTTTTTCTTCAATGAAAAATTATCCTAAGTTTATTTAAATTATTTTTTTTTTTTGTGCAAGAATTCTCACTTCCATCTCAGAATTTTTTGACTCGATTCTAAGAATTCTGACTCAAATCTTGGAATGCTGTGAAATTAAAGTGTCAGGGATTGTGGTGGAGGACCCAAATGCAGGAGACCAGAGTTGGTGGCAGAAACATAAACATTTACTAAAATAACTTAAACATGACCAAAACAGGAGTACAAACCAGTGACATGACAGAACATAGAAGAGCAGATGACCTGACAATGAGAACTTAAAACCAGACACTTAAATACACTGAGGTTGATTAACTAAATGAAAACAGCTGTGGATGATTAACCTGAACATGGTGAAACTGACAGGGAAAACAGAACATGACAAAACCTAAGCACAGAATCATGACATAAATTCCTTTTCCAATCATCTCCTGATCTATTTTATAATCTTTCCCAGTGGTCTGTTAATCATGATTATGATGTTTTTATCCAAATTCTTTAAAAAAAAACAAAAAACTATCATTTTCTTGAACAGGGGTCTGCAATTTGAGGGTCCGGAGCCACATGTTTCTCTTCTATCTGTCCATTGTGGCTCTTTGCATTTAAGAAATAATAGTTTGAATAAATATCAAATTAGTTAAGTTAAGTACATATTCTAATCTATGCTGCACAGTAGGGTCGACTTGCTGCACAATGATAAAAACTGCCATGTCTGACATGGTTTTCTTGCATTTTTAATTTAAAGGGTAACCAAACAGGGAAGTTGGGGGCTGACCCCACCCACTGTCGAAATTTGAAAATCCAGTCAGAGGGGTGGGGCTTGGGACTGTTATCATTAATGAAGCTGCAGATCGTGGCGTGAGACTTCTAAAACTTAAATAGTTTGACCAATCTCAAAATTAAACTGTAATACATCGATTCAACCTGTAGGGGGGAAGCACACAGATGGTTTTGACGATATTTTCACAAAGTGAACAAGTTTATTTTAATTAATCGAAAATGTGGCCATGACCAACAGACAACCCTTTTAAAGCACCATTTATAGAGGTAAACAGCCAAAAAAAGTTGATTTAGTGTTTGGTTACCCTTTAAGTAAATCTGCTGCAACAAGGAGATCTTATTTAACGCTATATTTTATTTTTGAAAGGAACTTGTATATGCTGCAGTCAAAAGTAAAAACATTAAAGTTGTTATTTAAACAAAAATATAGCACATTTTTAATGTAATTATTGGACATTTTTCAAATGGCTAAATTGGCATACACATAAGTGAAGTTTATTTTCTGATAGATCAAGTGGGATTTGGCGGCTCTCGCTGGGTTTTGGTTTGTAAGAAATTGGACTAAAATGCTCTTTTGGTATTAAAGGTTTTAGACCCCAGAGTAATAACCCCACTACATCTCCAAGCAACCCCAGCATGCAGACTCTCATTAGCCAATCACCCACAGGACACTTAAACACTGCACAGAGCCTCACTCAGTGCGAAGTATTGTTTGTGCCACCCAGCCTGCATTACTGACCTGATCTTCTGTGCCTGACTATGCCGTCCTGTTCTATCTGACCTCTGATGCTCCCATGCTCGTGTTTGACCACTGCCTTCCTGATCCTGATTTAGCTTTGTGGACTTGTGTTTTGACTCCTGTCATCCTGTCTGAGCCAGTAAACCTGCTGCACGTGGAACCACGTGTCTCCCCATTTGTGACACATACTTTCTGCACATTGCCAGAAGTTCATCAACAATTTTTCTTTGAGATGTGGGCAGGGATTGTTGCCGTGGAGTAGGCCTTCCTCACTTCCTGTCATCCATCTATTTACACTCTCTACTGCTAGCTTACAGCCCCTCACAACCAAATCTAACATCCTCGGTGCAACAACAATAGCAATCAGTATTGAAGCTATCCAGCTGTAAAGCGTCTCCACGTGGATGCTTCAGGATGGAGCGGGATAAGGAAGCTTGTGTACATCACACCGATAAGCTTTTCCCAACAGCGATATTTCGTCTGTTCCTGATTTACAACAATGTAAACAAAGAAATACTCAGAAATGCCATTTTAAACTTAATTTTTTTCATATTTATCCTCGTTTTATTTTCTTCATATATGAACCCTTAGATCAGTAACAGAATGTGAATTATTTTTAACATGACGTCACAGTAAGTCAAACCAAAAATGTGACATATGTAAACATTCCCTGTCGCTTAGAATCGAGCAATTTGTTGTAAAATGTACATTTGAATATACAGTAAAAGAGGAACATAAAAGCATTAATAGTTAGTTTTCTTGTTTTTAGGAAAAAGTACTCATGATATTGTATTTACTGTACTGTAAAATAATTTTTGTGTGTATTAACTTAAAGTCATGTAATGTATAGGAAGCCATTGCATATTTAAAAAAAGTTATTTCATAGCATGTATTTATGCTTTAGATTTGCTTCAAATTATTTAAGTTCAGGAGTCCTCTTTTTCCCTCTTGCAGGATTTATCAGAAGCTCAAAATCTACGAGCAAAACCTTGTAACTATGTCTGCATTGCATCTACTAGAGAAAACAATGATGATAAAAAATAATAATAAAAAGATGAATTTCACTGTATTTACTTGGTCTTTTCTTATCATCTTCAGAAGGAAAATGTGAGAGAAGGTGGTTAAAGGGAAGATATCGTCATGCAAAGAGATTCTTTAATACATTGAAATAAATTTGAAATAAACAATCAGTCCCAGATTCGTCATCCTTTCAGTGTGGGTCATAAGTTACTGACATTAAAGTATTTATGCACACTTTTGATAGACCTTGGTTTAATTAATTTATCCCTCTTGAGGTCACAGGGTTGCTGGAGCCTATCCTGGCTGCTGGGGGTACTTCAGTCTGTAGTAGGGCTGTTTGTGTGCAACTCAAGTTCTATCCCGAAATAGTAATTCAGATGCATTTGAGAATACAATTGTTGTAATAATTAACTGACTTTTAGTAGCAAATTATTCAAATATTTTAAACTGTTAATTGCTGTGATTGTAATAAAAGTCCTTTTTATGTTTTGAATTTGCAAACTAAGACCAAAGAGTCAAAAACGATTCCTCATTATGGGCTCAGAATAAAGGTATAAAGATTGGAAACGCAACTGTATTTTCGCAGTTTCGCGCATTTTCACCTTTTTGTTCCAGTCATGTGACTCTTCTGGTTCGTCACAAAAACTCAAACAACCACGACTATTGTATTACATTTTTGCTTCTGAAGGAGGTGCTGCGCTGCTGAGGTGCATCTCTGCACACTGAAGCGCAGTATACCCCCTGCCGGAGCGCAGAGGGGGAGCGCACGCTGACTACCCCCCTCCGCTCTCTATGCCCCTGCATGAAGAAAGGGAATAAGCTGAATATTGAGTACTGCTGCCACAAACGATTATTTTATTAGTTGACTAATCACCAATTATTTTTTCCAATTAGTCGACTAATCGGGTCTTGCACAAACTGGATGTAAATCACACATCTTAACCATCATTAGCTTAAAACTAACTAAAACTAGATATATAGCATTAGTTGCGATAATGCTAGTGTGAATGCTGTAAGCTGAATTTGACTGCTGAAGATGCTAGTGCTGATAGCTGAAGATGCTGAAATTGATAGCTAAAAACAATGAAGCTGATAACCGGCTAAAATACTAGTTAAATGCCAAATTTTACTAAAAAACAAAACAAAAGAATCCTAAATTAGCCAAAACAGCTAGCATGCAGCTGAAATATTAGCTAAACTCCTAAATAGCCCAAAAAATAAAAAAGCCCAAATTAGCTAAAATAGCTAGCATGTTGCTGACATATTGGCTGACCTTCAGAATAGACTTAAAAGCCTTAATAAATGTCAAAATATTCCAAAAAGCTACTATAATGTCAAAATAACTTTTAACCTTACTACATTCCAACTCTGTATAATATAAAAGTAACAATCGACTTTTCATCTACTATTTTATCAATCGATTAGTTGTCGGTTAGCCGACTAATCGTGGCATCCATACTCAGAAGTGACCAAAAAAATATCCTGATTTGCTAAAGAAGATAATCGTGGAGGATAATTATCATCCAGAGCAGAAATGTTTGTAGTTGTTGGAGTTTTTTTAAGGAGTGGTTTTAAGGGACAGAGAGACAGGGTGACACTCCTCATTAGCACAGTAAAGTGTGACTGGTTATGTTGAGAAATGTTAATATTTTTTTACAAAGCATAATCAGAAGTGTTTTTGATGAGTATGGATTGGTAACGGATATTCCCCCTCTGCACTCCAGAGGAGGGTACGTTGTGTGGAGATATACCTCAGCACTGCAGCACCTCCTTCAGACGCAAAAAATTCATAAAAGCGACTTGAGTTGCCAGAGTTTTTGTGACGAACTGGAAGAGTCATGTGACAGAAAAAAAAATTGAAAACTTATTGAAACTTTTTTTTTTTTTTATTGCCGTGCACACATATCCAATCTGACGTGTAAAATCATTCTTTAGTGTCATAAGTATTGATTTGATGGCTGTGTTTATGAGTCTAATGACCTTTGCACTGTAAAGCAAAATATAATGTTTCAACTCAAAAATATGAGTTAAAGGGCTGCCTTAAAATTTTAAGTCAAGGTAACAAACATGATTTGTGTGTTAACATAACTTTTGTTCAATTAAATTGAAATATCTTGTTAAACAAAGTACTGCTGTGTTAATCTTACTTTAATTTTAAAGTCATGTTAACTTCTTGTTATTGTTGCTTTAACTTAAATATATTTTCTCAACTCTTTTAAAAACTTAAGTTAAGCTAAGCATTGTGTTTCAATTGAACTAACTTAAAAAATTTAGCCAAAAGAACCAAGATATTTATTTAAATAATATAAACCTAATTAATTCATTCACTCATTTTTTTCCTTGCCGCTTTATCCCTTTCGGGGTTGCAGGGATGCTGGAGCCTATCCTGGCTGCTGTTTACCCTGGACAGTTTGCCAGTCTGTTGCAGGGCCACATTTGCACACACAGTCACTCACACATTCATACTTAGGGGCAATTTAGAACAATCAATTTTTGGACAGTGGGAGGAAGCTGGAGTACCTGGTGAGAACCCACAAATGCACAAGGAGAACATGCAAACTCCACACAGAAAGGTCCCTGTTGGTATTTCTGATTCCCCCAGCTGGGATTTGAACCGGGGTCTTCTTGTTGTGAGGCAAGAGCACTAACCAGTGCACCACCACGCAGCCCATAAACCTAATTAAAATAGCCTAAATTGGTACAACAAGATTCCTTAATGAAAGATGATCCAAACAAGTAGGATTAGAAGAAAAACAACAATACATTTTAAACATATTTCCTTTATATTTTCTTCAAACAAAGACATTTTCAGGAAGGACTTTGCTTACATTAAAACTCTTACCCCGGAATTGAAGCGGAATTGAACACAGGGCTTTGTTTTGGTCAATTTGTGCTTTAGCTCGCTTGTACGCATTAGGAGTGTGTGTGGGGGGATTGTGGGAATTTATTATTTGATGCATTGGAATATTGTCTGACAAAAATTTGAATTGATTATGGACTCTTATTTCCCTATGTTAACTGAAAAAAATGTAAAATGGAAGACGTGAAACATAAAGATATAGTAGCACTTTTCTGTCTGAACATTTTCATGCAGTGAACACATGTATGGAGTGATATTTGTGCCACCATATTCAAAATTATCAAAGACTTTTTAATATTAATTCAATCGGGCTACGTGTTGACATGTTGAGTTTTTACGCTATTTGTAACAAGAAATGTAAAATACAAGAAAATATAAAAAACAAGATGGGGTGACTTGTCTTGGTCCAAAATAACTTATTTTTCAAAATAGTGCCACTTCAAAGTTAAAAAAATGACGACTCGTTTGAAAAAGCCGTGAAGTTCAGAGTCTGTGTGCAGTGCACTCTTCACTCTTCGAGTGGTGGCTTCTTCTGCTGCTTCTTCGCACCGAAAAGCGAACATTTGCACACTTAGCGTCATCTAGTGGTAACATATAGCAACAGCCAAAAGCAGAAAAGTTGATTCAACTCAAATTGCTGAATCAATTGAACACAACATTTCATTTTGAGGATTTTTGTTTAGTTGAGATGTGTCTGACTTAATTTTATCATTTATATGAACAACATGACCAAGAGCTTGTTCAGTTGACTTACAATAACAGATTGGAATAACTAAAATGTTGAAATGGGATTTACAGTGTGGGCTAAAAAAACAAAATAAAGAAATTCTAAATAAAGAACTTTTGAGGATTTAGCTGTGTGTATATTGTGTAAAACTCTCCTGGAGTTGTGTTTTTATTCAAAATTAACATGAAATAAAAAAATAGTTGCCATCATGGACTATTTGAGCTGCGACTTATAGCATTGAAATTCTAACGCTATTAATTTTAATCAGTCTTAATCAGACTTTATTTGTGTCAGCTTCTATGATTGTGTGTGAGCTGCAGTGGTATTGTGTACATTTTTTACAACTTTAAAGATAAAGATTAGTCTAGCCAAAAGGTATGTGTGTAACTGAGTGTGTGTAGACAGGCCCCGCCCATTCCAGATTGTTATCTAGACCTGGTTATTATAGGATGTTGCTACTCTGTTAACTTCTTTGTTTTCTTAACCCCACTCTTCTACCCCCCCCCCCCACCACCCTTTTGTTTCCGTCCGGTCCAACAAAAAAAGAAAAAGATACAACATAATTAAAATAAAGTTTAGCATGAAATACAACAGGGGTTTATACTTAATAAACCCCTGTTGGGACAATAAAATCTGTCCAACACAAGAGGCTCTCAGCCCGTATCTGCTTGCTCAGCTGTTGGACAGGACAAGTTAAAAAAAAAAAAAAATTAATCAGTCTTTCCTGTCAAACCGGGGCCCACATGTTCAACTCTAAAGCAGAGGTGGGCAAACTATTTAATCTGGCCTGCAAAACTGGAATAAATTATACCCAAATTCTTTATCAATGTTTTCTTTTACCTGGAATTTCGGGGTCTCCATGTTGCACTACAAATACAGTCAATTGACTCTTGTTTATGTGCAGAAAGTTATTCCGCGTTCAGGTGATTGTTGGAAGATTTATTTTTCCGATGCTCGTGTGTTTTCTGAGTCAGACTGGCCTTTTCCTGATGAATCCAACAACACACGAATGCAACATTTCTCTTAGTCAGCATTTTTTGTTGCTGCAATTGGTCCTAAAATAATGATAAAATCCACAGTTTTGAAATGAAACTCCTAAATGTGATTTAAAAACATGAATTTCCATCAAAATTAAAGCATGTGTTCCTAATCTAAAATGGAGTAGAAATAAAGAGAGAACTCAACAGAAATAGGGGGAGTACAACACAGAAGAGGGAGAGACGAGAATCTAACAGTGATCAGGATTATAGAAAGTGAAGTATCAATAATATCCATATCTGTCTGTCGGATTTAATTGAGTTTGTCTTTCACGTATGTCTGCGTGAGTAATGGGTGCTGAGCAGACACTGGCCTGGATCTTCAGGCCAGTTTAATAGGATATGTTGGCATTAGCAGTAAGTCGCTCCCAGCATCCAGGTTTGCCAAATCCAGTGTGCCAAATCCACTGCGTGGCACACTGGAAGGTGCACAGTGGTCTGTGGGGAACAACTGGACCTTTTTCAGGATTTTTTTGTGGCGATAATTGAGGTGAACTTTGAAACATCTGTTTTCACGAGGGAGGGGCATTCGCATTAAAAGTAAACCTGGAAAACGTTAAATTTCTCTGCAAACCTATTAAAGGGAAATTCATTTTAGCTATAAGTTTATCTCTTTTTTATTTAATTGTGCACTTTTAACCATTGACACGGTGTAGTTTCAAGAGTTGTTGTGTTTCACTTCCTTCGTCGTCATCTCTAAGCCTCTGGAGCCTCTCCCCTCTCTTCCCCTCCTGCAGACAGAGATCAGCATCGCCCCTCGTCACCTCGTCGCTCTCCTTCCCCTCTTCCCCCGGTAAGGCTCGGACTCCCTCGCTGCAATCATGGTCGTGATGAAGATGAAGTTCCCCTTTCAAAAAAGGGTGAAGCTGGCCCAGGGACTGTGGCTCCTCTCCTGGTGTGCCACGGTCGCCGGGGCCACAACCTTCACCCTGGGGTGCCTCCTCAAGACAGAACTCCGCAGGAGGGCAGAGGTACTGGAAGATTCCCTTTTATTTCTAATTAGAAATCAGTTATTTTTGAAAGATAAAATCTCTGTGAAAGCTTTATTTTGAAAAGTAATCACTGTCGAGTGAGTTGAAATAATGTTTAATTTTCAGTGTCTGCCATGGAAAAATTGTTCAATCTGACGCAATTTTCAATGTTAAAAACAAAATCTCAAAATTTTCTGACTTTTTGTTTAAATTTTCAAATATTAAACATATTTCTTTGTTTTTTTTTATAAATATGATCAATAAAAATATGTTTCACTGACGACTATAAAGAGAACTTAGATAGACCTGTGACCCACTTTCCATTCAAACCAATCACTTCATAAACTCTCTGTCAGCCTCAATCAAGCTAATCCCATCACTCAAGGCTGTCATCAGACTTAATCAACTGTTGTTTTATATTCTATATTACATGGAAAAAAGTTGCTCCAACATAAAAAACAAAACTTTTAAGTCATATTTTGCACTGAAAAAGAAAAAAGAGGCCGAATCATGCAAACGGGAAGCACTGGATCTCAGTGATTATCAGTCTGTGTTACAAATTCAGCTCTTAAATCTGTACTAAGAAGATGGTTGATTGTGATTTGCTTCTGGATTCTCCTATTTCCAATCTTGTTTGGAGAATTCAATAAAGAAATAACCAAGACTTAACAGATTCATGAAAGTATTTGTTTTACCATCAAATATGAAGCAAAAATTATATTTTATGAACCGTTTTTGAATTTATCATACTCATTTTTTGAAATCTCTCATCTCAGTGGATGTATTACTTTTTAAAAACAAAGTACAAAAATAATTTGTTTTCAGGAATCTTCAATTTTAATAACTAGCAGTTACAAGTATATTAGATGTGATAGTTAAGATTACAGATGATGATTACTATCCGTGCAGAAACGTCAAGCATTTGCATTTTCTCACATTAACAAAAAAAACTGAAAACATTTTTAATTTACCCTAAGTATAATTTTTACTTGAATAGGAGTGGTTAAAGTTTTCTAAAATGTACTTGTGAGTAATTCAACATGTTTTACATATTAAGTATATCGACATAAGTCTGCACTATTTTTTTATAGTTAAAAAAACGCTGATTATCACAAGAACACTTCAAGAAATGTTTACTTATTTTTCATGGCTTTTGATTGAGAATAGTAAAAGAGGAAAAATGTTTGAACATTTTTTTTCTATAAAACTGTTTAAAGTCATTCAGATTTACTCTGTGAACAAACATTAAAGCAAACCTGCATAAATTTGCAATTTTAAACCAGTAGGCCTGTGAAATTATTATACCTCCTACATATTATAAAACTGTTGAGAATTTTTTTTTTCTTATTCTGTGGCGGACTTCACAGTTTGGGGGCCCCTGGAAATAAATAAAATGGGACCCTCTGCAGTGGCTTTAAATATCTTTTTTTTCTTTTTAATTCTCAACTTTATTTAAATTCTAAATTACTTCATCATTGGTCCAGTAGTTGATCAAATCAATGTCAAGAATCCAAATGTTTTGAAAAGTGTTTAAAAACTGACGTTATTTCAAATCTGCCACACTGCAGACCTGGCAACCCGCGCTGAAATCAAACAGAAAATAGACAAAATACAGCAATTTTGAGGATAAAAAATTAAATGATTAGGATCAAATGTATAAATTGCATTTTTGGAACAGATTAGTGGACACATATTTATATTTTTATTAGTAAGCTATACATCTTATGACAGCAGACAAGGTAATAGTTGTGTTTACAAGTACAAAATGTCTTTAATTGTATCAAATATCGGATTGGAATTGAACCGTGTACATGTGCCCTGAAAACATAATCTGATTATAACAAGCGTTTACATACGTTGCACGTTCGATCAGAATGAATCATTTTGACATACGCAGAACTATTTAAAATACCAGAAACGGCCTTAGAAGAAGAACTGGTGGATTTCTGTAGAAAACACACATGGCTTTGACTAGCTTGTAGTAAGATGATCTTCTGAGCGTTTTCTTTTATTTTCATGATAATTTAAGAGACTGTTCACACATAATTTTCTAAATCCATGCGTCACCATCACACTGTCCATGCATAACACAAAACCCACAATGACCTACAATCAGAATAAATTGTTTACATGCACCACAATTGGATCAACAATCCGGATAACCCTCCTATCTTGGAGTGAGTTTGATCAGGTCAGAGTATTCCGATTGGCACTCATTTTTATTCTGATCAGGGATTTATTCCAATTACTTGTGGTCATGTAAGTGTGGCGACTGCTTCAACTCCCTCTCCCGTCCGCTTGAAACATATTTCAATAAGGTACCAACAGTTGTAGAACCGATCTCAAACACTCACCAATGATGTCAGAACCAAAACTGCTCAATTGGGGAGGAAAACGGAGTGTTCCACTGCTACAGAAGGATGGGGGAGAATAAAACACTTTAACATGATCAATCTTATGCCATTTTAATAATTTGGGGTGTTTTAAAACAAATAGGAGTACATTTATTTTTACTTTTATTAAGTGTTCTGCTTTGGGGGGGACAGAGTGTTCGGGGACCCTAGGCAATCGCCTATCTTTGCCTAATAGTAAATCCGCCTCTGTTCTTACTTACTCAAAATTGATTTTTCATGACATAAGGGACATCCCTGTTGAAAATAGTGCAAAAATTAAGTATGAAACAAATCTATGGAGCAATCTCCATTGAACAGATTCCATCAGTAAATCCTCCTTTTTGTGCCTCACTTTCAGGTCATGGATAACACAGATATTCATGTTGTTCCCAATACCCTGATGATTGTTGGGCTGGCGTCCTTGGGCATCAACTACTTTGCGTCAAAGATCTGTCAGGATGCCCTGGATGCCGGGCGCTTTCCTCGCTGGAAAAACTTCTTGAAGCCCTACTTTGCGGTCTCGTGCTTCTTCACCGTTCTCATGCTGCTCTCAGTCATCATGAGCTACGCCATGAAAGGCAGTCTGGAGTCCTCTCTCAAGGCAGGCCTCAGGAACGGCATCCGCTTCTACAAAGACACGGACACTCCGGGCCGCTGCTTCCAGAAGCAGAACATCGATCGTCTGCAGATGGAGTTCGAGTGCTGTGGAAACAACGACTTCAGGGACTGGTTCGAGGTTCAGTGGATCAGCAACCGCTACCTTGATTTCGGCTCCAAGGAAGTGAAAGAGTAAGTAGAGACAAATGTCAAAGAAAAGTGAAACAAGAACATTTAAACTAGTCTCCAATTTGTTCCTTTAGCCGTGTCAAGAGCAACGTTGATGGCCGCTACCTGGTGGATGGAGTCCCATTCAGCTGCTGTAACCCCAGATCTCCACGGCCATGCATCCAGTATCACCTCACTAATAACTCTGCTCACTATAACTATGACTACCTAACGGAGGAGCTCAACATCTACCTGAGAGGCTGTCGGGAGGCCCTGGTCCACTACTACATGGGCCTTATGAACACCATTGGGGCCGGAGTTCTGTCCATCTT
Source organism: Oryzias javanicus (assembly GCA_003999625.1). Lineage (NCBI taxonomy): Eukaryota > Metazoa > Chordata > Actinopteri > Beloniformes > Adrianichthyidae > Oryzias > Oryzias javanicus. The sequence continues at coordinate 8,474,338 of CM012450.1, forward strand.
CATCTTGCAGGTAAACTCTAAAACACAGAATTTTGTTTTCATAAGAATTTCCAGCAGCGACCCGTTCTCACTCCCAGGTCGTCACAAACTGATGTTGGTTTAAGGACCTCTCCTCACTTTTTGATGTTTTGGGTTTCTCCAAGTTGTTGTTTTTTGACGTGCTGTCTGTTCTCATCAAATCAAGGGTCCCTAATCTCTGGGCCGCGAACCAGAACTGGTACCGTGACGCACATCGGTACCCAAACCCAAAATGCGATACCAGACGCTGTACCGCATGCGGTACCGGACATAATTAAGGTACCGGTACTTGAATTGGGTACTGGTACTGGACGCTTCCCAAAGACCAGTGCACAACCGATACCGTATCCGGTACTGCATCTGGTACCGCGTCCTGAGGGTTGAGGACCCTTGATTTTATGAATAACCAGCAGGTCAAAATCAACAAGTTGGGGAAACCCAAACCCCCTTAACCAAACGTCAAGACGTGACAACCTAGGGATGAGAATGTCAGAAGACACAATAAATCTACGTACAAACTGGGAATTTGATGTTCAAGAACGTGAGTTCTGAGCAAGAAGGTTGAGGCTCCTTCCTCTTGTTCTACTGTTTCCTAGAGCATGTCCACCACCTACTGATGGAATAGTCTTGGTGTGAAATATTGAAGCGTTGTAAATCTGGTGAATCTTGCTCCAGGCTTTCTCTTTCACATCTCCAATATATATATCTATTCATATATCTTAAAGACTTGGTGTTATATGACTCAATCTGGGCAAAAATCCTATTGATCAATTTCTCCCACATCATTCATTTTCAAAGGATTGGCACCTCAAAGTGGTCACCTGAGCACGCTGTGCATTCAGCTTTATGATTTTCCATTAGGGCAACTTTAAACCCAGAATCTTGTGTCTGGTATAAAATTGTGTGAGTAAAATGAGACATAGCCTCAGCTTTGTCCGAATCCAGGCCTCAAGGGCCCGCCCCCTGCTGGTTTTCCAGAAGCCCTGCCTTATCTGCTGTTGATTACCTGGATCAGGTGTGTTCAGCCAATAAAGAGCTTCAATGGGAGGTTGGCTGGTTATCATGTGGGACACCAGCCCTCGAGGCCTGGATTTGGACACCACTGATCTGAACGGTCACGTGAATGGAGAAATTCTCATTTATCAGTTTTGGTAACTCCAAAGCAAGTGTGTCATTTTTGCCCACAGAGTCACTCGTGCCAAGTATTAGGCCTTTTGATGTTGTTTAAATTCCAGTGTTAAGTCTTTATTCACAAGATCAAGTCTCAGATCTCGTGTCTAGATTTAACTGGAGCTCAAGTTTTAGGTCACAGGTTCAAATTAGGTTTTAAATCTTAGCCCATAAATCAAAGTCAAAACTTTGTTGTTTTGTAACAGATTTTCAGTTTGATAATAACAGTAATATGTGGGGAAAAGTAGAAAAAAAAGTCAGCTGGATTTGGTTTATCTTCTGTAACAGAAGACATTTTACCTTCTAAATGGAGAACCTTTCTTCAACAACTATTGACGGAACTGACTAAAATGAACGAGTGTGTGCAACGAACGACAAGTGGAAAAAAGATTGGGCATTTACCATCTCTGAGCTTTTTCAAAATTAACAGAATATGAAGAAAATGGGAAACAAACTGACAGATGTCTCAAAATATAAAAAAACTTTGTCCCAATTCAAATTCGTCCCTTCTCTCTTCTCCTTCCTTTATCCCTCCAAACGGAGAGTTATTAAAAAATAGTGTCTAATATTTCGGACGTGACTTTCGTTCGATGATGTCATCAATAATCACCAGTCCGCTAGCGCTAGCGCAGAGATTCCAGCACTTGAATATAGATAACAACAGCGGTTTTACAACAATTAAAAGGTCATGCTACAACATAAAGTCATTACTTACATTTAAATGTAAACATCAGTGGTTCAGAGCACACCCATGAGAAGAAAAGCGATTCTCAATGCGATGCCGTTTACCCCCGTGGACCCTCTTTTTAGATTTAAAAAATAATTATCCTGGACAAGACTTGCACTTAAACTGCCACTTCAAATCAAGGGGAAGGGAAGAATTCAGATTGGGCCTTAAAATACTATCCTTAAGCAAAAGTATCACATTAAGTTTCAGTTCTTTGTGGTTAGGTTTCCGGTCTTTTCCTGTCAAGCTGCGTTCACACCACCTCTATAACGCACGTTCAAGTGACCACTTTCGATGAAATGTCTATGAGCATAAATGCATAAATTTCCATGTTCAAAACTCTTGGATTTAGCTATCCAAATTTTTTAAACAGTTTTTGGGCTCTATGTACAAAATGCATGGCTAGAGGTCGAACTTTGACCAACTACATATTTTGATTTAACGTGTGGATGGCATCCCTTTGAATTCACAGAAGTGCCAATTGTTTAAAAACGTATCATGAAGGAGAAATTAATAATTGTGATTTGTGTGATTCTATGACACAGAGTCTTACATATATTGGAATAGAGCTGTGAAAAAAAAGCACCACTTTGATCATTCACACCAAAACTCTTCCAAGTGTGGACAGTCACTAGGAAACAGTAGCAAAAGTAAAAGAAGGAGAAGCCCTTCCCTGCTAGTCGAGTGTGAACATCATAGGTCTAACTACGCGTTCTTGAACCCACATCACATGTCTGGGGTGTACATAGATTTAGTGTCATAGTAACCACACCAACCTCAATAAATCTGTATATATCTAAGTCTCCCTTTTGCTTCTACAGGGCTCCGTGCTGGTAAGCTTACGCTTCCTGCAAACCGCCATGGAGGCCGTGGCAGGAAAGGAGAACACAGAGATCGAGACAGAGGGGTACTTGCTGGAAAAGGGGGTGAAAGACACCATCATGGAGTATCTTGACCCTGTGCTGAAATTCTTCCTGCTTAAGAACGGTGGAAAGGTGGAGGAGGGCGCGGCTGCAGACAAACCTGCTGCTGTTCCCTGAAACCCACACACTATGTACAAATATGTAAATAATTTTTACAAAGAGAGGGCAACTAATGATTAACTTCAGTTTGAAGAGAGAACAATAATAACCAATTTGTATGGATTTAACGAAAACTCAAATTATGTTTTTTATTGTCAAAAAAATTGTAATATAAGTAATATCTACATTCAATTTGTTACAGGTACTGTATCTTCTCACAATACAAAAGTTATTTTGAAATTCCATCTTTATTGTACTTTTCCATTTGTTTACCGCATGAGGATTTTCATTCTTTGTTGTACTGTAATGTCTACAGCCACAAAAATAACTGCTTTTTAAAAGGACGTGCACAGCTACTTTTATTCTCACAACCTGTATTAAGGGGAAAAAAAAAACCATAAAAAATTGCTATTTAAATTTTGAAAAAGCCGCATTTGTAATGGCAGTGTACAGAATATGATTTCGGTCTTTGAAATAAAGACTTACAGCTGACTGTAGAGAGGATTGAGGCAAAAATGCTCTGCTGTGCAACAGGACTGAAAAAAATGACTTAATAAAATTTGGAATTACTAAAAGCTTTGTGAAGTGGAGTCTTCTTTTTATGTTGTCTGTCAGGTGCCTCAACGTCCTCTCACTTCAGAGGACCAGTGAAAGGAATTGGACTAAGAAGATAATCAGTGTAATCCAATGAAAGCCATCAAGTGTGTCCTCTGTTCTGCCACCTTTGTCAAAGCTGATAAACACATTAGCTGCTGGAATCCCCGACCTGCTGGTCTTGCAGTTACTCACCTCATCAGGTTACGGTGAGGTGAAGTGTGTACTCCTCAAAGACTTTATAAATTACTTTACTATTTACACTCAAACTTATGAAAGGATCAGGCTCATTTCAAACACACCACATAACGTTTACGTCTGGAATTTCAATAAAATAATTCGTGTTTTTCTGTGTCTCTGATGCATTGAAATCATTATCTTGGAGCCACAATTCATCCATTCCAGCTTTTTGTCTTTGAAGAAAAAATGCCAATATCTTGCATAAATAATAGTAAAGTTTTGTAATTTTTTTTTTTTAGATTTTTAAAGTGAAGTAATCTGACATGAGTAAAAAAAAATGAAATTCTTCTTTTTGACCACTGCTGTTACAGCATTACACTAAATCAAGAGACTTTTAAAAGCTTTACCTTTCTTCCAAAATGCACGTCTTTATATAAGATTACGTTTAAATTCATATAATTGTCTAATGTCTATTGTGCAGAGGCTAAGTTCTTATAGTTTAATTGAAAATAAATCTACTTATTTGATACAGAACACATTTTATTTAGAAAAGAACTTGTAAGTGCTGATGTCAAAACAGAATTGTAACACTGATGTAATTCAGTTATTCTAAATATTTAAAAATTGTTATAAATAAATGCTTTAATGGCCACAAAAATAAAAATTAAGCTTATTTTTGTAAATGGTGAATTGGGATTTTGCATCTCAATGAGTTTTGGTGGGTAAAAAACTTAAGCAAATGGTTAAAGTTCTCTTACAGTTGTGAACACATGCTCGATTGAAAGGTTCTAGCCTTTTTGCCCGCTGTCACCACTAGATGGCGCCTTTTAGTGGAAAAGGTTACAGTAAATAGTTCCATCCATCCTCTGAGATATATCTATATCTATATCTATATATCTATATATATATATCTATATATATATAGATATATATATATATGCTCCTTTGACTTGATTTTGACTTGATGTTTGTCAAAATGAATGAAGCTGAATAGTCATTGTTCATACAACTAATAATCTTTTTCATTACTTGCATCATTGCACTAAACTCGTTGAACATGTTGTCAAACATGTTTTTGCAATAATTAAAACCAATTTAATTGTGTTTCCATGAAAATGTTAATGAGTAACTTAAAGGGGAACCTTATACACTGATGAACAGCGATAATCATTTCCTTCACAGTCACTCACAGTTGGATCATATGAACCCCCACTTTATAAGTAAACCAGGATTTAAATGAAGTACTATATATACACAAAGGTGCAATAAGATATAATAGTTGTGATAAATGCACCAAAGCCACTGTATTTCCCCCACAGTTGTAGTTTCCCGCCCTGTCGCTGTAAAAACATCGCCTCTTGTTGGAATCTTATTGCTGGCTGAAGATCGTTTCTATTGGCTGTTTGATTTTGTGGAGGCGGGACATACTAAAAACTAACCAATCGTTCAGCAGCTTTAATCTGACAGCAGCAGTTTCCCGGAAAGCTAGGTTAAGTTAGCCAGTGGTGCCTAGCCAGGTGAATTAAAGTGAACCAGTGATAAACTGATGAATCTAGCCGTCTTTAAAAAGTTAGACAGACCTGTTAGCTTCAGATTTAACGAGCAGAGGAAGTGCTACGCTGATTTAAAAGTAGGTAACGACATCCTGTTTTCTCTTTCATGTACAAGTTCTTAAGATTTGTATTCCTAACATGTAGCCAAACGAGCGAAGCTTCAAATGTCACACATTGTTTATGAAATATGAACAAACAGATGTTTCCTGAACATTTTAAGACATTAGCGTCGTGTTTGTTGTTGTTATTTGTGATCGCTGTGGCTTTTCTTAAGCTATTGTTTGCTAAACGGTAGAAAAATGTCATGGTGGGTCTCTCCCTGTTGCACCATTGTTTGGTTGAGTCTGACACAATCCTGTTAAAAGTCGATAAACTACATGATGTCACATTTCAGTTTATGTTTCTTTATGTACATGTTATAGTTAGCATATAAGCTAGCTTGAGTGGCGGATGTTCAGGTTTTGGGGCTCATGCTGAAGGTTGATCAACACTCCTCTGCGTTGTTGATGACATTTTTCAGGAGAATGCGCTGACCTTTATTAAGTATGATGAACTATCACCTTAAGCATTTGGTTTATGAAAATACGACTGAAGTAACCTTAAAAAAAACAGTCATTATTATTTAGTCTTGTTGTGACTCTATTATCTTAGATTAGGTCCATACTCAAGCATTTTCAGAACTTATTGTAGTCTAAAACACAAGTATCAAAGTCAAGGCCCGGGGGCCGGATCCGGCCCTCCGGGTAAATATATCCGATCATTTTAGTTTATTGTTATTAATGGCCAGATGTTATCTTGCGCTCATTTCTAACTTGCATAATTTTGACAAAATATATTTTTATAGAAGGTAAAATATTGTAATTCTGGAATAATATTGCTGCCTTTTTATTTTCAGAATTATGTGAAAAAGTTACAGTTTTAGAAGTTGACCGTCTGCTAGCTTTTGGGATTATTATGCCATCTGCTACAATTTTTTTAAGGCTATTTTGGAGTTTAGCAAGTATTTCATCTACATTCTAGCTGTTTTAGCTAATTTCTTTTTAAAATTTTTTATTTACTTTCACGTTTTTCAGGCTGTTTTGGTGTTTAGCTAATATATTCATGCTAGCTGTTTTGGCTAATTTTGGCTTTTTCTGAGTTTTTTTAGGCTACTTTGAAGTTTAGCTATTTTCCAGCTACATTCTGGTTGTTTTGGAAAACTAATTTGTATTTATTTTTATTTTTTTCAGGTTTGTAGGCTAATTTAGGCATTTAGACAACCCTTTCACGTTAACTGTTTTGGCTAATTTAGGCTTTTTTTCCCCATTTTTTTAGGCTACTTTGAAGTTTAGCTATTTTTCTAGCTACATGCCAGCAGTTTTGGCTTGCCTCATTTTTTTTTTTTTTTTTTTGTTTACTTGGCTAATTTGGCATTTAACCAATAATATAGTCATCTATCAGATTTAGCGTTTTCAGCTATTAGCTTCAGAAAATTCAGCTATCAATTTCAGCATCTTCAGTTATCATCACTAGCATCTTTAGCAGCAACATTCAGCTTACAGCATTCACACTATGGCAGGTAATGCTATACATATGGTGGTCAGCATAAATGAGTACACTCCTCTTCCTTTTCAGGATCAACAGTTGCTATGAGATACATGATAATTTCATGTTTTAGAGTTCACAAAATGTTCATCCTTGTGGAAAGTTTGGAAATTGTTATTTTGTTCTTTGAGCTACTGATAAAATTAATACTTTTTAAAGAGGGTGTACTCATTTATGCTAATTTATTGATGCTCATTTATGCTAAATGAGTAGTTATGCTTAATTATGTTAAACAGTTACAGTTTTAAAATGTAATTTTAGAGTTTTCAATAAATGTTTATCCTGTTTGACCTGTGACCTAAGGTGTGTTTTGGAATTTGGCCCCTTGTGTGATTGAATTTGACACCATGATCTAAAACATCAAAAAAGCAGAATTTAAATAAAGACGAATATAACAATTTTAAATAAATTTAATGTTTAGCCGCTCAGGACTCATACCTGCAATAATTAAAATTTAAAATACTTGAAGTCCCACTCCAGTCATCTTGATTTATCTTAAGATTTCCCATTTTTAATTATGATTATACTGTTTTTAGAGCAAGAAAAGTGTGTAGTTTTCTAGGAGATAGTTTCTGCAGAGCAGCAGCAGCAGTAGTTAATCAGAAATTCACCTTTGACTTTTGGTGCAGAGTAAGCCTACCCTAATTTCCCATCATACCTTTGTTGGAAAAGCTCTCCCGCTAGCTTAAAGCCCAGCATAACCTCACCCTAACATTAGCGGTGCAACAACAATGACGAGCAACTATCCAGCTGTACAGTTTTGATCCAGACGAGGAAAATAAATGGATCGATTTGTCTACAAGTGGATGTATCAGAATGGAGCAGAGCGGGGAGACTGTTGCCTAGCAACTGTAGCACCTACATCCCAACTTTAAAATGTTTCCAACTGCATTTATTTTTGTCTTCTCCTGATTTACAATGATTTGAATGAAGAAATTCTCTTTACATTTGTCCTCCATCAGACAAATGCTTCAAGAAAATGTTAAAAACCCAGTTTTTATTGGAGTGGGTCGTTGGGGGGGACATGTGCAAAGAACTGATTTTTAAATATATTTATTATTTATTTTAGTGTTTCCTTTGATCATATCATTTTTCTTCATCTCACGTTTCTGATTGCTTGTTTTTGGGTTTCAGATTAGAGATGGAGGGAGATGGCTGCAGTTTTCTTCCAGATTTGTCAGATGATCATTCGCAAAGAGGAAGTGTTGCTTCCTCTGCAACTCTATCCCGTGGTACGGTTCTCCAAACTCCTGAAGAACCCTTTACCCCCTTTCCTGACACATTTCAACGCAGTGACCGATTGAATCCCTTTCTGTGTAAAAATTCCATGTTTTCCCCCCACAGTTCAGGAGGTGCTAGTGTACTTGTGTGGAGACAGCGCAGTGCACTTGTCTTTGGAGTCTCTCGGCAGTGTCACGGTGCAGGAGTTGGGCCGCAGCGTTCGTGAGGCTCTCCGTGTTCCAGAGTCTTTGCACGACGCTTTTGCCTTTTGGCTCTGTTCCCCGTTGCTTGGTAAGGTGTTTTTTTTCTCTTTTATTTTACTATTTATTTATACACTTGAAATAATAAAACTCATTGAGGACCCTTTTCTTTCTTGTAGAACTGCAGTTGAAAGCGAGGCATCAGCCGTACAAACTATGCCGGCAGTGGCAGGACTTGTTGTATCGCTTCACTGAGGCGTCAGAGGACGACATTGCACAAGGTAGGACCTGGAAGCAGTTTGAGTCTGTCTCCTCGCAGCAAAAACATGCTGGACCTGAAGCTGTTGATCCAAAAAGGTTTTTTAATGTTCTTTCTCTGTGGTGGAGTTTATTTGGCCAAAAAGAAGCTGCCATGACTCTCAAAGCCAGTAAACATTAATATTTACGATGTTCTATAAACAGTTTAGCATTTTTCTTTCATTTTGACTTTTCATTTCAAACTCCAAAGTTTTTTTGCTTCCCAAGCCCGGTCTGCACATCTGTACATGCCGAGCACATCTTGTTTCTTCTACTGCAGATGGTTTACAGGTTTCCCTCATTTATTGCGTAAGTAGATGTAGATGTTTTAAGGTTGTAAAAGCATCACTTTACACTTTATTCACTTTTTTTCAGACAGATATGAACATTTTCATACTTTTGTTTAAACTCTCAAAGTTCAAACTTCATAGAAGATAAGTCATGCAAAGACCTGATTGTTGTAACATTTGGAGGATTTATTTAAATGTGGCAAATTAAACACATGCTGGACAGGGAACACAGCTCGGAGGAGATTGGAAACTGATTGACAAGGTCAACAGCCAATCAGGATGCAGAACACGATGCACTGTTTAAAGTAAAGGAAAAAAAATAGGGGGAAATTGCACCGAGGAGGTCCGAACAAGTACACAAATAATCGCAAAAGGGGTGTAATATTTGCAATCAACCGCAAAAATCTTGACAGCAAAATAATCTGATCGAGGGGAATCATCACAGGATCTTATTTTAATAGAGAGAAATCAGTCTGGAAAGCATCAAGTTTGTGCTACAGTGGGTGCTAGCGAGCAGCATGCTGGTTTGTTATTGGTCGCACAATGAAAAAAAAAAAAAGAAAGAAGGTGGTTATACGCAGGTAATTTTTTCAAGATACATCCTGGCAGTGTTAAACTTATTTTTGGTCACACGGACCAGAGGAAGTCCCGCTAGTGTATGCAGCGCTCACTTTCTGCTCAGTGACATAAACACAGAGGAGAGCAACCATTAGTGAAGGAGCTGTCAATGCCAAAATAATAAACAATAGCCCGAGTAGATCACGACTCAATTTTTTTCTTTTTTTTAATAAACTTTATTGCAAACATCAGTTTCAGTGCAGAGAACTGTGCAAAATAGCTAAGTCGTTAGTTTAAGTGGCGTTACCGTAGTGTGATGTCATCACTAGTCGTAACGCCCTGAGCCGATCTTGCAGGCCGAGCACATTAGGGTCCGCAGCCTAGATAAAATACAAGGTTGTGTCAGGAAGGGCATCTGGCGTAAAAATTCACTGACATGTTATCCCTGGTGAGATGTGCCGAAAGGCGAACAACAGAACCTGCAGCTGAGTCGTAAACCTTTACTGCTGCTCAAACAAACTGAAGGACATGCAAACATAATCACAGCGAGCAAAGGATTTGTGAGGCGTGTGGACACACCAAACATTCAACCTATGACCCCCAGATTTATCAGTCTCGAGCAAAACAACTGTTCTTTTTTTAATGAAGTCAATTCAGTTTGATTTGATGTTGTTCCAGCGACACCACAGAGTAATGAGCACATTTCATTCATGTGGGGGGAAAAGCTCTTCGATTTTCTCTGGCTTTAATCAGATTTAACTACAAAAAACAGCTTGTATGTCATAAAAGTTGTAATTGATATAAAAAAAACAAAAAACGAAAGGTCTTTCTAAAGTACAGTCTCTGAATATTAGAGAGTGATGAGAACACCTTCATTTTCCCATACCTGCTATATGAAGCAGTGCACTGCAGACGGGAGGATTTGGGTTCATTCTGCAGCTGCAGGACGTCACAGAGAACAAGAGGATTCTGGGAGCAACTCAGTCTGCATAGTGTGATAGGACACACGAACAGAAGAATCAACATGTTATGGAGGAAGTGATAGAGCTGACATGACCCTAAAACAATGCCTGTCCAGAAAACTTGATGTAGAGAAGTGTTAAAGTTTTATGATCTAAAATTTTTCACAATAATGGAAACGAGGATCATGTCTTCTGTTCATTTATTTAATAGTCTTTTGGGCTTTTCCCTTGACAATGTTTTATATTTACTTCGCTTTTAAATAGTTATAATGTGAAATGATTTCAAATAGATGAGCAGGAGCCCACTCTTCCACAAAATAATAATGAACAAAAAAAAGTGAAAAACTCCTTCCAAGTGAAAAGATCATTTCTTTCTAAGTGGACATAAAATGCTGACTTTAGAGTCGGCTGTTGTGTTTTTATGAGGATTGTGTTTGGGGAGGAGAGCAGCCCACATATGGTGGCGTTACAGTCTCAGTGAGAATGTTTCAAATGTTCCTTCTTATAAAGCTGGAAAATGCCCCAAACAATAATACAGAATTTAAATCATGTCGATGTGTTACTTAGTGCTGTCACAAACGATTATTTTAATAGTTGACTTATTATTTTTTCCGATTAGTCAAATAATCGGGTCATGCACGAACTGGATATAACGCACACATCCTAACCATCGTTAGCTTAAAACCATTAAAAACTAGATATATAGCATTACTTTGTGTAATGCTAGTGTGAATGCTATAAGCTGAATTTGGCTCATTTGGCTGCTGAAGATGCTAGTGCTGATAGATACATGGGATTAGGGGGTTGATTTTTATCTTTAACAAGAGGGTATTTTTATTGTGATGTTTGTTTTATGTACAGCACTTTGAAATGTATTTGTTTATGTGAAAAGTGCTTTATAAATAAAATCAATTTGAATTTGAATTTTAGATAAAAATGCTGACATTGATAGCTGAAAACGCTGAAGCTGATAGCCAGATAAAAATATTAGCTAAATGCCAAGTTAGCCTAAAATAAAAGAAGGTTACTAATAAAATGGTTTGTCAAACAGCTAGCATGTAGCTGAAATATTAACTTAAATCCAAAATAGCCTAAAAAACTAAAAAAAAAATCCTAAATTAGCCAAGAATAGATAGCATGAAGCTCAAATATTAGCTAAACTAAAAAATACTTAAAAAATAAAGAAGCCTACGTTAGCAAAAATAGCTAGCATCTAGCTAAAATATTAGCTAATCTCCAAAACGGACTAAAAAAGCCTAAATTAGCAAAAATAGCTAGCATCTAGCTAAAATTTTAGCTAATCTCCAAAACGGACTAAAAAAGCCTAAATTAGCAAAAATAGCTAGCATCTAGCTAAAATATTAGCTAATCTCCAAAACGGACTAAAAAAGCCTAAATTAGCAAAAATAGCTAGCATCTAGCTAAAATTTTAGCTAATCTCCAAAACGGACTAAAAAAGCCTAAATTAGCAAAAATAGCTAGCATCTAGCTAAAATATTAGCTAATCTCCAAAACGGACTAAAAAAGCCTAAATTAGCTAGAACAGCTAGCATGTTGCTTAAAAAAATAGCTAAACTCCAAAATAGCCTAAAAACAAAAAAATCCTAAATTAGTCCAAACAGCTAGCATGTAGCTGCAATATTAGCTAAAACTCCAAAATAGCCTAAAAAATCTTAATAAATGCCAAAAACAGTCCACAAAGCTAGCAGAATACCATTATAACTTTCAACTTTACTAAACTCTGACTACATAAAATATAAAGTAATTCCTAATTGTCTATTAAATTAGTCGTCGGCTATTTTAATAGACGATTATTCCTCGACTAATCGTGGCTGTTTTAGTGCGGAGGAACTTTTTCCTCCATGTTGGACTGTGGGCTTTGGTTGGGGGGATCTGTCGTCTCTGTAACCTCACTTTCCCTCTATTTTCATCCAGAGTCCAGTTGAAGAGTCTAAAACCGCTGATGCTCGGTTTGTCTCCCGTTTCTTCCTCAGATGAACCGTTTCTCCAGTACAGGCGGAACGTGTTTTACCCCAAATCTAAAGAGCTGCAGGTAAAAACATGGATTCATGTCAGTCAGAGGGAAGATGTTCATTATGTCATTCGTCACTCAGTCAGTGGTTTGATAGTTTCAAGATGATTAAAACTGAAGTTTTTTTTTCTTGATTTCAGCAGTTTTTTTGCCATCATGTAACCTCATTGAACTGAAATGTTTTGCTCTGTAATAATGATGAAAAACACTTGTGGTGGACGGTTTCAGTCCATGTCCAGATTATTATCAGAGCCTTCCAGGGTGGGGTCCCAAAGAGGAAGTCTGGTCGTTCCTGTTTTTATCAACATCTGATTAGATTGAAACTTTGCATCTCTGATGTTTAAACTTTTTTTTCCCACACAAAGCAAATTTAACTTCAGAGTAAAAATTTAAAGTGAACAGATAAGATCAAACTTGGGGTAAAAGAAAAATAAAATGGAAAAAATGTGGAGTTTTTTTCTGTATTTGTATATCACATTTTATGTACAGAGACGATTTAAAGTGCTTTACATAAAACATGAAAAGAGAAATAGTAAAGGTGTGATGATTAGTGGTTAATTACATTTGGGAAAAGCTTCAATTCAACTGGAATTTCTGTGTTGTCTCAAAGAAGTTCTGACTTAAATACGTCCTGATTTGGTGCATCAGAGATTCCAGTTTGCTCTGGTTGTCAACCAGCAGGTCAAAGGTTTGATCAAATCAATAGTAATGTGTTTTATTACGTTGAGTTTCCTCCCAAACCTTGGAAACTTTGCTTTCACTCCTTTTTTCAGTGCCGTCTGTCATATTCTGGTTGACCCAGGTGGATGTTTCACATCTTCTCTGTTGTCTCACTCCTGGATAGATTGAGGATGAGGGGGTGCTGAGACTTCTGTACGAAGAGGCCAAGAGTAACATCCTGACTGGACGATACCCCTGTGACCCCGAGCACTGGACGGGTCTGGGAGCTTTGTCGTTTGCTCTGGAGCAGGGAACCAACGTGGACAGCAGTCAGTTCTCCACCACCGTGAGGTCCGAGAGCCCGTCGCATTTGAACTGATGCTGCTTCATTACAGCATTGCAAATTAGACAGGAAACAGATGCTTTTGAGTTCAGACTCAGACGGCCTCAAAAGTCGGTTAAGAAGAGAAACTTTTCTCTCGTAATCAGGGAGAAGAAGCTGACTTCCTTCCTGCCGGAGCACGTCGTGTTGGGGAGCGGCGGTCTGCTGTCCACGCTGCGAGGGAAGTCGAGCCGCCATGCGGGGCTGGAGCACAAGCTCTCCGAGGAGTACGGGAAGATCTGCACGTCTGCCGGGAACTCAGCGGATCCCACGCAGCTCCTGCACCAGTACCTCAGCATGTGTCACACTCTGCCTTATTACGGGTGAGCGGCGCTGCACAACCCAGCGAGTTAAAGATGGGAACGCCTCTGTTTGAAATATCATCATCATGTGGTCAAAAAGGTGCGCTTTCTTCTTCGGGGAGATTGACAAACCGGCGGCGGGGATCCTCCAGCGAGGGAAACGCAAAGCTGTCAGCGTTGGAATCTGCTTGGATGGAGTTTATGTGATCGACATGAAGGAGAAGGTCAGCTTCAGATCAAACGCTGATTTAATTCCCCGGGGGCCGGATCCGGCCCTCCAGGGAATTATGTTCGGCCCTCCAGATTATTTGATTTCATTGTTATTAATGGTTCAAAAAATATATATATTTTAATGGAGAGTAAAATATTGAAAGTTATTTAAGGTTTAAGTTTATTTATTCTGGAATAATATGCCTGCCTTTTTGTTATTCAAATTCATGTGAAAAAGTTAAAGTTTTTGAAATTGGGATTCTGTTAGCTTTTTGGACTATTTTGACATTTACCAAGATTTTTTTTTTTTTTTTTTAGTCTATTTTTTAGATTAGCTAATATTTCACCTACATGCTAGCTGTTTTGGCTGATTTAATCTTTTTTCAGTTTTTAGGCTGTTTTGGAGCTTAGCTAATATTGCAGCTACATGCTATTACCTAAGTTTTTTTTTTTTTTTTTAGACTAATGTTTTAGCCCTCGGTGTGTTTTGTTTTTTGGCCCCTTGTCTCGATTGAGTTTGACAGCCCTGTAATAAAGGCTCTGGTTGTCCCGTTTCCCCGTGCAGCACGTTCTGCTCGGCCTTCGCTTCAGCGAGCTCTCCTGGGACCACACCTATCCCGAAGAGGAGGGAGACTCACACATTCTATGGCTGGAGTTTGACGGAGAAGAAGATGGCACTCCTGTCAACAAGCTGCTGAAGATCTACTCCAAACAAGTGCGTTTAAACAACTTCTACTGCCAGACTGAAAGACAGATGTAATCTTCTTACATCATGGGCTGATTTTTTTTTTTTTTTTTGTTTTTAGAAAAGGCCTGTTTGAGAGACAGATGGTGCAGAGATGTTGCATAATATTAAAGCATGTGAATCCTAATCTCGCCAGATTTTAATCCAATAACTGCAGCATAACCACAAGCTCGCCTACTTCTTATTTCTTAGTGTAGCGTATAGACTGCATGAACAATACATGGACAGAGGTCGTGTTTGGAGCTGTATGAAGGCAGTTCTCTGACTTTAAAAGACAATTTCCTTTCCAGAAATGGTAAAATATTTGAAACAAAAACATCTGCCATTTAGAACACTCATACTGCAATAAATAAAGAAATACTCAGAAATGTAGTTTTATTATAAAGTTGTTTTATATATATTTGTCCTCAATCATGAGAAAAATCCCACAAGTTGGTTCATTTGATGTGAGTTGAACAGACTTGATTTTGTAGCACGCCATCTAGTGGTTATAATTTGAAGTGCTTGAGCTCCAATGAAAATTGTGTTTTTAACATGTTTTTGTGACATTTTTATCACGATGGAGGACAAATATAAATAAAATTAAGATTAAAACTGTATTTCTGCATATTTTTTAATCAAATTATTATGTAGACTAAAAAAGTATGTGTGAAAAGCTTATTTGTGACGTAGAAAATACTTAAACTTATTCCATAAATAAACCTCTCTGACAATATTGAAACATTTTACCATCATTTTGGGTAGTGATCAGATGTGTGTGGATTTTGGAGGGATGGTAAAGCTGTCAATATCTCTTGATTTAGTGGAATTTCAGCAGTAGTTTAAAAAAAAATACATTTTTAGAAGTCAGCTCACCTTGATAAAATTTTTAAAATGTTTGTCACAAAACTTTACTAGCAAACCTATTTTCTTACACCAAGGTGCAACAAATAAAGCTCCATCCATTCTTCCTCTAAACCCACTTAATCCCTTATGACAGGGGTGTCACAGGGGGCCAAAATCCAAAACACTCCTTGGGTCGTGGATAAACATTTATTAAAAACTCTAAAACTACATTTTTAAAACTTTACAAAACTTAACTTTTACATAATCATGAACTAGATATCTAGCATTACCTCCGATAATGCTAGTGGGAATTCTGTAAGCTGAATTTGGCTGCTGAAGATGCTGAAATTGATAGCTAAAAACACTGAAGCTGATAGTTGAAAAGGCTAAAGGTGATAACCAGATAAAATATTAGCTAAATGCCAAATTAGCCTAAAAAACTAGAAAATAAACAAAAAAAAAACTTAGGTTAGCCAAAACATCTACCATATAGCTGAAAAAATTGCTACATTTCAAACCATCCAAAAATAAGGGAAAAAAGCCTAAATTAGCCAAAAAAGCTAGCATATAGCTGAAATATTAACTAATCTCCAAAACAGCCTAGAAAACAAAAGAAAATCCTAAATTAGCCAAATCAGCTAGCATGTATCTGAAATGTGAGCTAATGTCCAAAATAGCCAAAAAAAATCTTAGTAAATGCCAAAATATTCCAAAAAGCTAGCAGAATGTCAATTTTTAAAACTTTAAAACCATACATTTTTAACGTAATTATGAATAATAAAAAGGCAGGAATATTATACCAGAATAAATCAACTTAACCTTAAAGAACTTTCAATATTTTATTCTCCATAAAAATATATTTTGTCAAAATTATACAAGTTAGAAAAGATAACATCGGGGCATTAAAACAATAAAATGAAATGATCTGGGGGCCGGATAGAACTAGTCTCGACTTTGACACGTGACTTATGGGGTCACCTGGTTGCCGGAGCCTATCCCAACCACTGTCAGGCAATGAGTCCATAGCAGGGCCACACAGAGACAAATACACTCACATTCACATCTAGGGAACATCAATTTAGAGTAAATAATAAACCTGTTAAGTAGATTTTTGGCCTTATAGGAATCTTCTGTGAATATAAGCTTTATCTCATGGAAAGATGATAATATTACTTTGATGTTCTCACATGAGAGGATCAGAGCTGTTCTTTGTTAAATAACAAAGCAACACCCGTTAGCAGCTTTCAGAGGTTGACGCACGTTTTCTTTGTTTGTTTTCAGGCCGAGCTCATGAGCGGTTTCATTGAGTTCTGCGTGGAGCTGAAGTCTACCTCTGAGGGCGGAGCTGCGGCCGAGTCCGGCGGCGGGGACAACCCGTCTCAGTCCAAGCAGCCCGGCGGGCAGGAAGGCCGCGGCAGGAACGCAGGGGATGGGCAGGATGCTGGGTGTGTGCCTGTCGACGCGCTCAACACCATCAGCTACGTGGCCGACGGTAAACCTGTTGCTGTGTTTGTTGAATAATTCCACGCAAACGTTTTCTGAGAAGTTTTTATTCGTCCTTCAGGCAAAGACATTAAACGGTTGAAGCCGAAAAGAGCGGCGTCCTTCTTCAGCCGTCAGGGAGCCTCCACCTACTCTGCTGTGCAAGGAGCGGAGAGCCTGGAGCAAGGTTAACGCCTGCTTCCTCCACAAGACCAAATCCAAACATTTGACACTGAAACTTTACAGACTAACTGAGATATCTGAACGCTATTGTGTAAGAAAACATGCAAAGGACCAACAGAGAGCTCTCCAAGTGTGAATATATTTATCCTCTGAAGTGGTGGATTCAAGAGGAGTTCAGAACATGTTATTCAAAAGCTTGAAACCGAAGAGGTTTTAGGTAGAGACCGCCTGATGAAAGATGCCGTCGCATTTTTGAAGAAATCAACTCCACAAATGAATTTTTCTAAAATAAAAAAACCGCTCCATGTAACGCTAACCTGCTCTCACGACTCCTCAGTCAGCATGACGACGGCTTTTTAGGGCTTATCTGCATCTGTCTGTTCACTATTCTGCTTTTTCAAACTGCCAGTGCCTTGTTCTCATCAAAGGGGCGAAGCCAACTTCGAGAAGTGCTGGTGTCAGTATTATGTGCTCACTGGTATGGGGACACATTGGCTGTGCTGTGGAGGATTCTTGTAAGTACTCGTTCAGATTTGAAGCATTTAGACTTACAGGAGATCATTTTTTTATGATTCTGAGGGTTGAGCAGAAAGATTTTTTTCTTGCTTTTAGCTGAGGAAGTTACAAAAACGTTTTTCTAATAGGGAAATTCTAAAAAGTAAAGTTCATTCTTACAACAAATTGAAAATATTACAACTTTTCCGTCATTTTAAAAACATAATTTTGTATGAATTCTTGGATCGAACTCTGACATTCGTGACTAAAATGCTGGACCTGATAAGCAGATGGAAACTGATGCAACATTTTGCAACTCATCCAGTGAGAGGAACTTCTTCAGAATCTTTTATGTCATTTTTTTTTCTCTTCTATACATAGATTGAGGTCATTTGGAACAGAAAACTTTGTATTAAATTCATTTTTAGGTTTGAGTCTTCCATTAGGTTTTATTCTGTCTCGGCAGAAAGAAGACAACCCTTCAGTTTTTGTGAGATTTGTCATCTTTTTCTGTGCGTTTCCACATGGATCTGCTTTTGACCGTGCTGCAATATTCTCAGGACTCTGGTCAGACGGTTTTTATTTCACTTATGAAGGCTCCACAGTGAAATGACCCGGCTATATTAAGCTTCAGATCGTTCTTCACTGTCTGCTTTAACACAGAGAACGCTGGACGGCCTTCTATCAAATCCTCTATTTCTGGTGACTCAAACTTTCCATTCATCATGCTGACAATTCAAGCCATTAACAGCTTCTGACCACTTTAATTTGTCAACTTTTTATTATTATTTTTTTCTTTATATTGGTGTAATTTCGTTGAAGCCCTAAAATCTATTCTGCCGTCTTTCCCTGAACTAAGATGTGTTATTTAAAAGTCCAAATCCTTTTTTTTCCCCCATATATCTCTCGTTCATTCAGTCAAATCAACATTTTTTCTTAACTTGCAGACATATTTTACAAGCCCAAACATATGGATTTATTTATTACATCCAGCTTTTGTGTGGAATTTCTGTATCTTAACACTAGGAAATGCAAATTAATTAACAATCGTGCAAAAAAAAATTGCTAAAATAAGTAAAAACAGTTGAGACCTCAGTAAATTGTTGCATCTGATTAGAAAGGCAAAACATGTTTGTTTTTTATTTTTAGTTTAATTTCCCCTCATGTATTTAAGTCAGTTTTCCAGCTGATAATTTGATTATTTTTGTGTGTTTTTCTTTCTTTACCATCATCTCTCTTCACTAAACTAGAATAAAAGCTTCACATTTTCGTGCTCCTCCTCAGCACACACATCTCAACAGGTTTTGATCATCACAGCTGCAGTCTGTAAAACCCTCACCTACACTATGCATGTCACATTGCTGAACAGGCATTCCAACAGTCAATCATGTGCACTACTAATACATATTTATATCTTTATAAACCTTTTCCATCCGACTGTTTTGTATAGTGAGGTCGCTTTTATGAAAATAAATATTACTTTCTATCTTCATATACTTGTGTTTGTATACAAAATTAAAACGCTAATTCTGGTTAAGCGTCGTCTGTCACTTTGCAAAAGCTTAAAGTGCCTTTTTCTTTGTACCAAACTGGTCTGTGAATGATTGTTTTTGGCGTGCAAATCAGAAACAGTTTTGTTTTTGTGGCATTTGTAGTGTTATCATATAAAAGTAATTATTTCTAATCACATACGTTGAAGTGTTTAATGTAGTTTTGGGCTCCATGTTTTTTCCTTTTTTGTGTAATAAATAAATATTTGTAAAGTGTCTTGAATCTCTAAATACTTGTTTTTGTGTGTTTTTATGTTGTTCCCTGAGGTGATGTGAAGTACGCACTTCCTGACTATTATAACCAAAGTTGTTCTGAGTGTGATTTTTTTTTTTTTTAATGTAAAACTTCACACTGAAGCACTTTTGTTAATTTCCTTTGTCAGTTTGGACCAGATTCTGGTTTTAGTGTTCATGTAAAAGCTTTAATAGTGTTTGTAGGTCTTGTTCCTGCAGTTTGTAACAGTTAGTTGATCAGTATTTAACGTCTTGTTGTTGATGTAAGCGGTCAGATTGTTTAAGTTAGCCCAAAGCAAAAAGATATATGCATTTTCTTCTTGTCATATGTTATTGTTACTAAAGTAGGACCTTTTTGGTTACAAAAAAAGGAAGTTCAGCTGACTGAAACACTTTATTAAAGGATGGAGCAGAGTTATGGCCATAAATTAGTGCCAGTTTCTCAAAAAACTCATTCAAATCTTGTTTTCTTCATTCTAATTGGCAGATTTTATATTTATCATTGTAAATGAGAATTTTATTTTACTTAGGAAGTTATTGAGTCTAGTAACATGTGTTATTTTATTTTAATTGAACTTCTCTACATTTACAATTGAAAGTTTTAGTCACATAGTCCTTTCATTTCTTTCTCTAATTTCTTAAATCGACTTTAAAAATATATAAATAGAAAATTTGATATACATTTTTTTTTAATTTTCTGATAAACAATATAACTTTATATCACTTATATCAATCCAAATAATTGTATTTTAGTTTTCAGTCTTTATTTCCATGTAATGTAACTTATTTACGTTTACTGTCTTTAAATTATTTTACATTTACCGTTTCAGTTGACAAACCACTGTTTTCATTTTGTCTGTGTAATTTAACAAAGTGTGATACAAAATGACAACAGCGTTTATACGTGTAAAATATTGCAAATATGTGCTAATAAATATGAAAAAAAAAAAAACACACACACACACAATTAAGAAAATACAAGCCAAAATATCTGTAGTAGGATTTTTCTTTATTGACATGCGCAGTGAGGGACATCCGAGAGTCTGCACTGCGCAAACTCAGAGAGAGCGTAACTTTTGATTGGCTGCAAACCCGGAAATGACATGTCTTCCGTTTAGCTGCTTCGGCTGTCCGGAAAACTGCTGAAATATATTCTCGCTATTTAATACTAATCTCCTCGCTCTATAACATGTTTCAGATAAAAGAAAATCTGTCAGATTAGAGAAAGAACTGACAGTTTTAGGTGTTGTCGAACGGCTGTTCGCTGTCTCCGTGCTCTGTAATCTTACCCCGTCCGCCTCACAGCTGGTCGGAGCTCGGGATGGACGCGGACACAGACGGCTCGGAAGTGCCAGATGAGTCCGGGAGGAGGCGAAGGGTGCACGGGATGCTGAAGCTTTACTACGGGCTGAACGAGGAGGGAAAGACCAGCGAGAAGTCGCCGTCTCTGGATCCCTGCGACATCAACGGGCCACATTTCGACCCGGAGCTCTACCTCAACAAGGTCAGCCTGTCAGTTTGCTGTGATCTCTGTTTGTGATCTCGTGAGAGAAAGGAGAAAGACAAATATCCTCTAAAGTCAGATTGTTTGGAGTGTGACAGTCAGTTTGATGTGTGCAGCTGAGGAGGGAGTGCTCTCTGGCTGAGCTGATGGATCAGGAGACCTGCATGGTCAAGCAGATTCGATCCTTGGACAGTGACATGCAGACTCTGGTCTATGAAAACTACAACAAGTTCATATCTGCCACAGGTAAAAACATCCACCTTTAATAAAACATCAGGAAGTGATGGAAACATGACGAATCCTCTTTTTTATGTTTACAGACACAATAAGGAAGATGAAAAACGACTTCAAAAAAATGGAGGATGAGATGGATTGCTTGTCTGCAAACATGGCTGCGATCACTGACTTCAGTGCTAGTATCAGCGGGACCCTCCAAGATCAGCACGCACAGATTACTAAACTCTCTGGTAAGATTTGATCAAGCTTTTATTTTATCCTTTAACACAGAAGCTCCAGTGTTTGTGTTCCTTCATTTACTGTAATTTTTAAATTGTCAACACGATCAATGAAATTACGTTGATCGTCTTAGCGATTGAAAAGTTACAGAACACCTTTGGTGTTAAAGGGTTAAGGACTTCCTTTGAGGAACCTTTAACAGTAAAAGAGTCATTTGGGCTCGATTTCTACTGATCTAAACCAATAAGGAGCCACATAGTCTTACTTTAGCCTTTAAGAAATTTGTATATGCATTCATGACCTTCTTTTTAAAAGACAACAAAAAATATGGATTATGTTTATTTTTTGGCACGGACGAATCAAAAATATAAAAAGAACCTAGCATCTCTCAAAATGTGTGTTTTTTTGCTACCAATGTTGTGCAGCACACAGATAATATATGCTTTTAACTCATAAAATCATAAAAAAATCAAACTTTTTACCAAAGTTCTGCTTTGCATATAAAATCTGTGCATTCTGGAGGTGGCGTTGAACAATCAAGACATCTGCAGGGATGTAAGAACCTACATAATTTATTATCTATCTGCACCTCAGCCATCAATTTATACATTTAACCAATTTAGATTAAATTAATGCTAATTGAGTAATCCTTACTTTCTTTTTCTTTGTTTTTATTCTTTTTCTCCTCTTTGTTCTCAGCAGTCTTATACTGCTGGGTTTTGTTATTGCAGTTTGAGGTTGGACCTTGGTAGTCTTAGTTTGCGGGCTTTGTTTATTTGTTTTAGTTAGGCAGCCATTAGGCGGGATCTGCTGACTCCGACTGGAGAGATAAAAGACCGGCATGTGGTTCCAGAGCCGCAGGTTGCAGACCCCTGGGTTATGTCCTCATGTTTGTGTTTTCTCGCAGGCGTTCACACTCTGTTGAGGAAGCTTCAGTTTCTGTTCGAGTTGCCTGCTAGACTGAACAAGTGTCTGGAGCTGAAGGCCTACGCTCAGGCCGTGAGCTTTCACCGCAGAGCTCGCTGCGTCCTGCAGCAGTACAGCCACCTGCCCTCCTTCAAGGGCATCCAGGACGACTGTCACGCCATCATGGACAAGCTGGCTCAGGAGCTTCGACAGAGGTTCAGGTGAGGAGTTCTCAACAGGTTTTGTGACATTGTCCCACTCCGATGAAAATTGGGTTTTTGGTGTTGCATTTTTCTAATGAAGGACAAATATGAAAACATGTATGCCTAAAATTTAATATCTAATAATTTGTTCAAATGTTTTTTTTTTATAAGAAGCGGATTAAAAAAAAACGCAATTGGAAATAGCTTTTAAGTGCGATGTAGTTCAGGCTACAACAAGCCTCTTTTATCGCTCCAATCTGATGCAACCGCTTACAGATAAATAGATCCATAAACGTCTTTGTTTTCCTCGTCTGAACTGGGATCTGGATCCAAACTGTACGGCTGGATAGCTCCGATATTGCTTGCCAATTTTAGTAATGTTAGCTTGGGGTTGTATGGGGCTGTAAACTAGCAAGGTATGAGGGGAATTAAGTGCAGGTTTCCTCCTGTTTATTACTCAGAGGTGAATTTCTAATGAGCTCCTGTTGTTCTGCAGAGACTATGTCTTAGAAAACGACACACGGTTTTTGATTTGGGCAAAAAATGCCACAATCATAATTAAAAGACAACTGGAAACGCTTTGAAGGTAGATCAAGATGGTTGGAATGGGACTTGAACGCCTCGTTTCCACTGCCGGTCCTCTCCTGGACGGGTTATAATGGTCTGGACAATTCAAGTGAGCGTATCCATTGAGTGTTGGACCATCAAGGCGCATGGAGGCGGTAGACTGATGATGTGCAACATAGCAGTGCAACTACAGCGGTTCTCTGTATTTGCTGATTCGGCGTGTCTTTGGTCTCTAATCCCTGTTAAAGAAGGGAAGAATACAGAATGCAAAAAATGTAATATTCTTTGCTAGAAGATTGCAGAGAGGAGAAGAAGAATACAGCAAAACTTTCTGTTTGGATCTTGAAGTTGAAATCGCATCAGTAACTTGTCACGCATCGCAGTCTGTGAAACTTGTTCTCCGCATTTGACCCATCCCCTGGGGGAGGGGTGAGCTGCAGACACAGCTGGAACCGTTTGTTCAATCCAACCCAGGGGTGGGCAAACTTTTTGATTTGTGGGCAGAAAGGGTTCTAAAATTTGTCATAAGGGCCGGAAAAAGGAGCAGATGGAAGGAGTGATTTGGTAATGAACCTCATAAACTAAAAAGATAATATGGAATTTAGAGAAAAACATGCTTTAATTTGGATTAAAATTCACATACATTCATTTAAAAACAGAAAATTTGGGAATTTTAATTTCTAAATTTAGATTTTTGTTCTCTTTTTGGTGATCCAATGGGTTGATGTTCTTCAGAGGAAAATGCAAACTCAAAGAAATCCGAAAAATCACCTTCTGACTCAGAAAAAAACACACATGAACGCCAGAGAAACAACACAATTCATGAGAAGAAATGAGAAATACAATGAAAATAAAACAATAACTAGAGTTTTTGATTCAATGTATTTTAAATTGGAGGGCCAGATTAAGTAGCTTAAGGGGCCGCATGTGGCCCCCGGGCCGTAGTTTGCCCACCCCTGATCCAACCCCTTAATGCTGAGTGTCAAGCAAGGACGTATTAGATCCCATTCTGAGAGTCTTTGGTATGACTCGGCTGGGATTTGAACTCATGACCTTCCAGTCTCAGGGCGGACACTCTACCACAGGGCCACTGAGCTGGTTGAGTCGGGATAAAATCAATGGATTTCATCGTGTGATGCCAGAAGCTCCTCCCTAACTAGTCCGTTCCATTTTTCTATGGACCCACTGGTCCGGCCCAGTCCAGTCTCAGTAGAAACGAGGAATAAAGGGCATGAATAGAAAATGTTCTTCTCCGTTTTTTCCAGCTGTTTCTTTATCTTTTGCTTGTTTTCCAGGGATGAAGGGACGAGTGCCAAGGATTTGTCCGAGTGCGTCGAGCTGCTCCTACAACTGGACGAGCCTGCAGAAGAACTTTGTGACAAGTTCCTGACCCATGCCCGGTCCCGACTCGAGGCGGACCTGCAGGGCCTGGAAGCGGAGATCAGACCGTACCCCACTGCAGTGAAAGATGCTTCTGCACGCAGGTCTTCAGCCGGATCCCCGACTGACTCCTCCCCTAAAGCCACTCCCACTCCAAACACTGACATCCTGGAGTTCATAGACCGCGGCTGCAATGAGTTTGTGAGCAGCTTGTGTTTAGTTATTACCTCCTATCAAGAACTGTTCATCAACCACGCTCAGACGGGGGAACTGGCGTCCAAAAATATCCCTCAGATGGCAAACAGGAAGCTGCACGTGTTTGTGGACGACCTGGCAGCTCAGTACTTCTCTCTGGTGAAAAGGAGGATACAAGAGGAGAAGGGAGTCAGCGATAACTCCCTCTTGGTCCGCGCACTCGACCGCTTCCACCGCAGGCTGCAGGCCGTCTCCAAACTGCTGCCGAGCTCCACCGTCCCAAACCAGGGCACCGACATCGTGATCGGGGCAGCGACGGAGCGGGTGAAGCAGTACCTCTCCGCCCTGCAGAGTTTCTACATGGACAGTCTGACGGATGTGAGGCAGGCTCTGGCGGCGCCTCGCCTCTCTGTGGCTGGAGCCAGCGGGCCGGGGGGTGGAGCTCATCTAGGGGGCGGAGCCACCAGCAGAGATGCTCCAAACAGTCTGCCGGAGCTGCTGTCGTCACTGTCAGCTTCTATTCTCAACCAGATTAAGTCCGTTTTGGCTTCAGTGCATCTATTCACAGCTAAAGACATCACATTCTCTAACAAACCCTACTTCAAGGTAATCCTTTCACTTTCAAAATAAAATCTAAAAACGTTTTTATCTCATTAACGGTAATGTCCGGTTCCTCCACCCAGGGGGAGTTCTGCAGCCAGGGCGTACGCGAGAGTCTGGTGGTGAACTTCATCAAGTTCGTGTGTCAGTCCTCCCGTCAGTTTTGTGAGAGCGCAGGCGACAAAGGAGGCTCCACGCCGCCGGCGCTCCTCCTGCTTCTGTCCCGCCTCTGCTTGGATTTTGAAACATCCACCATCTCCTACATACTGACCCTCACAGACGAGCAGTTCCTCGTGCAGGTATTGAAACGTGTGTTCGGATGCAAACACCCTGAAAAATCTTGCAGATGATTTGTGTCGTCAAAAATACCTGGTCTTTATCTTTTTCAGCACCACAGTCCCGTAACGCCGGTCACCATTTTGTGTACAGAAGCCAGAGAAGCAGCACAGAAACTGCTAAATCATTACGTCAAGGTTGTATTCTCTGCAGATGACTCTCTACTTTGTGAAGAGGACTTCAAATGCCGGACAGAACCTTTTTATTTCTTCTTTTGCATTGCAGGTTCAAGGACTGATCATCTCCCAAATGTTACGAAAGAGCGTGGAAACACGCGACTGGGTCAACACCATCGAGCCGCGAAACGTTCGAGCTGTAATGAAGAGAGTCGTAGAAGATACGACCTCCATTGATGTCCAGGTGACCCGCTCTGAGGAAAACGTTATTATATGTTCTTGTGGAATTTTTCTAATAATGCAGGACATACAAAAAATAATCTTAAAATATAATTATAAACATTTATTTAATTCAAATTTAGAATCAGATGAAAAAATGCAGTTTAAATGTTTGTGGCTGTGATATAGAAAATACAATCCATTCGGATTTAACCACTTGTAGATAAATAGATCCATGTACGTCTTTGTTTTCCTCGTCTGAGCTGGTATCTTAAAACTGTATGACTAGATAGCTCCAATGCTCGCCATTTGTGTTGCGCCGCTAATGTTAGCTTGGGGCTGTGTGCTAGCGGGACAGAGTGTAAACAGATGGATGATGGGATGTCAGTGCAGGCTTACTTCATACTAATAGTCCTGCCCACAACTCAGAAGTGACTGATGAACTCCTGCAGAAACTTTGTCTTGGAAATAGAAAGATAAAACCGATTAATCAAATCAATTTAAGCTTAGTAGATCAATAATCAATTTATAAAAATAGAAATTGATTTAACACATAATGCTAAAGTCTGCTAGCTTGATGCTACAGTTTAATGGAATTTCCCATTCGACGGCTGATTCTAACGCTTAGTCGGCCTAAACGTACATTTACTGACTACATGAACACATTTATAAACTCAGACATGAATTTTTCAATCGGTTTTATGTAAATATTTTTTAAAGTAACTATTTGTGGTTTAAAACATCAGTTTTTGCTCAAACTTTCTTCTTCTTCTGGAATAAAGTGTAATGCTATAGCGCCACTGCCACCTAGTGGCCAAACTGAAACGCCCTCCAGAAGAAGCAGAACAATGTTTACAATGTGAATGATCGGAACATTTTTATAAGAACTTCTCCTTTAGAGAATCCATGTAGCACTGAATGATATTAACAGTCTCGTTATTTCAATAACACATTTTATAGTATGTGAACTGTATGAGATTAATATAAATATTTTCAAAACATATAGTAGATTATTCATGTATTTCTAGACAAATGTGTATAAATGTGTGAACTCAAAATTGAATTTAATTAAAGAATCCAAAGAATAAAAAGAAAAAATTGTAATTGAATCGATTCAGGCTCTGGTGATTTAATTGTTTCTGGAAATTATCAACACCCAGCCCTAGAAAATACCACAGGTTTTTAAAATGTTGGTTAAAAACAGCATAATCATGATTTAAAGACCACTGGAAACGCTTATACAAAAGATGATCGCAGTAGGACTTTAAGAAATATATATATTTTCTTATTTTGTCATAATACTCCAGTTCTTTTTGATCCTAGGTTGGTCTTTTATATGAAGAAGGTGTGAGGAAAGCCCACAGCAGTGACTCCAGCAAAAGAACCTTCTCTGTGTACAGCAGCTCCAGACAACAAGTCCGCTACGCTGCCAGCTACACTCCAAGGTAAACACTTCCTTCATGATGACAACATGTTAAAACAGGAGAGTTTTATCTTAGTTTACCACATTTTAATGAGATTCTCTGTTTGTCTTGTAGTGCTCCAATGGATACAAATCTGCTAAGTAACATCCACAAGCTGTTTTCTGAGAGGATTGACATCTTCAGCTCAGTGGAGTTCAACAAGGTGGGTAGAAAACAGGAGAGCTGCAAATGTAGGCTCTTGGCATAAGTGCAACAAAGATAATCTGATTCAAGCAGATTTTAAAAGAACGTTTTGAAGAGTGATGTTTAAGGTGCTGAAAGAAGTCAAATGTAAATGAAAAAACTATAAAAGTACAGTTATTTTTACCTTCTATCTCCTATTGGAAGTCAAAAATGGATTTGTTTTCATAGAAGTAACTAAGTAAATGTTAAATGATTTTCTTTTTTCCTCTTTTAGGTGTCTGTGATGACAGGAATCATCAAAATCAGTCTGAAAACATTCCTGGAGTGTGTCCGTCTGCGCACTTTCGGTCGCTACGGGCTGCAGCAAATCCAAGTGGACTGCCACTACCTGCAGATGTACCTGTGGCGCTTTGTTTCTGACGAGAACCTTGTGCATTTCCTGCTGGACGAGATCGTGGGAAGCTGTGCTCACCGCTGTCTGGACCCAGCTCCGATGGAGCAGAGTGTGATCGAGGTCATCTGTGAGAGAGGTTGAGGTTCGCCCTGATAGGTTTAGACATCATGCCCTGGCTTTATTTTTTTCAAATTATACTGTCAACATCTTGTACTCGAAACTCTTGAGAGAAATCAGCTGAAGTATTGTAAACACTTGATTGTGAATGACTGTTCATTTCCAGGATGTTACCTTTAAAGTGCAGACAGTTTGGATTTGCATGTTTATTTCATGCAATGTACTTGACACTAAAATCCAGAAGATGCTTCTTGTTAAATCAATGAATATGATTGTTCTGTGACTATACTAATATATTCAGTACTTGCTGTTCAATTTATAATTAATAAATGTGTTTCAATAAATGGTGAAAAACTCGACTTGTTTTTTTTAGTTTCTCTGTATGTTTTGACTAAATGTAGTAAATTAGTTTAATTTTTGAAGTCTTTAATAAAACTAAAGTGGAATTGAAATGTTTTCGTTGACAAAATGTAGCAAATTAAACGATAAATCACAAATTTTCATTTTTTTTTATCATGTTTTATTATACATAACGAGCTTCGTAAGCTAGGTGTGTTGCTCAGGGAAATCCTCGCCACTTGGTAAGCACGTCTGATTGGCTGGAGCCTTTTCCCCGCCCTCTTCTGATGGAAAAGAACGAATTTGATTGGCTAAGAGAACTGAGGGTGTTTACTTCACGGACTGTCAGACTACGGAGTTGACAGGAACGAGTGTCCACTTTCTCAACTGAGTTCCTCGCACCGGTAAGCAGATTTACTTTTAGTTTTGTTGTTTTAATTTTTTAAGAAGCCCTTACTTTAATTATGGGGCAAAGTCAATCAATCTTAGGGCTGAACAGCTATTGCTTCACGGTTTACCGTGGAAAGTTTCTAGTGAACATGCTTGGAGTTGACACTTGAACTTTGACTTCTTCACGAAATTGATCGCTTTGGTAACCAAACATAACAATTATCAACTTTATTGAATAATTGCTAAAGCTATTATCTGAGCTAATAACATAAACTCCGCTGGCACGTAAACGCATCAACGCTTTTTCGTGTGCATCATGTTTAACATTTTAAAATAGTTTTGTGGTTCAGATTATTTTCCATTTTGTACATTTTCACAGAGACAGAATACTTCTGAACGAAGTAATAAATGCAATTAGGTATTAATGGGATTGTGAACTGCTTGTCTAATTCAGAATGAGTTTTCTTAAAGATCTGGAATGAGACGAAAAAGATGGATCACATTGATTGATTATCTTATTTTATTTTTTTAAAGAGATAATCTGTTGTTTTCTTGTATGTTTTATACACAGGAGAATAAAAATGGGATTAGATGCCAAAACACCGAAGCACAGATTAACTCATGACACACAGAAAGAGTTTGGAGGAACTCTAGGTAAGTCAAAGCCATGTTTCTGAAATAGGAAAATACAATATTTTTTTTAATTCTTTGTTATTTAAATGTTATCAACATTATTAAAAAAAAATTCATCTTCTGCCCCCCCCTTTTTGCTTTACTGCTCAGACATGCATTTGACAATTATGGATTAATGAATTTTGGTTTGGATTTTATACCTTTAAAATATTTTTTTTCTGTAAACAAAACAATTTTAAATTCAGAATTTAAAATCCAAGTTTGAAGTGGAATAAAAACATATTTTTTGTCTTAATAGTAAAGTTAAGGTAACTTATGTTGTATAAGTTGTGGTACCACATACATATTATGTGTAATAAATCTGTTTGTCCTTTTTTTTTTAAAGATTCAACATATGTTTCCTTTTAGGTCGCTTCCCATATTTTCCAATCTACTATAATTGACTTCATTTCGGAGTTTATTAACCCTAACCATTTGTATCATATTTGATTCACACATTTCTGAACCCCTATTGTCGTAGAATGAACAAAACTGTCCTTTAAAAACCTATAGCTCATCACTTGCTCCATGTTTTCTGCCCTGTAGTTCATTATCACTCCACTGGGGGCAGTAGAAGAGCTTTTCCTGTTAATTTCAAAATGGCTGCTTCCTTGAAATCTCCAAAACACTTCTGGTGGGAAAAAGCTAAGCTAATTTTCAAAACTTTATGGTAACAAAACTAGTATTTTTTATGACCACATGCTGTATTGAAATAATACAACAATTGTTGGTGATTAATTCCACATTTTACACCATGTTAAAAAGGTAAAAATTTGAGACATTGAGTAAATAAGGTGCTTTTATTTCCCTCTGAACACTTATGTCAATATTTTTGCATTTTAAGCAAAAATTGTTGTGGGCAAAAACCTAAAAAATCACTTAACATAAATTGATATTAACTATATACCCTTATTATTTCAGTCACAAGTATAATCTTTTATTAATGGGTTCAAAAATAATTTTAATTCCAAAACTAATTGAATATTCCATCAGTTCTTTGATGCAGTGAGCTTTACAGGGTTAAAAACAAGCTTCCTCCATCCTATAATCTGACTTGTATGTCTTCATCTTCAGGTGCCGTGTGCATCCCCATCTTTCTACCACTGACCGTGCTCTTCCTGATCTGCCTGAGTCGAAGTCCAGATGCGAGTGTGCTCCAGTGGCCTCCTTCCCTTCCCTCCTACAACCAGCTGTTGGACCCTCTGGCTCCTGTGCTTCTGCTGGGATGGATCGCTCTGCACGTCTTCCTCTACCATCTCCCATTAGGGAAGGTGAGACGTGATTAAATAAGGGATAATGCCCGACAACGTGTGCATTATTAGAAATTAATGCACGCCGTGGAAACCTGACAATTCACATTTTGTCGGGGATTATCCCACTGAAACTATGGTTACCCACAAAAGAAATAAATATTCAAACAACTTTCAGTACTTTATTCTTGTTATTTATTTCTGATACGTGGTGTGGCACGTTGTCACGGTAACACCACAAGGTATCGCCTCACAATAGGTTAAATAAAGCATCAGTTCAGAGAGAAAGTTCACCTCTTACCGATTGTTTTTGTCCAGAAGATGAAGAAAAACAATTGTGTTAAAAAAGCCAGAACAGTGATATGAAGCATTTTGGCTATTTGACCAGAACTTCTTTATACAGGTGCGCATTATCACTTTTTAATCCACACTCAACAGCCAATCAGAATAGAGTATTCAACTGGACCAATGTGAAAATGACAGAAATTTGTTTCAAGCCTTTTAGCTTCTTCAGAAAAAAAATAATACAATTTATACATGCACTCTAGATTAATTTCTCATAGCTTTTACTGGTTTTACTACTTGGAATTAAATGCTGTAGCATTTGTTTCAAAACTCTCAATGAGATTGATGATATTTGTGATTGAATAAAAAATATTTTCTCACAGGTTACACATGTTCTAAAGGCTCTTTATCAAAAATACAGGCATTTACACAATATCTATATTATTTATTTGTTGTAAAATCAGTCCCAATTGTATTTTAATTGATTATGCAGTTTTTAGATAAAATCATGAAGCCTCAGTCGTTTTTAAGACATATTTTGTGCAGCGTGGCAGGAGTTTATTAGAAATTCTCTTCTGGCCTGTTAGCACGAAAGTAACCCCGTATTGATATCTCAGCTTCCGTTTGTTGACATTCTCTACAGCTAGCTTACAGACCCTCACAACCCCAAGCTAACATTAGCTTAGCAAGAAAATGGTGAGCAATTTTGAAGCTATTTTGAGCTATATGTCAGCTCAGTAGATGTCCTCTGTCATGAGAAAAATGCTACAAGAACCTGATAGAAACAGCTTTCATTGGACTGGGTCTTTAAAAAAAGAAAAGTCCAAATGACTCAACAATTTCCTTGGTAATCTGTTTCTTGACATATAGTAAATTGTGGTAAAATATTCTCAAAATATGATCTAGGGACAATGTATTTCTGCTCTGAAATTCAGATTAATGTTGTATTTTAAGCTTACGAACTAAAACAAAGCCGAAAACGCAGCGGCACCACCACAGGAAGTAAACATCTTCGTGACAGTGAACTTCCGGTTTTCAAAATAAAATTAACAAGAGCTTTTTTCGTTCAGAAACTTAGACCGCAGTCCCGCTCACTAACATAACTTC
This sequence comes from Oryzias javanicus, assembly GCA_003999625.1. Taxonomy (NCBI): domain Eukaryota; kingdom Metazoa; phylum Chordata; class Actinopteri; order Beloniformes; family Adrianichthyidae; genus Oryzias; species Oryzias javanicus. Next base: position 8,506,457 of record CM012450.1, read on the forward strand.
TGAAAATAATGATGAGCTTTAGCTCCAGTGTTTACATTATTTTGGTTATGATAACTCTTTAACAGTTGATGCAGTTAACGACACTCCAGCTTATTCTGAAGAAACGCAGCCTCCCCCTGCTGAAGGGAGGATGTAATCAGCCTGAATCAGAGGATTCTGCTGCGGAAAAAAAAAAAAATATTTATAGGGCTTCTGCACCAATATGTAAAGCTTAGAACGTAAAATATTGAAGAACTTTGTGGATATAAAACAGAAGATTGTCAAAAGAAAAAAAGTTTAAAATGACAAACACCATTTCTTTCTATCTGAATCTTTGTGGTTTTTTAATCAGTTAAGTTGATTGTGATCTCCTGTTTTAAAGAAAGGTATAAATAGTGATTATATACAAATAATTTCAATTTTCATCCATCCAGTAAACAGACATTCACATAGCAAAAAACATTATATTGAAAAGTAAGAATCGTGGTTCGATTCGTGAATCGAAACGGATCGCCACCTGAGCAACGATCCACAGCCCTACTTCTAGCTCTCAGGTCTCTTAGCTCGACTTCAGGGCTGCATATCTCTGTAATTCTCAATACTTGGAGCAGGAACTATTAATAATGACAGATTTGTACTAAATAGACAATATTCATAGGAACATGGAGCTAGAAAAGATTGTTTTAGTTATGAAAACCAGGATGTTGTGACATTTTGACTCTCTAGTACAGAAAAATGAGAATGATCCACTATTGATTACACAGAAAGACCCAAAAAGGCACACACATCCCATCATTTTTTTACAGTATAAAGAATTTATATGTATTTTCTGCCTCGAGAGACTCTCTATGCCTTTCAATCTCCATCTGTCTTTCCTTTACATCTGTCTGCTTGCAGAACTGCTCTCAGTGCTTCAATTTCACTTCCACTGCTTAGTCATCCCTATTGTTGAACTTCTATAGAAAAGTTCGCACAAGATCTGGAATCTGTAAAAAAAATATATATAAAAAAATAAAAATCCACCCACTCTTTTGTGAAATGTAAAGGGACTGGATCACTGTCTCTGGGCAGGAAACACAACTCCAGCGCAGTTCTCCAGAGAGAAAGATGCAGAGCTCCACATTGCTCCTGGTGGATACAGGTTGGCACTAGTGTTGGGCAGCGGAGTGAATGTATATGCGCATGGATGAATGGGACTGTAAAGCACTTTATAAAAAGGTGGTATAGCATTATACAATTATTGCATAATGAACCCATAAACATGTCAGTACAATCTGTGATGGACTGACCTCTTCATGGTTATTTGTGCCTTTTCCAACAATGGGACCATTGACTGTATATAAAGAACTGGACTGATTGAGTGAGATGTCACTCATAGAAAATTACTTTCTTCCAATTCCAACCAAATGAAGTTCGCTCAGTTACTTTTTTTCTGCGAAATGTCCATTGCCATGTTGGAACCAGAACTCTGTAAGTTATGATTGGTCTGTTTCGGTCTTTTCAATGCCTTTCTCCAATGAGCAGTGAGCATGTTAGAAGACCACACCCCTTCCACTGAAGGGGAAGCTCAGGAAAATCTGTCAATCAAATACTTCAAACGTTAAACGCGAACATCCTAGTTTTATTGAGATATTTGATTAGTCATTTCATAACTTAAATAACAAGCACTAAAGCAAAAATATAATTAAAAAAATATATATCAAGAAATTATATATATATATATATATATATATATATATATATATATATATATATATATATATGTGTGTGTACATGCTCATATACATGTATGTTTGCATGTATATGTGCATGTATATATATTTTATATTTATATATATATATATATATATATATAAATACATGTATACACATATACATTTGTATATAGCACGATAAAATGTTATTTTCTTTAAATGGGACAAAAAAACGTATATTTACAGCTGTCTTTTATGCCCAGCCCACTTTGAGACCCGATATTTTCCAACTGGTTAACTCAACTAGACTAGCAAACAATCAAACTCTTACATTGTGCTGATGGACTTTTGTCATTATTCAGAAGTGAAGCTGGTGGTGTAAAGATATACAAACCCGAAACAAAGACAATTTGTTTCAGTTGAGTCCTGACTGTCACTCCCTCAATAAGAAGCCTTTGTGCAAAATCCAGATTTATGCTCCGATTTGTTCACAAGTTTCCTTCCTTGAATCATAAAGACGTGTCCTACACTGCTGCTTGTTGTAAAAATCCTTCAAAAACACGACACATCTTCTTCCACATCCCATTTTTTGCAGAAATAATTTTTCTTCACCACCTCAATAAATCCAGGAAGTTGAGTTGTCTCTTTTTTGAGCATCACAGAAGACACACTCAGGAAGTCCAGCTGTGAGTGATGGGATGGTCTGACCTTCCAGACATCCAGTTTAAAATCATGGAGTTGCTGGAGCCTATCCCTGCACCCTGGATTGTTCACCAGTTCCTCACAGGGCATTTAAAACTACTTTTAGTCCAATTTATCTCATTTGAAAATGTCACAGTGTAAACTCCTACATAAAATCAGGACAATAGTGGATTTACTGCATAAACCTTTAATGTTTTCACTATGATTCCATTTAACACTAGTTAAACATAGAAAGGCAGCATGTATTTTCCTAAATGTAAGCTATTTTTTCATTTCTTTGCAGGTGTCTGAAGGGTTGGTTCTCAGGGATGGAACACGACTCAAGTATCCCATTAATGGTATTCTTGACTTCCTGCTCTTATATTTTCATCATTTATCTCACTTTCATTAAATCTATGAACAGAAGTTTATCCGCTTTACAGAGAAAGTTGCAGTTTGGCTGACAGTTGTGTCGTAACCTTCCAGCTCTGGTAGCTTTGATGCCACATTTGCTGTTATTTGTTTCTTCCCTGAGGTTTCCACGGCCTGTGCGTCAGCGCTGCACTCCTGATTTTGCTGGTGTGCCTCGGCGCTCCCCTCGGGTATCTGTTTGAGCTGCTCTTGCCTCTGGCAGCGTCTGCCATAGCGGTGTCCTTCCTCCTCTCCATCTACCTCTACGTCCGCTCCTTTTGGGCTCCCTCCCATGCTCTGGCTTTGGGCGGAAACACGGGTGAGGGGCTGAGTATTAAAAGATGTTCCGACCTTAAGCAGCACCGTGCCTTTGTAAGCCCGTGTTTGTGTTGTGAGGGCGGAAGAATTTTGGTATTCCGGCGGGTAATTGTCTAACAGCGAAGCTCTGCAGGAGCTCGCAGGCATCCAGTATCGAGCGAGCGTTGGTTTTTTTTTAAGCTAGCTGACCCCGCTGTACCGGCTGCTGCGTGCTCTGCTGCATCCAAAGGCAGAAAGCAGCCAGCGTTATGAGTCATGCTCTCAGAGGAGAACTTTCATCAGTTTGTAGAAGGAACAACACTAATAATGTTTTCACTCCGGTTAGAGAAGACCAAATGAAAAAAAAAAAACTGTGACCAAAGAAAAAACCCTAAACAGGAAAAGTTTGACTTTTTTTTAGCTGCAATGTTCCTCTCAAATCATTTACATGTATTTAAAATGATATAGTTTGCTAATACTAATGATTGTATAAAAAGTTGAAGAACAGGTGCGGTCTGAGTGACCCCTCCCCCCTCGCGTTCCACACAGGAAATACCCGCTGACACCAAGAAGCCAAATTCGCATAGACTTCTAAAAACAAATAAACTGCTATCACTTAATCGTTCTATTTGTTAGAGTAACCATTCTAGCTCAAATACATTTTTTTTTTTAATTCTAATTTTATATTTCTTCCTTATTGCACGTTTTTTCTAGTTTTAAACCAGCCAATCAGATGCCTCAATCAAAGCATGTGGTCTCACGTTGAACGTTTAAAGTGACGTTTTTTTGTGGGCCACCTTCAAGTAGTAGGGGCGTGGCCTTCCAACAAGCTAACTCCTGATTGGCAAGAGTGGTTGCCATAGAAACGTTGACTCAAACCGATTGGATCACTTTAGTGCTCACTGACAACGTCTGGCTCCAAAAAAAAATAAAAATAAAAAAAGCGACTAAATTTACCTTATTTTGTCGGAGCCATTTGAAGTCATTTTCCATGTTCGGTCCAATTCTCGCATACAGTCAGTAGTGAAACTCTTCGAGTGCTGATGACATAACGGTCACCTGTCAATCAGAAGACCACACCCCCTTTCACCCAAGGCCGAGCATAAAAGTTAAAATAAAAATGAGAATTTTTTACTATTTACAGAAAACAAAACTGCTCAGAAAAGGGAAAAAGACAAAAAATGAATTGTTTTATTTTTACTTATACATTTTAGCCAAGTAACATTAAAGTGAACTTGAAAGGGGATCGGCTCTAAACCCCTTGTGGTTACTTGGAGAAATGCAGCTAGTTCTATTTACTTTAACTCTATTATATATTCCTTAAAACACTCCAATAATCCTATAACTCCTGCAAATAATAATTTAAAAGCTAATTATAGCAGCTAATGCCATCCTTTGTTTTGTTCTGTTTAAACAACAGAACTAGATCTAACCGAACTCAGTCAGAACAGTTCACTTTACAACCACTGTGCACGTATGAATTAAGCAGAATGAACGAGGTTAAGGCTCATACTCTGGGTGATAATGAAACACAGACTGAAAAATGTTGAGGTTTTTTTTTTTTTGTCTGTTCGGAACACTCGCTGCACTTTTCAGGTCAATATAACCTTTCTCACATCAGCCCACGGTTGGACATGTCGTCGCATAAAAGCACAGGCAGAACTATTACTGCCAATAACAAGTTTCTCTGTGTGTGTGTGTGTGTGCGTGTGTGTGTGTGTGAACACGTTTTCTTTGCTAGGACATCTTAATGGACTGTAAGCATCATTCAGAGCTGTTATACAGACAGCTTTTATTCTGTCATATGAAAAGGTTTGCTGTGAAATGTCTACAAGGACCCACAAATGAATGAAATGATTTTTAATGAACATTAACTGCTTTCAACTACAAATCATTTACAAAGGTTTATTGATCTGACTCAGTTTGTCGTTAATTCACTTTTCTGGTTTAAACCCATCTTTTTCATTTACAGTCTGTTTATAATCACCACAAATGTATTTCCTCTATTTTTTATTTTTTTCAAAGGCAATCCTCTGTATGACTTCTTCATTGGACGGGAGCTGAACCCCCGCATTGGAAACTTCGACCTGAAATACTTCTGTGAGCTCAGACCAGGTTTGATTGGCTGGGTGAGTTGAGCTGCAGAAATGCACTTCCTCTGCTTTTGTTCTCACAAAACAAGATGGTGGTCCGGCTAAATCAAGTCGCTGGAGATTTTCATTTTAGATCTTTGTTATTTTTATAAGTCACTGATGCCCTGCAGCTGTAAATGTCATGATACTACCACCACCGTGCTCTACTTTTACTACAGACGTCTTTTTGCGTTTTTTGGAGAGCAGAATTTTTCTTTTTAAACTCCACTCTGTTCATTGATACATTTGTTTGTCTTATGTTATGCATTCAAATTATTTGAAAATTGTAATAAAAAAATGCAAAACAGATACATTATTTAGAAAATGAATAAAAAAGAGAAGCTGTTAGAGGAGGATGCCATCTTTTTGATAACGTAGTTATAATCATAAGTGTACGTTTATGCCTATTATGATATTCATAAACTCTTATAAATAAGGCTTGCAGTTCTTAACTCGCTGTTCTGCTTCTTTTATGACCTCCTAAATCAGTTTTGTTTTGTTTTTTAATCTTAACATTCTTCATTATTTCAGTTCCTCTTTATACGTAGCTAGTGGCTCTTTGGAGAATAACAGTCCAGATTTATGCTTGAAAGGCAGGACAATATTGCTGCTTCGCTTTTAGCTTCTTTCAACTAATTCAACACCAGACAGGTCAAAGGGCAAATCCAAATTCTTCCTCTACCCCTACGGCTTCTCCCTGCATCTCCAATTCTAGGGGGGTTTGGAGCGGGAGTGGTGTCCAAACTTGTTTTTATAAGGGAAAGGGACTTAAAGGGAAACCAAACAGGAAATTTGGAGGCTGATTTCACTCTCAGCTCAAATTTAAATAATGCAAAAAAAAGGGGGTGGGTTAGGGGAGGCGGGGTGAGTGGAGGACAAAAGTTTCGGGTTTCCCAGAGTCGTCATTTTTTAATTTAAGTCAGGGGTCCCCATCCTCCATGCCTCAAACGGGTTCCAGGACCGGTATCTTAACCCTAATCTTAATCTGGATCGGTACCGGACATGGATCATACCGGAAACAGATCGGTACCGGACGCGGTACCAGACACAGACCAGGCTAGGATTAGGGTACCAGTACCTGCTGCGTCCCGAGGTTCGGTCTGCGTCTGGAACTGTGTCCGACAAAACGACATGACCCCTGAATTAATTGGAACAGCCATAAATTAATAAACGACGAGTTGGGGACGCCCAGAATGTCAAAAAGTGACGTGGAGGGATTCTTAACTATGTGTCAATGTATGACGACATGGGAATTTTTTTTTTATTACTTTATCGACAAATATTACAAATACAGAAACAATAACATTCAACAAGGTGTGCTAGTAACAACATTTTAACATTTGTCAGGAAAATGACCAAAAAAAAACTTAAACAAAGCCATAAAATTGTCTAAATAAATCAGTTAGAAAGTGATGACTTGGGAATGAGTATCTGTTGGACTGACAACTATTGATGACATCATCGCGAGTTAGTAAGCTCCGCATTGGAGAAGACTATTTCCACAATTCTCTATTTGGGGGAATAAATGTAGGGGTTGGGGAAGAATTCAGATTCTGTCAAAGTTACACAAATTTAGTCAAACTTGAAATAATAATTGTGTTTTGAGTGACACCCCCCCCATTAAAAAATAATAAAATGAAAACAACTCCATGAAGCTATGTTTTTCTTCAGTAATGAATATACATATAAAGAACGTTATTTTTTAGATAAATGTTCAGATTTTATAATTTAGCAATCTTAATTTTTAAATTCAAGAAACATTTGTAATAATATAACTAAAAAAACACAATTTACCTTGAGTTATGTCTCATTTTAACAATACTAGTCAGTAAATGTCTTTTTTTTTTTTTTTTTTTAGTTAAATCAGAAATCCTAGATGATACTTATCCATCTTTTCCCCCCCTTTAATTTTTACAATATTCTGTATTCAAAGAATCTCAGAAATCTTTGTTTTTGTTAAATTACTACTTCTTACTTCTTAAAATGAAAGAGGATGTCATCACAGAAATCCAACATTTGGGATGAAATGCTGAGTAAATCTTTGAAATGTGGATGGCTGTTTCTTCAGAACCGTACGTGACGGATCTGAAAACCACCATTAGGTGGCGATATTGCTTTCTACACAGTTTGACAGTCGAACTTTAAAGCTTTGTCTTTCATAAGCTGCCACAGTGTCAGAAGCATTTGAGGAAGAACATTCTGCTTATCAGTCTCCTCACAGAGAACATGACACATATTCATAAACATGAAAATCCCGACGAGGAACGGATGAATCGGGAATTTCTCTGGACATAAAGGAAAAACAACACAGGAACTGGAAAGAATATCCTGGAAAATGCTTTTCCGCCCTCCCCTCTTTTTTTTTTTTTTTTTTTACAGCGTAGACAGTCAAACATTTGCATATGTGAGTGTTTCAGTGCCTCCAGTGTGTGGGCGAGCACAGAAAACGCTGAACCACTATCTGGCGCCAGACAGCCCGTGGATTATTTTCACTTCCTGTTAATTAAACATTCTGCATTTTTACATTTTCTATTAAACCTTTAAATGTAAAAACTAAAGCCTGCAGGGGGAGGGAAGAAAATGAAAACACCAATCACGTTAAGAACAGGTTTTTCATGAATAATTTTTGATATAAACAGACTCTCAGGTTGTTAGCATGGATGGAGGTTGAGACTGAAAACATCTGCAGGGCTTTCGGGGGGCTGAACCGCCGTGTCCCACTCTAATCACATTACATAGACTCAACCATCAATTCATTAGGCTGGAAATTAGTTGTCAGATTAGTTCATGATAGAAGCGAGAGGTCACTCGCAGACAGAGTCCTTTGTGGGTTTTGGTAGGTGAAACACCGACAGGGTTTTTGGTTTTTGGGTCAGGTGGTGATAAATTTTGGAATGCTGATGAAGGAGGTGGAGCTCCGAGGGTCGCCCTCCCTCGCCATGATCCTGGTGAACGGCTTCCAGCTGCTGTACGTGGCAGATGCTCTGTGGAACGAGGTGAGCAGAGCACCACGCGCACGCTTCTGCTCGCGCTTCGCACGTTTCACTTTGGTGGTTTCATCAGGAAGCGGTCCTGACGACCATGGACATCGTGCACGATGGTTTTGGTTTCATGCTGGTCTTCGGGGATCTGGCCTGGGTCCCGTTCACGTACGGCCTGCAGGCTGCCTTCCTGGTCGTGCACCCACAGACGCTGTCCTGGCTCAAAGCCATATTTATACTCTCTCTGAACGGTGAATCGAGTTTTTATCTGGTAAAATGTGGTGTTGCTCAGTGAACGTCAATGATAAAAATGTTTGGTTTCATACAGGTATTGGATATTACATTTTCAGGAAATCCAACTCACAGAAGAACCAGTTCAGGCGAGACCCCACCCACTCCAGTGTCACGGGTCAGTTACGTTCAGATTTTAAATGAACTTTAGTTTAGTGTTTTACGGAGCGATATTCATATGAAAGTAAATCTCTCCAAAGAATGACCTGCAGTTCCCCTTTCAGGTCTGGAAACAATTGCCACGGCAACAGGTAAACGTCTGCTGGTGTCTGGCTGGTGGGGTTTCGTTCGCCATCCCAACTACTTGGGAGACCTGCTCATGGCTCTGGCCTGGTCGCTGCCCTGCGGTAAGAAAGTCGTGAAGCTCTCTGCTGTTTTACCCCAAAAAAATGATGTAAATAACAATAGATTAATCCATTCAAGCTTAATAAATCAATAACCGATTCATAAAAAAATGTAAATCGATTTAATACATAAAGCTAAAGTCTGCTGGCGTAATGCTAACGTTCCCATAGGATGGCTAATGCTAACGCCCGGTCGACCTAAACATACATTTCTGACTAAATTAATATCATTATAAACTCACAGACATGAGTTTTCCAAACTCTTTTAAGAATATATTTTTTAAAGTAAACATTTGTGGTTTAAAACATCAGCTTTTGCTCATACTTTATTCTTCTTCTGGAATAAGGTGTAATGCTATAGCGCAATCGCCACCTAGTGGTCAAACTGAAACACCCTCCAGGAGAAGCAGAACAATGTTTACAATGTTAATGATCTGAACATTTTTATTAGAACTTCTCCTTTAGAGAATCCATGGAACACTGTATGATATTAACAATCTCATTATTTCACTAATACATTTTACAGTATGTGAACTGGATCAGATTAATATAAATATATTTAAAAAATATAGTAGATTATTCATGTATTTCTAAACAAATGTGTCTAAATGTACAAACTCAAACTTGAATCAAATTAAAAAATAAAATAAAAAATCGGAATCAAATCAATTCAGGCTCTTGTGAATCAAATCATTTCTACCGTGCCATTTATACCCAGCTCTACGGTCGTAGACGGGAATGGCTAAATCTAAAGAGAAGTGTCGGGTTGTCTTACAGTTCCCTTGTGGCTTGTGCAGCCATGTACTTTTGTCATGCGTGTGGTAAAGGTATCATAACATTAGAAAGGAAAATGTAAGTGATAGGTAAAGGTGATGCTGCCGTATGGTGCCTTTACTCCACTCTCTGCTTTTTTCAGAAAAAAGTAAATTTTTATTAAAGAATCCAAATTTTCATCATTAAATAGATGTCATAAAATGTTTGTCCTGATTAGATTTTCACTTTGTGGATTTGAATGAAATGAAAAATCACAAGTGCGTAAGTTCACTATGACCTGTCGCCTGCAGCATACCCATAGAAAAAAAAATATGCATGAACCTTTTCTTTCTACCGGTTCACCAAGTGATCAAAGGTCTTAATATTTCATTCAGGCCATTGGTGTTTCCCGTACAGGTTTGCCCGTTTTTGGCTCACGGGAATGTAACTTACCTGAGCTACGTTCACACGACCCTCAGCTATGTAAGTTCAAGCAGCCACTTCAACTGAAAAGTCAATGTAAATGCAGTTCTTGGGCTTCCATGTTCAAAACACTTGCATTTTTACAACCGTTTTTGGGCTTAATGCGTGAAACGTGCAGCCAGTGAATACGTGTAGAAAGTTAAACCAGGTCGAACTTTAACCAGTCAGTGATTTGGACTGACGCATGGATGGCGTCCCTTCTAATTCACGGAGATGCTAGCTGTCTGAAAATTGATCATGGAGGAGAAATTAATAGTTACAGTTTGTTATGACATCAAGTCTTTCATATATGGAAGTAGAGCTGTAAAAGAGCTGGGATCAAGGTCTGTGATATTTGCATGGCTTTAACATTTCACACAAAACCTCCTCCACCTGTAGGAGGCAGACATGTGCCAGTAAACAGTAGGTAAAGAAGAAGAAGTAGAAGAAGTCCCTCCCTGGTTGACCAATGTGAACACTATAGGCTAAATGTTCGATTTATGTGTAGCTTACAGATCCACTCCAATGAAAATAGGACATGTTCATGTGGCCTTTTTCTCATAGTAGAGCACCTCCATAAAAGACTATGATTTAAACAGCTTTCTGAGTTTTTTAAATTCAAATCAAGTCGGATCAGAACACTGGGTGCTAGAAAAAGCTGGGGAAAATGATGCAGCTACAAACTGGGCGTCCCAAAGTCCCATTATATTTTCAGCTAGCTTGATGCTATAAGTGTGCCCAACAGAGCTTCAGGCGACGGAGAGGGGGAAGGGGGCGGGGTTTCTCCAAGCCAACAGTCCCGCCCACAAACCAGAATTGTATTTGTAATGAGCTGCTTCTGCTTGGCTTAAATTACGTCTAATTAAACGAGAGTCTTTTTGATTTTAGCTAAAAACTGCACAGTCGTTGTTGAAGACTACTGGGAATGGACGACATAAAAAGTTGGAGTGGAACTTTAAGGCTCAAACATGAAAAGATTCTTGTCGTGAGAACGAAAACGCAGTCGCTTCTCTGGCTCTCAGAGAGGAGGCGACACGCCGGTTCAGAAAGAATACTGGAGCTGCTTCACGAGGACACAGGTGGCTGATGTTTCATTAAGGCTTCTTGAAAGGCCGCGAGGAGAGGTTTGGATGAAGCGGGTCAGAGTGGATCGTAAGGCAGCTCTAACACCACCCCCCCCCCGGTGCTCTGTTCTCATGTAGGTCACTGCAGCTCCTGTAGAAGGCCAGCTTTGCATGTTTACGCCTGTTTTTATCTCTTTTGATGGTGAGTAAAGTTGGTTTGAGAAAGCAGCTGGCCTCCTTTCCCCCCGAGCTCGCTGTGCAGCTCAACATGAAAGCCTCCTGCTTGCTCCTGCTGAGTCTCAGGATCTGGTTTTTCTGAACTAAGTCAGATGAGAGGTGTCCTCTGTGTCATGTGGGTTCAGTTGCTGAGCTGTGGGTCATTTACGAGTTAAATCTAACATCGAGATCACCATCATAACTACTCAAGTCACGGAGTCGACCTTTTCCTGTTTGGGACTGTGGCCCAGGACGGGGTGATGGCGTTTTTCACGATTCTGCTGTTCATAAAGTCAATGTAACATGCAGGAAAAGAGAGAAGGATTTGCTAGCAAGAAGAGTTGGAGATTTCAATTTTTATGCTCAGAGATGATAATTAACCTGTGAAGACCCGAGCTAATGTTTGAGGTAACCCCCAACACACAGTCACTGAACCCCAGCTCAACAGAATTACCTACTGTGGTCATTTAACTCAAGACGGCATGAGGGCGCCAGGTCTGAAGAGGTTAAAGCACTTCCAGAGACTTTTATTTTTTTATAAAAGCAAAACATTATGTTTACTTAGCTTCACTCCACTGCATTTTTATCTAAAAAAAACCATGAATGAAATCATTTTGTTTTCACCTTATTGAATTTTCAACAGCAAAAAGTCTTAAATCTGGAATAAATCATCTTCACAATTCAGCCACATGGGCTTTTTTTTTAAGTTAATTCAACAACATAGTTGGGATTGACACAAATGTTCACTGACATCTCTAAATACAGAATGTGGACACAAAGATGAACCAAAGAAAACGTTAGGAACAAGAGTATTTTGGTTTCTGCAGGTTTTTGGGCTGTCTGCCCCATGGAGAGTCGTAGACTGCAGAGGTTGCATCTTAAAGTCCCAGTCCAAGAAAATCATGTTTTTTGAGTTTTTAACATGTATTTGTGGCATTTTTCTTATAAAAGAGAAAAAATGTAATAAGAAATCATTGGACCTCATCTGGTCCGGCTAGCGTGTCTAGTTCAGGTTCTGGAAAAGAGAAGATGGTATCTTCACATTGACTGCAGTCTAATGAGCCACCGTTCACATTTCTGTGGTCAAATCAACATCATTGGATTTTTGCTTTGACTTTCATCCAATACTTACGGTAACAGTCCTGAGAACTCTGGAAAATCTCCACCAGACTCCACGGAGCTTCTTGATGTGACCACGGAAATGTGAACGGCGGCTCATTTGACAGCAGTTGGAAAGGATTGTAAATCAATGAAAGAGCATTTGGATGTTAGCTTTCATTATTTTCTGCTCTGAGAAACCAATGGATTGAATGAATTGATCACAGCAACGTCAAGAAACATCAAAGAGTCTTTGGTGAACTGGAAGGAGAAAGAATCAGGATTTTGGAGGAAGTTAAAGTCCCATTAGTTGTCACACACCTAGGTGTGCGAAATTTGTTCTCCGCATTTGACCCATCCCCTAAGGGAGCAGTGAGCTGCAGACACAGCCGCGCTCGGGAACCATTTAGTGGTTTAACCCCCCAATCCAACCCTTTAATGCTGAGTGCCAAGCAGGGAGGCACTGGGTCTCATTTTTACAGTCTTTGGTATGACTCGGCCTGGACTTGAACCCATGACCTTCCAATCTCCGGGCGGATACTCTACCAACAAGGCCACTGAGGTGGTCTTCAGTCCATGAAGTTCTTCACTTCTTTGTCTGAGCTGACAGAACCATACGGATGGACATTACCCATATTGATGGATGTTTTTATGTAGTTTTATGTCATCCACCTCATTAGACACAGAAATAATCATTTTTTCTATATAATTTGGAATATAGAATATAGTTTGATATTCTTTAGTGAAAAGCGCAAACCTAGAGAAATGCTGCGTTCATGGAGTGTCTGAATTATCAGGAAAATGACTGAAAATGACACAGAAAACACACAAAAATGACAAATCTTCCAACACCACATAAATGGAGACTAACTTCCTGTCCTTAAACAGAGGTCACTGTATGTTATAGTGTGGAATAGGGAAAAAAATATAGGAAAACTAAAGCAAATAAGGATTATCATAATTTATTCCTTCTTTGCAGGCCAGATTTAACAGATGCCCGTAGGTTTCCCTCTCTTGATATATACAGTAAATAGGATGTCCACACACGTGTGATTTTCTCCTGGATTTGCAGAGATTAAGAAAATGAAAAATCTGTCGCCCGCAGACAGCTCGACCCATAAAACCAGCTGGGACTACGTTGAGAAAAGTGAAACATTGGATCAATTATCAAATTAAATTATTCATTTATATCAAATTAAAATTTTAAGTTGATGGTTGAGTCATTTCAAAAATGTAGCTTGATATAAACAAATCATTTTTGTTTTACTTTTTTCAGTGTACAGCCACGCTCATATAATGGAAACAAACATGGCGAATCTATATTCGATAAACGTCTACAGCAGGCATGTTCAAAGTGTAGCTCGGAGGTCAAATTCAGAACTTTTGAAGTTTACAGTCATCATTTATGTAACATTTAATATGAACCCAGATTTATTCTTGAGAATTTTTTTATTTTATTGATTTATTTCTAGTCTTAAAATATGAAATTCAGTCATTTTGGTAAGAATGTTTTTAGAAATATTTCTGCTCTGTGAGAAACACTGAAAATTACACAATTGCAATGCATTTTTATTAAATAGATTTTGTATTTATTGCTTCTGTAAGGGTTCAGAGACTGCAGACCGATTGGTTGGTTCTCCTCACCAAATCTGTCCCTCTGTAAAAAAGTTTGGTGGGCGGCTTTATCCTCAGTGAACAGAGATTTCTTCAGTTTCTCAGTTTTTTCGTTTTTAATACAATCTGTTTATAAACCTGATATAAATTCATTCAACAATTCTTGTTTTTTAAAACAGTTCAACCTGCAGCCGACACCAAACTAAAAAGAAGCTAATTTAGAGGATAAAACTGTCAAATATTTGCTCTAGGATTTAAAAGTTCACTTTTTTTATTTATAGACTTTTCATTGTGAAACTGTTGGAGTAGAAATATATTTTTAATGTATTTCAGCTGCAGGAGAGCTAGTTTACTCCTTTTTTCACGAGCAGTTCTGCAAACATTGACTTGTGTAACAGCTTCTGTTCAGCAGTACCTGCCTCAGCACCGGGGGTGTGTGTGATCGATGCCCCAAACTAAGAAATGATGCACTGGAATAAAGGGACATGAAGACAGAAAGGAAAAGAGAGATAAAAGATAATGACAGTGTGTTTCACGCCGACGAGCGGCGCGCAGACAGAGACTGGAGGAACGACGACTGACAGACAAAAGCTGTAATTACAGTCTCAGGAATGAACTCTGAGATGAATCAACACTGAACTGGGTGAGTGTAATCAAGCAGCCATTCACTGAAGGGCTTTTGTGTGAGAGCATCTGAGAAGAAAAGGTTACCTTTTGTGCAGAGGAGGCGGCACACTCGAAACGCAGCTCTCCTCATGTAGTCGGCATCAAATACGTCGATACTAAAACAAGGTGTGAGTTTAGTTTTTTTATTTCATCATTTGCATCTTTGTGTTTGTTCTCTTCAGGGTTTTCTCATCTTCTGCCTTATTTCTACGTCATCTACTTCACCGTCCTGCTGGTTCACAGAGAGGCGCGCGACGAGAGGCAGTGCAAAGCCAAATACGGGCTGGCGTGGGACACCTACTGCCGCCGCGTCCCCTACAGGATCTTTCCTTATGTTTACTGAAAAGGACATTGTTTAAATATCAACACTTCTTACACTATATCCACTTCATTTACAGATTTTCTACTGCATCAACAAAATATGAACTTGTCTTATCCTCATATATGGACTTTGAAACCAGCAAAGTGCTGCAGATGAAGCCGATCAGAACCTCCACCGTAAATATTTGGTGATGACTGCAGCCCGACAACGAAAAAATCAATGAAGTGCCTTTGGTTAATAAAGACGACCTTGTGTTTGTACGTTGTGTCCTTGGTGTGTGTCGATGCTATTAAGCATCTAAACAGGAGTGTCCAAACCTCTCGCAAAGAAGGCCCGATTTTTTTTATTTTTCATTTTCAATTTTATTTATTTCTCCGGGACGGTGCACGTTAAAAACATTGCATGTGATGAGCCAGAATTAGTCCAGAGGCTATTTTCAACTGTTGTCCCTGGACTGATGTTAGAATAGTCAACCTAAAAAGCTAAAAACAATCAATAAAAAATAAAGTTTAAAATATCAACATCAATAAAAAAGGATATGCAATAGAAAATACTATTATAGGATAATCATTTAAAATACATAAAAAAAAAAAAAACATTAAAATGAATCTAAAAGACATGATTGCAGAACAGGTAAATTGTGTTTTTATCAAAGTTCATATTTAACCTTTATTTTACCAGGAAGGTCAGTTAAAAATAGTTTCTTGTTCTCAATAGCTGCGTTTCCGTTGACTATAAAATTGCACAAATTGGATTTTGCGATAATAAATTCACCAAATGGGAACAATGTCAAAAAAACTCATTTAGCAAAAAAAAAAAAAAAAAAGGTTTTCGTGCTTGAAGGAGTTGATTTTCATGAAGAATTGTTACAGTAAAATCATCCAAAACTTCTTCATCCGTAGCCGGTCCCACGTAACTAAGACGCCGACGTCTCCTTTGATAGATGATGAGCGCTAGTGGCGTGACAAGTTTGAATGAACCTGCTGTAAATTAAAGTATTCTACTCATCTGTCACTGGTTTTAAATTTTATTGCATAATTATGAATTAATGTAAACAGTGTGATTGTGAAATTGGGTTTTATTTTTTACATTTCTAGAATTCCGTTAAAGTTTTGAGAATTTGTGTATCGGAAACGCAGCTAACCATAATAACACAAATAGGTGTATAATTCAGGACAACAAAACACTGGGGTTGTGATCATAGAAACTAATAAATCTCTTCTTCTTTAAGGCTTTGAAGGCCAAATAGGAACAAGTTGTTACCACAGGTTTACTATAACATGACTTAGCCAACAAATTGTAAAGTACCGCATGTTATTGATTTTACATTAGGAAGCCCCTTTGAAACTTGAACTCAGATCACATTTAGCCCATGTGCCGGACTTTGTGGATCAAAACCACCCGACACTGTCCACAAACTGCAAAATTATTGGGACTCTAAATTTCGCAAAGACCCAATCCGATGAAAAATGAAAGGGAAATGGAAATGGGGGCGGGGTTTACTCTGCACCAACAGTCCCGCCCACAACTGAGAGGTGAATTTCTAATAACCTCTGCAGAAAATATGGTCCTTAAAAATGAAAAGTTCTTTACTTTTGGATAAAAATAACATAATCCTAATAAAAAAGACCTCTGGGAACTCTTTTATAATGATCAGAGTGACTTTAAAATGTTCTTTAAGCGGATAAATTAAAGGAACTTGTGTTCACCTGCATTAGACAACTGACGTGTAGCAAAACGCAAAAACTTGTGTTTTTAACCCCTCTTAGATGATCCCTCTTCTATTCAACTGTCATTTTTTTTGTCTCCCAGCACCTTTTCTCATAATAACCCGTGAGGCTTTGTCTAAATATATTTGCCCCTTTTCCATTAGCATTCACCCTGCATTTACCGGTACTCTACAAATTATACGTCTCCCACATGCGGTTCTGCAGACGGCTGATGCACACCTTCATTTTTTTTTCACCTCTTAAGCTCATTTGCAGCACAGTTGGCCTCTGGCTTCGCCTACACAAGCTATTTTCTGTTGTTTTTCATCAGCAACGTGCTAATTACAAAATGGGACTGAACCATGCTGCAAATGTCTTCAGAAATGGTTCTTATGCATTTGTGAATATTATTATTACATTTCTGTGATTGTTCGATGTAATGATTTACCAGTTATTTTGCTTTAAGCAGTTTTAACACCTGAGGTGTTCCTGGTGACACTTAAACACAAAATCTTAACATACTGTAACTTTTCAAGCGATCGGTGTAATTCCAGCAGATGCTGAAGGGGAAAAGCGGCACAATCACAGAACATAAATACTGGAGTGTTTAAGGGGTTAAAGTCTGTATGATGTGTTCATACTTGCATACATGTTAATCCATTCCATGTTTTCCACATAATTTTTTAAAAGCGTAATATTATAAGTTACATTAAGATAAAATGACTCCTAAATTTTAAAAAAAAATGAAAGGTTCAGGCCTAATTCATGAAAAAAACTATTTAAATTTAAAGCAAGAACTTTTATATTAAGTAATCAATCTTGGTATCAAAATGTCCAGCTTGTTCAGGACATTACTGCGTCTATTTTTGGTATTTATAAAGTTCATATATTTTGAAATATTGAGCTAAATACGCCCCATAAGAAAGGAATAAAAAAGTCTTCAAATTTAAAAATTTTTTAGCAGATTAGCAACAAGTTATTAAATATATTCACATCTTTTATAGTAATTTTCAAAAAAATTGTAGGGTTAGGTTTTTGGTTAATATTTTAGCAACATGCTAACATCTGTGGGTAATTTTTTTTTATCTACTGGGGTTTTTATGGGCTAATTTAGAGTTTAGTTTTAGCAACAGGCTAACGTTTTTGGCTAATTTAGTTTAATGAGGAATTTTAGGCAATTTTGGAGTTTAGCTAGTAGGCTATCTAAGCAATGTGCTAGCCTTTTATTGGCTAATTTTGCTTCTACTGAGGTTTTTTGTTATTCTAATTTGGAATTTAGCTAACATTTTTAGCATTTTGGGCTATTTTTTTATCTACTGGGTTTTTTTTAAGGATAATTTAGAGTTTAGCTTCTATTTCAGCAACAAGCTAACTTTCTTGACTAATCTAGTTTACTGAAGAATTTTTGGCTATTTAGGAGATTAGCTAGTATTTAAGATACATGCCAGCTTTTTTGGCTAATTTGGAATCTACTAAGGTTTTTTTTTGGCTTATTTGGAATTTAGCTCATATCTAAGCAACAATTTTTGAAAATTGTCATGTTTTAGGGATTTTTAAGCAATTTTACTATAAATGTTTCAGAAATTTATGTAAAGTTCAGGACTTTTTCATGGTTCTTAAACATAATTTCCAGTCTTTTAGCAAATTTAATATTTTGCAAATAGCTTTTGTATTTTCAGCAAATTTATTCAGCAATTAAAGTAAATTGTGTCACCATTTTTAGCAAAAAGCTTCAGTATATTCATACTAGCATTATTGCAGGTACTGCAACTTTTCTAGTTCTTTTTGTCCCCAATCCTCCATTTAATTCATAATTGAGCTAAACATAATGTTAGGTAAATGGGAAAAGTTTAATGTAAACAAATAAACAGTGTAAGCAGATTCTTATGTTTGTGCATGTTTCAAAGAAAATGCCTAAGAGGAACTCTAGTGTGCAACATAAAAACTTAAGAAAGAAAAAAAAAAAACAAAACAGAAAAAAAATTCTGAATTCTGAGCATTTTACTCAAATAGCAAAATAAAATCGATCCAAAAAGCCAAGAGAGAGGTTGAAAGAAACTAGGATTTTTCTCTCATTCGCTCATTTTACAGAGAAACTTCACACCAGAAGTGCACAACCCTAACATGCCAGATGTCCATCCGGTGTTGCAGACTGAATCGGTCTGCACAGCCAGGAAAACATGCAGCAACCCGGAGCGCCTCACATAATAATGAATGAGCACATTGTGTGTCTGCGTGCGCACCCACCTCTGTGCATGTGGCCAATTGTGCATGCCAATTTTGATGTTTCAAGCCCATCAGTTGTGGCCAGTTTCCATGGTAACACCTCTTTGTGAGAGCAGGGATGCAGGCGAGATGGGGGAGCGGAGCCGAGATGGCCATCGCGGAGGAGGGCTCGCCGCGTCTGCAGCCTGGGGCGTGCTGGCCCCGTGCGACGGGGGGGTTCAAACGGTGAACACAACCACCGTGTGGTGGAGGGGTTCAAGCAAACCGGTGAGAGCGCTGTGTGGGAATGAGGTTCTGCCACATCAACTTCTCATGGATCTCTCTGTGGTGAGTGAGAGTGAGTCAACAGGAATTTCTAATACAATGTAGTTTCCATGGAGACAGCAGGGAGTGATATGTTCTCTTCAAAGAGAAGGACAGCGCCAGCTTGTTCTTTCCCTGTTCTCTCTCTGAATCATTATTGAGACGAGTGATAACCCGACAAACCTTACAGACGCTCAAATGAGCCCTTGAGTCGCCCAGAACACCCCCTCAACATCTGGACTTCTTCTTTTTTTCCTTTTCTTTTGTAGAAAAACACAACATAGAGTGTTGTAGAATTGTCAATAACATTTCTACATCTCCTGCGTTCCTGTGGAGAGAAACTTTAACAGCTGTTTTTATTCAAAATGTAACCAAAGCAAATAAATAAATATAATCTGTAAAAAAAATGTTTTTGTTTTTCAAAAATGTGAAATTAAATGTCATTTATATCAACATTTCTTTTTAATTTTCACTTTATTTACTCAATTTTTTCAAACATCCTTTCTGGGTTTGTTTCCTGCTCTGTTATTTGCATGTCACCATTTCAATCAACACGGTTTGTTTGAATAAACGAAGCAGCATGGTTATTAGTCTAATGCAGGAATCTGAAACCTTTAACACCAAAACAGGCCAGAATCCCCAAATTACACCTGATTTTTCAGAAAAAATACTTTATTTATTTATTTTTATGTGGCCATTTAGCTATTCCTTTAGAAAATATTTGCAGTAATTGAACTTTAAATGACAACCTTCACATCTTTACTTTGGATAGCAGAAAATACAAGTTCCTTTCAAAATAAAATACACAGAGATTTTCAAATAAGATTTTCCTGCTTAAATTAAAAATTCAAGAAAACCAAGTCAAACCTGACATTTTCTGTCATTATGACAACAAATGGATGCTATGCTGCAGCATATATTAGAATGTGCTTAACTCTGCTGAATCATTTAAAATTGATTCAAATTATTAGTACTTTTCTTAAAGCCAAAGACGGTAATTGTAAAAATAGGAATGTTTACCAAATGGCACAGCAAATACTTGAAGCCACACATTTTCAGCTTTCAAAATAAGAGCGGCCGCGACAAAAGTTCAACTTTGGCCGTACGCATTTAAAAAATTTCAAGCAAAAAATCAAAAGATCTTCTGCAGCTCTACGTCTCATCACTATTGTGGAAAGCTAGCGTTAGCATAAGCATAAATTAGAAGAAGAAAACCTTAATTACCTTCATAATTAAACAAGCAGCATTCAGTGAAGTCCTTGTAACCTTTGTCTAACTTGGACCGGGTTATCAGAGGGAAATAATCCACGACTCCTTCAAAATCATCCATTGGAATTTGAGGAAGCAGCTGTGGAGCTTTCTGCAGGAGGAATACTGACATTTGTACTTTGATTTGTGAACTAACGTCTAAGACGGAAAAACGAAGACAACCAGATAGGAAATTTATAAAATAAATATTGTACAAATTTTGGTCACATTTGGTTAGGTTACATTTTATTAATTACATAAAATTGCTTTAAACAGCGTTCAGCCGCCAGCTTTCCAGTTCTAAACCTGTAAACCAGAAAACACTCTGCACACTCGCTGTCTTGTGTGATGTCACGTGAAAACAACGCAAGTTTTCAGTTCCATTTTCAAGCTAGAAAACGCACAACCATTGAACTCACGTTTAAACCAGTTGAATTTTGACCAATCAGAAGTGCCAACTATCTGAAAATTGATCATGAAGAAGAAAATTACTAATTGCATTTTTTGAAAGACTGTAATTTATGACACCAAACCTTTTTAACCCTTTAACACCCCCAGTGTTTATGTTCTTTTAGTTACTGTTAGTTTTAAATTGTTAACATGTGATTCCAGTAGATTCTGCCGCTTTAGATTAGCACTGTTTCAACATTTCGTAAAAGCTTTCTTCCATCTGTGAATGAAGTAACTGGTAGCAACAGTACAGGTGAAGCACCATATTCTAAAATTGCGTTCAAGAACCCGCGTTTTTGAACGTGTGAACGTAACATCAGGTGTCCTGCCTTTTCAATGAAACAGGGAAAAATTTAAGTATTTTTAGCTTCTTTTGGCGTTTTGACACAATCACTAATTGAGCAATTACTGCTGCTGTCAGCAGGTATTTCCGTCCCCCCCTTGTGTCCAAAACACTCCAAAGCACTCTGGATTGATGGAAACCTTCTCCAGTTGGCATGCTTTAGTTCTTGAAGTTCTGGACGCCGTCTGTGTTGTAGGAGCTAAAACAGACCTTTTTTTTTTCACCTTTTAATTTTCACTCTCCCCGCACAGACTTTTTCTATTTACATTTTTCTCCATTTTGTGGCTTTTTGTTGTTGTTCAAAAGCTGAACCTGCTTGCAGCTCCTTCACTAGAAGCACTTCCAAGCTCATTTTTTTTTAATGGCATTTTTCCGAACATCTAAGAACTTCAAAGGCAGCTGTTATCTTGGCCACTTGGTCCTTCATCTTTCATCTCAGGTCTCCCCATGACTTCCTCTGCCCGCGTTCCATCTGCACAGCCAGTGAGGCGCTGACTCTCACCGTGACGTCAAAAAAAAAACACCAACATAAACTTTCTGGCGTTACTGTTTTATTAGAATACTGCATGTGAATAGCTGCACATCATAGTAAACCGGTAAATATAAAGTAGTCCACCAAATTGAAGGTAGCGTACACTGATGTGAAATGTATAAAAGACAGTTACAAATAGATATTGAGTTGTCTAAAATGCTTTGTATAAAGCAACTACACGATGACATTCAAGTTCAGCTCCCCGCGTTTCCTCGTGTGCTTTGATAGTGATTGTCCAGACTCCACACATTCACACTGTTGGCAGAGTTTTGAGGTCTCAGTGTCCTAAGAATACTCTCATGCAAGCTTCCCAATGTCTTTCAGATCACTGACAGCCTGTGCAAGAAGCTCCAGAGCACGGGGGCCCAAACTGGGGCCCGCGGGCCAAATTTGGCCAGCTAAGTCGTGGCTGCGGGAGCCGCGGAGTGTTTAGTTAAAACCCCTTATCCGCTTCCCATTGATTTCTATGGTGTTCCAAAATGGGTGTAATCTTGGCCTCCGGGTGGCGCTGTTAGCACTTTCTTTTCCTGTCATGGGCTTTTTTTTTAGTTTTGTTAGAAATTCCCAAAAGCCTTCAGTCACCTCCGATGCTTTTAGCGACATTCTTCCGCTAGCCTAGATAAAGCCACAACGACAAACGGATAAAGTCTACAGAGCAGCTCCACGTCTGTCATTAAGATCCCAGTTTGCTGTTTTCATTGGAAGAAAGGTTGTTGAGATTGCTCTTAATTTACACTTAAAAATGTCCAGTGAGGCCTTACTGTTAAAGGTTTCAAAAACAAATGTTGCTAACTTTTTATTCTTACTAATGTGTGTTGCCTTAATGAATGCAGAATCTAAATAAATAAATTCAACCATATTCTTTATTTTCTCCTTTTATTTCATGACATGCAAACAAATGTTGTATTTGGCCCGCGGACCGGGATCCCGTTTAGAATTTGGCCCCGTTGAGGGAAAAAGTTTGGGCACCCCTGCTCTAAACGTTCTAATCCAACTCCATCAAATTGGAATTTTTCCTGGGATAAACTAGGATTAAAGTAAAATGTGAATATTTGTGGGCAACTGGAGTTTATGGCAGTTGTTACAAAAGATAAGTTAGAAGATCATTTATTTTAAGACAAAATAATGAAGAGACTGAACTTTAAATGAGCAAATTTTCTCTGATGGACATGAACGTTAAAGGTTTTTGCAGAAATTTTGAAAATGCTCGATTTTGCTCCGTCACTGGTTTGAGTTGCCTTTTTTTTTTTTTTTTTGGTTCATTTTCCAGTCTATCAAATATTTTCAGTTTTTGCCTCCATGCCTGGTCTCCTGCGTTTGGGTCCTCAACCACCTATTCCCGACAGTTTTATTTATCAGTAACATTGACTTTAATTCCTAATGTAGCCTTAAGCTGTTAAATTGACTTGAAAAGCATCACTTTAAAAAAAAATAAAGAGTCCACCTGTTAAAGTGAAGGAGCTGCAATATAATTCACTTTTTTATTTTTGTAGTTAAGTTAGATTTGATGTTTTGCGTTTGATTGTACCCTAATCTTCATAGTTTACATATAATATTCACATATTTTACTAAAAATACAAGTTTTTATTGTGAAGAAATTTATTTTTGAGTCAAAAATGTTTAAACTCAAAATATAAAAGCAATTGCTGCCTTTAAAAGTTTTATTAAAAGTGAAACATAAGCAAATATCATGTGTCAAAGTCAAGGCCGGGGGGCCGGATCCGGCCCTCCAGATCATTTTATTTTAATGGACCGGTGTTATCTTGCGCTTATTTCTAACTTGCATAATTTTGACATAATGTGTTTTTAAGGAGAGTAAAATATTGAAAGTTATTAAGTCAAGAAAATAAAACAGATTTGTTGCTCCAACATTTTACTCATTAAAAGATACAATTAGGAATAAAGTAGATTTGCATCTGGAGATAATTCTGATTCCTGTGTTGTTTATATAAAACTACATTGGAGTAAATATTTTAATTTCTAATTACAATAAATCCACCTGGTTTTGTATTCCTGAAACAAACAGCAGAAACTGCACAAACTAGTCTGCAGCTTAAAGGGAATTTTTAAAAATCTGTTGAAATTGAAAATAAGTTTCCTGACCACTGTGTGCAAACAAATATGAAAGAGACTATGAATGAGACACGGGCAGACCAAGACAAACATCAGAGCTTCACCAGGAAAACTAAACACAACATGGCAGAGGAAATGAATGATGACACGGAAGTCAGTGTTTGCAATGGAAGCAATAAAAAAGCAAAAGGAAAGGAGAAAATTCTGCAAATATGTCACAGTAAAGACAGAGCAAAGACAGCATGAATTATGACTGGATGAACATAAAAATCTGCGAAAATGAGTCTGCAGTGGACAAAATATATGCCACTTTAGTTTGTCAGATAGCAGGAAGAGAGCTGCTTCCATCCTTATTTAGAAAAAGGAATTGGAGTTAAAAAAGATGGAAAGTGCCAAACCTTATTTCTAATCCAAACACTCTTACAAACGAATAAACACTTTTCTTTAAGGTTAGAAGTTCAATGTTACTTATTGATATTGTTTTTGTATTTTTGGCAAAAACAAACTCCCTTAGAAAATAGAAAAAATAGAAGAGACGCATAAAATAAAGAATTTGAATCAAATTTAAAGTTGTTTCATGACTTGTTTCCACCCACAAACTATTTCTCAGTTTCACTTATTTTTATATAGTTGGGCAAAATAAGACTGGAAAAAGTAGAGAGCACAAAATTTCTCTGAACTGGAATCACACAGATGTCATTTCCAGGAAATCAGGGCTCTCATTTACCTGCTGTTTACATTCACATGGGGTGATAAGAAAAAGAAAAGTAACCCATTTCTGACCTTCAGGGACTGCACTCATCACGGTTAGGATTTACCTCTAATTTTCAAGATGTAAAATTCATTCAATTTAAATAAAACTAACATGCTCACCTTATTAGAGTTTAATCTCTGAATATTCATGTTATTGAAGTTCCAGTTGAGTAAGATTTGTGAAACAAATAGAAACTGTTTTTTTATGTGTTTGCCTTTATTCTTTTCCAACATATTTAAATATATATCAACAAATGTTTTTCTTTTTTTTTTTAAATAGATGTGGAGTTGTTGTATCTCAAAGCCCTCCCAAAATATTTATTTAGTATTCAAATGTTAAAACCATTGACTGTATAAGAGAACTGGACAAAGTGAGTGTGATGTCACCCATGCAAAATGGTTTACTTCCGGCTCCAACCATCGATTGTAACCCGTCGACAGTGACTGGTCTGAGATGCTCTGAGTCACATTTTGAGAGGAACTAGTCATGAGTGAGCTTGTTGGAAGTCCACACCGCGAAAATCTGTCAATCAAACTTTCGAGGCGGGGCCAGCGGGCATCACATGTTTTTACTAAGGCATCTGATTGGTCATTTAAGATCTGTGTCCGATAAGAGCAAGAATTGTTATTCTGAAAAACAAAATGCTTGAGTAATACCTGCTTATTTCTAAATAGACTATGAGAATTTGACTTATTGGAACCAGCAGGGTCTTCCTGTTAGGAGCACAAGGGGGGAGGGGTCAAGCTGTTTATTGTTTCTACAGTAAATGGCTCTAACCAAATAAAGTCAATTCAGTCGCATTTTGTCAGCATGTAAAAGCTGCCATATTCAAGCCAGCAGAAACAACATACTTTTATTGAAGCATCTGACTCTCTGCAGTTTATGTCTTGGAGAAATTGCACTACAATCAGGATTAACATGATCATGTTTAACCCTATACAACCATTTGTATCATGCTTGAACACATTTCTGAAACTCCTATTTCATTAGCATGATCCAAACCTTCCTAAAAAACCCATGGATATGACTTGGTACATGTTTTCAGCACTGCAAGTCATTAGCATTCCACTGGGGGCTGTAGAAAGGCTTTTCCTGACCATTTCAAAATGGCTACTTCCATGAAATCTCAAGAACACTTTTGGCGGGAAAAGTTTAGCTAATTTTTTATTTTTTTTTTTACTTTTTGGTGAGAATAACTCATCAATTGTTATTCATTTTTTTACATAACTTCTTGCTGTGTTAAGAATGCAAAATTTTTTGATGGTTAATTATTTATAATACAGTTACACCATGTTTAAAATATGTAGATCAAATTCCAGACAGTAGGTAAAGACTGTTTTTATTTTTATTTATTTTTTTTTTGTATTTATGTCAATATTTTTGCATCTTAAACTAACCTCATTGTGAACAAAAACTTACCAAATCTCATAATTGAAACTGACTGCATCTCATTAAAAAAAATTGCAAACATTTTTGTGGATTTCATCAAAGGGTTTAAAAAATATGTTGTTTCCCCCCAAAATATGACTCTCCTGTCAATTCTTTGACACAATGAGCTTCACAGGGTCAAAAACAGGCAAGTTATTTGACATATAGAATGACTGAGTAATAGTTGTTTAGTTCTCAATGAATTTTATGGGATTTTGCCTTGTTGGCGGGCACTTCCTGTTTGAACACAATGGGGGAGGAGTCACTAAGTCCAGTTCGCATTTACAGTCAATGGTTAAAATGCAGGATAACTTTGTGAGAGATTGGAAAACAAGTGGAAGTTATTAAGAAAAGATTGCACCCCACAAAAAATGGGACTTCTAGATGCTCTAGTGCAGGGGTCCCCAAACTTGTTCTTTGGAGGGCCACATAACTGTTTTCTTATCTGTTTGGGCCGGGTCGGTTTGAAGGCTAACGGAAAAAATGTAACAATCACAACCTAGACGTAAACATTTTTGACTTTCCAAAAAGCCACACATAGCCAATTTTAAATATTTCATTTATTTGATCTTCACAAAAAAAAAAAAAAAATACTTAAAAAAAAGATATATATCATTACCTGTAATAATGCTTGTGTGAACGCTGCAAGATAACTTTGGCCGCCGAAGATGCTAGTGCTGATAGCTGAAGATGCTCAAAATTAATAGCTAAAAGCTCTAAAGCTGATAGCAAAAAATGCTGAAGTTGATAGCTAGCTAAAATGTTAACTAAATACCAAGCTAGCCTGAAAAACTAAAAAAATTTTACCTAATGGCAAATTAGCCTAAAAAAATGGAAAAATGTCTAATTTAACCAAAACAGCTAGGATAAAGTTGAAATATTAGCTAAACTCCAAATTAGCCTAAAAACTGAATAAAAACTAAATCAACCAAAACAGCTAGCATGTAGCTGAAATATTAGCTAGATGTCAAATTAGCCTAAAAAATTGAAAAAAAATCAAATTTAGCCAAATCAGCGAGCATAAAGCTAAAATATTAGCTAAACTCCAAATTAGTATAAAAATGGAAAAAAGTCTATTTTAGCCAAGACAGCTAGCATAAAGCTAAAATATTAGCTAAACTCAAAATTAGCCTCAAAAAGCCTAAATCAACCAAAACAGCTAGCATGTAGCTGAAATATTAGCTACACTCCAAAATAGCCTAGAAATCCTTAGTAACTGCCAAAACAGCCAGAAAAGCTAGCATTGAAAGAGTTGAAGAGCTATGGACATCCAAAAGAATGTATGGAAGAAAAATAATAATAGTAAAGAAATAAAGAAAAAGTAATTCACTGCAGCTGAATGCTATAAAGCATTCACACATTATGCCAATAAATAGTCTATCCTCTTCCGTCATATTCAGACTGCAGAAGGGGGAAATTAAATGTTACGTCCTATTTGGGTCTCGATCGGCCAGATTGACCAAAAATAAAAATTATGCGTTTTTTCTTTTTTGTATTTTTTTTCTCCATTTAGGTACCCGGCCTCAGTTAATCATTCAGTGCAATTCCCTTTTTCTAACATTTTTTTTTTAAATAATGAACCCTTATAGTCCCAATATTTTTTCTTCAAAGGATTTGTGTGATTATTTTAAAATGTAGGTGGTATCTGTTTAAAAATTTGATGACAATCTTTTTCTGCAAAGAGGTTCAGATAATAAGTTCTCATCAATCAATAACACGGATCAATTTCTACCGAAACTAAAAAAACTTTGAGGGAAAGTCTTTTGTAAAACCAAATAAAAATGAGAAACCTGGACAGGCTGCAGTGATCAAAGCATTGTTTTTCATCAACATCCGTTCCTCCACCAGGAGCTGATGCTCCACAAAGATCACAGTTTGCTCTCAGGGTTACTGTTCAGACAAGACCGTCACTTACCTATAAAATGGATCACGCTGATGAACACAAATCAGCATCATCACCTCACACCTGTCTCCTCTGAAACAACACAACTGTAGAAATACTGGGATGAATCCACTACGACTTCACACTTCAAAAAAATGTTGTCATGGAGTCATAACTGTCTCAACTTGTGTCTCACCTATTATAGACACTGAATAACACGCCACTGATATGTTGTCATGAGTCCTATTACATTGCTAGTTTGCTGTAAGTTACTTGTCGATTGCTTTTTGTACATGAGACGACTACTCTACATCGAATCAGAGAAAATGTCGGTGCTAAAGTGTCTAGAATAAAGATGCGGACGAATGGAGTTCACTGGATATATGAGCGAGGTGCTTCTGGCACACCCAAAAATACGACAGGAGCGTTCATTTATCTTCTTTAAAAGAGTGAAAGAAATAAATTATTGACGGCAACTTTGTGCCAAAAAACAGAATGTGTGACAGAGGGTGAAATCAAGTGCAAGGCCCCAGAGTGCCTTGGCAAGATGTTGAAACTTTCTGTACTATTTTCTTTTTTCATTTGTCCTAAATAACTTTTTCCTCACAATCAGCTGTACTTCTTTGCTTCTTGAGCCTGAAGGTCATTTGGAAAGCAGAAAAAGCCAGCATAAAGCTTTCCATGTGTCTTCTCAGCAAGCAGGGACCCTTATGCTACGTTCACACCGGCCCCCGAAATCCACGTTCAAGCAACCACTTTCATGTAAACAAGCATATATGTGCGGTTCGGTTCAAAACTCTCCAGTTGTTTTTGGCCAATAATTGAACACGCGGAGTCCTGTAGAAGTGTACTCTGTGAATTTGATTGGGGGGTCACTTGTGTGGAGCGGTCCCTAAAATAAAATATTGTTTCCTCACTTCAGTACAAGCCAGGTTTCTACTTTCTTTCATTCTTTTTAGTATTTATTTTATTCATCTATTTATTTATTTATTTTTTTTTTTGTTTGTTTTACCAAACCTTGGTGTGGCAATATGTTGAACAGTGTTTGTCTGCGTGTGTGGAGGGGAGTGGGGAGTTTTTCCTTGAAAAATCTCTTGTTCTTTGTTTTTAAAACTTGATTATGTTTTATTTAAGCACCTTGAGTGGAATGGATTTTTTGGAAAGGTGCTTTACAAATAAAGTTTGATTTGTTAAGCAAAAAAAAAAAAAAGAGAATGGGATGTTTTAGAGTTTAGATCACACTTGGTTACTTTAAAAATTGTTTCCTTAAAAGAGTTTGGAAAATTCCTGCCTGTGAGTTTATAAAGATGTTAATTTAGTCAGAAATGTGTGTTTACATCAGCCGAGTGTTAGCATTAGCCTTAGCATTAGAAATTCCATTAAACGTTAGCATTAAACTTTAGCTTCATATACTAGATTGATCTCAATTTTTAAGAATCGATTATTGATCCAGTATGCTTAAATCGATTCAAGTCGATTTTAATCAACCCAGCCCTACATTCTTGAGCTGGCATCACACGCCGGGTGTGAACGTAGCATTAAATTCAAGCTAAAGATTAGTCCCTGGCTGTTCATTTCACCCTCACCTTTGATTAGCATTTGGCTTACAAACATGGTCTGTTCTTCACTTTCATTCATCCCTCACATCACGTTTTTAACTTATTTGCACGATTTAAAAGTTTTTCTTACAGATTAACACCTCTAAGAGCTTCATGTGCGCATGATTATACCCAAAACAGCCCTGCTCTTAGTACGCTTTCAATACAGACATGAATTGTTTCCATTCAAGTCCCTAAGTTGGAGATTCACAGTGAGTTGAGCGAGCAGCGTGGGGTAAAATCCAGCCCTTCAGAAATAACCGTATGATGGGTCAAAGGCATCGCAAGCGTCAGTGTCCAAGCTTCCAAGCTTCCTTCAGCCGGTCCGGCAGCTGCATGGGGGGGTGAAATGGTCAAATCGATGCACATTCATTCAGATTGCTCCACTTATTTTGTCCAGTATTAGATTGAAAAAGGAAAAAAAACAAAAAAAATCAAGACAAGCGGAGAGAGGAAGAGTTCATGCCTGTTCTCCTTTTATATCCTCAGAACACGTGTTTGTTAGAAGCTCACCAAGGCGTAGACCATACTACAGCATGAAAAGAAGTTCACACATCAAAACACTTCTGGGAACTTCAGTGCTGAATTTGTGGTGAGAGAACGCAAACTCACCTGTAGAGATAGTAGAAGAAAGAGATCAAATAGAAGCCCAGCTTGCACCAGGACTCCTTCTGGCAGTAGTTGAGAATGTCGGCGTTCATCACGCTGACGGGATCGTACATCACCTCCGAACCGTCCGCGGGCCGGTGGAAAAACCTAAAAAAGACACCGGGCTTCTTCGGTTAACCGCTCAAACGCAGCTACTGGGACATCTGCCGTGGGACCGTACCTCCACAGATGGTAGAAGAGCAGCGGGATATTGAGGCCAAGTGTGACCCACTCTCCGGCACACATGAACATGATGCAGAAGAGCCCGTGGATGGAGTACTCCGGTACCACCAGCTAATCAGAACACATACAGACACGCCGTTACGGGTCTGCTTTTTCGTGCATTTTCACAAAGACACCCAAAAACTATTTACGCTCCGTTGCGTGGTGTGACAGAATCACAGTCTATGAACTGAAATCACACCGAGAGGCAAACACCCTCACACAGAAGGTGCTAACGTTACTCATGGCTGCAAAAAAAAGGGTTTTTATAAGTTTTAAACTTCCCTGGAACCAAATTACTGTCGTCTTTTTGTGTTTTTGTTTTTTGTCGCTGCTGGCCAGTGATGATGAGCAGTTATGAAACAATCTCGCTGAATATAGCTGAGGTTTTTCACCCCATGGACAAAAAATGTACATTAAATTGGAAACATTTCACAACTTTACATATTACTGACTTTTGTGGACTAATAACGGCAAAACTTTGTTCTATTCAGACAATCCAGCTTGTTTTCCAACTCTTCTGATCCTTGATGATACCTGGATCGAGTGTGTTCAGTCATTTCAAATATCAAATCCATCCATTTTCAGAACTTGTTAAATCTCTTTTGGGGTCAGAGAGTTGCTGGAGCCTATCCTAGCTACTGTTTGACAAAAGTGGGGTACACCCTGCCTGGGCAGGTCGCCAGTTCGAGCCACATGCCACACTCAAATTCATACCTAGGGACACTTTAGAATAAACAATTAACGTATGAAGCATGTTTTTGGATTGTGGGAGGAAGATCCATGATCCAGATCCATGTAATCCACCCATTAAATAAGTCAGGGAAGCTGCTGACCGAGCCGTGTCGATTGTCAGAGTCAGCAGCTCCCTGCTGACCAAAACTAACTAAAGAAAACAAATAAACAAAGCCTGCAAACCAAGACTACCAAGGGCCAACTCCAAACTAAAATAACAAAACCCAGCAGTGTAAAACTGCTGAGGATAAAGAGGGGAAAAAGATTAAATATTAGCTAAACCTAAGCCTAACCCTCTGAATTTTTTGAAAATTACTATAAAAGATTAAAACAGCCCATGAAAATATTTAAAGACTTATTGCTAATCTATTTATAATTTTGAAATTTGAAGACTTTCTCATTCATTTCCTATGGGGCATATTTTGCTCAATATATCAAAACTATAAAGTTTATGAATACTAAAAATACAAATACTGAACAAGCTGAACATTTTGAAACCAACAAATCGTTGAAAGTGTGATTACATTACAAACGTAGCGAGGAGAATCACTCCGGCATGCAACAGAAGCTATACATGAAATCCTTGAGGATTGATGTTTGTTGTGTTTGCAGAATGCATCTGTTTTAGTGCATGCAGGAATTCATATGAAGGGCTCCGCCTACAAATGATGAGGTTAAAGAAGAAACTGAACGTATTACAAATGTACTCTGCCTCTGTGACAGTTCTAGTAATATAAAGGCTGTACAAAAGAACCAAAATGATAAATAAAACACTTGTGATTTATTCCTTATTTATATAAATGTGGTCTATTAATGTTTGAACAATGCATCGAAGACTGTGCATTCAGTAGCTTCATAAAACCTCACTTATTATATTCATAACCTAAAAAAATGGGAAAAAAGTGACATAAAAATATTAAAATGTTTGGTACCAAAGCAGCACATTATTGGTTGCTTTTTAGCCCATTTTCTTCCTCTAAGAAAATGTCAAAAGGTCAAAACCGCACAAAACTCAAGGACAAGAGAATTGTCTTCTTTGCATTTCTATCCCATTACATCTATAGAGCTGTAATGGCAGGTTGTGCTGACAGGCTACATATGAATCAGAGTGCGTCACGGGCCTCACAATTGTCAGCGAGACAAGCGGTCATGCCTGTCTAAAGCCCCTCTGCTTTAGTCACTGAGCAGCAGAAGGGAGAAACACCTATTACTCACTCTGCGAAGCAGGTTGCAGATCCTTTCGATGTTGAGGATCCTCTCTCTCTGTGGATCAGATGCAAAACGAGTCTGGTCAACAGTCTGCATATTTATAGCTGCAGGAAAGACACTACAGGCTGTCAGGTTACCAAAAAAGTGCTAAGACATGCTTTTCTACATGAAAAATCTGCTGTTTTTCATGTTCTGCATCATGACAAAATGAGTTTTCTAGCAGGTCTGAAATTTTAATAGAAATGATAATTAAATATGAACTAAAAAGAAATGCAAAAAACGGGAAAAAAAGGTGGAAAACATCAGCAGAGACCAATAAAAACAATTTTCCTGCACATCAGTCAATCGAAAAGCTAGTTCAAACAATTGGGAGTCCATCGCTATAGAGAGAGAACAGCTAGCACTAAAAAAAACAACATTTTGAATCCTAAAATAGGTGAACATGCCAGAAAGTTTAAGATTATGTTTAAAACAAAAACATGGAGGATGCAAAAATGCAAACATGCACAGGTTTGGTATGCCCAACCTCAAATTTGAGCTTTAGCATCAACATTTCTAATAAAAAAAGCAAAAAAAAAAAAAAACAAATAAACTGACACACACATTTGCAATCTAAAAAAAAAGCAATAAACTTATAAATTATTCAACATGTATTTATTCTGGATGCAATTGTCTTTAAAGTGTGTTACTATTTGCTCTGTTGCCATTCAAGACTTTCTTTTGTGGTGAGGTTAAATCTTTACTATGAGGTGTAACAATTAACTGATTACTTAATGAATCTATTTCTATTCTTTTGATCCAACCAGGTCAGTCGGAGGCAGAATCTATCGACCAATAACATTAAAAATGTTATTTCAAAATGAGATGAATCGATTTTGGAAAATGCCATCTAAATTGAGGTTTGGTAGGTTTATTTTACATCAGAGTACCATCACAGTTGTCATGGTTCCACTGTCAGTTACTACCTCTGACCACAAGAGGGAGCCCTCCCCAGAATTTTAACCCTACTACAACTCCCATCAGCCACTGCCAGGGCTTCCTTTCTGCACAGCTGGTCTCCATCATCCTCAGTATTGTTTAGCATTTAAAGCCACTTCTTCAGTGCGGAGTCTTGTTTTTGCCTGGCAGACAGTCTTGCTCCAAGTTTTTGACCTTGGCCTGTTTTTCCGCACCATTAAAAGCCACGTTTGGTCCGTGTCTTCTTTCAGCTCACAAGTCGCTTGTGGTCAAAAGATTTTCTTTACAGTCCAATGTGTGGAAGACGTGTGACCATACAGTGTGGTAGAATGTTCTAATCATTATTTTTATGTGGAAAAACAACAGTGAGCTGAACTTTATGAAACTAAAATGTGAATGGATTTGACATTTATTCTTGTTTGTTTGAATACATATTTAAATAACACTTGATTATCTTGTTAGAAATACAAGCAATCTTCAGTACCAGGTATTTATCTGAGTCACACTGATTGAATTGTTGGCTACAGATGTCCTAGATCTATTTCAGTCAGTGAATCGGATCATTCAAAATGGACCAATCCTGACTATGACTCAGATCTGCAACCACAAATATCGAATGGTTGTTAAAATGAATAGTTACACCTCTACTTTTTGCTTTAAAAAGAATGCATACCCACTTGTAAACAACCCACCCAGCGGTTAGCTGCAAGGCAAAGTGAATGGAGTTTCCTCTTTTTTCTCCATTTAAATATAATATGCAAATTTGGTTTTGAAAAATTACAACTTTTTAAGATTATAGTTATAGTAGAAAAGTACTGAGAAAGGAGCCTTAAAGTATCATGTTGCTTTACATTAGTTGACAGCGTTATCTCAGTAGAACTTCACATTTTTCCCTTTAATCCTTAACTTTTATGTAAGTGAACCTCAGCCCTGACACTGGGGAACATACAGTAAACACTGAAACCCCTCAGTCTAATGGAACTCTGTTTTTTTCCAAATCTTGACACCTTTGATCATAAAACTGAAGGATGTTGTCACACCGGTGGATTGGCTGCATTGATCAATGCAGGAGCATCTGCTTGATTGTGATGTTTGGATCTTTGAGGTGAAGCCTGCAGCTCCGACTCCCCCGCGGGCCGCAGAGGAGAAACTGCTTTGGAATGAACGACATCCATCTTTCACAGCATCGATAAACCTGAAGACGGAGGGTCCTCGGGGAGATGTTTTACTCGCTTGTTTATTGATCACTCGATAAGACAAATGAGATGTTTTGCTCCGTCACCTAGATTGCTCCGTTTTCATCCAGAGCGGGAAACAAAAGCACCAATTAACCAAGAGACAGATCATTCATTTGGTTTGCTAAATCTTCTGAAAAACAGATGCTAGCATCGTCCCATAGCGGGACAGCTTCAGGTGAAGATACAGCCATGTGATCTACAACTTGGCTTGTTATTGGAGCAGTAAATCTGAACTCTTTTCTGGAGTTCGTAACAAACTGTTTTAATAAAGAAACATCAGTGAAGGAACACATTGAGGGATGGAAGGAGACAAAAGGCCAAAAATAGTTCCATATTCCAACAGATCAAACTGTTCATCTCCACTAGTGACATCAAATGTTCAGGTTATCATCGGCGCCTTCAGATAAACACCTCCACCAGGAAAGCTGCAGCTGAAAATCAAAGCAAAAATGGAGATGGAGTTCTGCTTTCCAGGTGGTGCAGTTGTTGTTTCCACTTCCTGCGGCTGGCACACCTCCACACTCCCACAGTCTGCTGCAAACTGTTTCCTCTCCCACTCCTCATCACTCTCTCAGCTCAGATGAAGGCTCCTATGACTGCCAGAACATTAGCTTTCTTGTGAAAAGATATTCGCAGCTGCTGCTGACTCGCCACAGAAAGACGGCACTCTCTTCTGCTTCACCACCAAGACCGAAAACCTCGGGGAAAGTGTCTGCTTTAAAAGATCAATTAGTCTCTTAAACGCTGTACTGTGAGCTGCAGGTTGGTTTTGCAGGTGTAACACCTGAGCGGGTTTTTGATTTGACAGGCATCGCTGTACAAATGCTAGCTTCATGTCGGCGGATATCTGTCGCTGATTAAAACCAACATCTTAGCTGAGCGATGATTGCTTTAATCTGCATACAAATGAGTTCTCAAGAAAATGTTACGTCGGCCCCGTTATAAAAACCCATAAAAATTTAAGTCGTATTAAAGTTCCACTCTGATCATCTTTTGTTTTCAAAGTGTTACCAGTGGTCGTTTAACTTTGATTATGCTGTTTTTATCCAAAATCAAACAACGTCTGGTATTTCTAGGACATAGTTTCTGTAGAGCAGGGTGTCAAAGTCAATACACAAGGGGCCAAAATCCAAAACACGCCATAGGAACAGGATAAACATTTATTGAATGCTCTAAAACTAAAATTTCAAAACTTTAAAAGCATAACTTTTTAACATAATTATGAATAATAAAAAAGTAGGAACATTATTCTAGAATAAATCAATTTAAATCTTTAATAGATTTTACTCTCCATAAAAATTTATTTTGTCAAATATATATAAATTTGAAATAAAAGCAAGATAACATTGTGGCATTAATAACAATTAAATGAAATAAACTGGAGGGCCGGGTATTATTACCTGGAGGGCCGGATCTGGCCCCTGGGCCTAAACTTTGACACATGTGGTGTAGAGCAATAGTAATTCATTGGAAATTCACTTCAGAGTTGTGGGCAGGACTATTGACGCAGAGTAAGCCTGCACTCATTTCCCATCATCCCTCAACGTAAAGCAGGATTCTAACTGGCGTTCAAGTGGCCACTTCCAACGAAAAGTCTATAGAAACCACAGTTCTGAGCTTCCGAGGCCGGAACTCTCATGATTGTGTGTCACTATGCAAGTTTTTAAATCGGGCTTTCATTGATTGTGTGCTGAAAGTTCACCTGGTTGAACTTCTTGATGCTTAATCACGACAACGCAGCACTGTGACCAATCGGGAATTTAGATTTGGCAGTGAAGGCAGCGTCTGTTTCACAAGTGTCAACTGTTGTAAACATGATCACGAAGGAGAAATTAATAAATGTGTTTTTTCTGCCCAGACAGGATATTATGACATTAAGAAGTACATTTATAGGAACAGGGTTTTTAAAACAGGAACCCTGTAGGAAGATTTGAGGAATTTACGCTGCTTTGACTTTTTCCAGTTGAAGGTGATGGACGAGCCCTAGCAAACAGTAAAAAACACAAAAGAAGGAGAATCCCCTCCCTGCCACCGCCTGCTTGTCTGGCGCATGTCAGGTGTGAACATCACCAGCTGAATGCACCTTCACAAACCCAAGGGTGAATGAGGCAAATGGTGAGCAACACTGGAGCTATCTAGGGTTGGCCACCGAAGTTCGGTTTCAAGTAGGAATTGTTATAATTTACGCGGTTCTACCCAAACCGAAAGAAGCTGCTGTAAACGGTGCCACATTAAGTTTCATTGAAGGCCTAGTTGTCTTAGGACATGTCAGTCATTTCAGCTCCATTCAGTACTTTGAAGTTCTAGCCAATTCCTTTGCCTCTCCTGTGATAGTGGGCGGTGCTCATATAAGACCGCTGACGGGGCGAGCACGAGAGCGCATGCCACGCAGCGCTCAAATGTCTGGCTGCATTTCACAGAAGTTTGACAGGTCGCTGCCAATCAGGAATGTGACGTTTTGAGTGACTTGATCAGCGGGTAAAACATGAATCAAATATGAGGGTTTTGTCCTGTAGCAGCGCGGCGGTTCTCTGAATGCAGACAGACTTCAGCGGAGCTCGCTCGCTCAACACGCCGGGAGAGAGACAGGCGGAGCGCAGACAGAAAGCTCGGCTCTCCTGAACTGTGTTGTTTTATCTATTTTCATCGAGACAATAATAATAATTGAGAACAAAAGGTCCCCTATTTTTCCTCCTCTCAGGTTAATGCGAGACAGCCATCGAACTCAGACACAGAGACACAGAAACACAGCGGAACCCGCTGTCATATCCCCAAGTGAGATCCAGACACGTGAGGATCACATTTTTGACAAGAGGCAAGAAGCCAATTCGACACACGACAAAAGAGGCCACCGGTTTGCGGGACAGAGGGGCAGACCGCCGGTTTGCGCAAAACAGGAGCGAACAGTCGGTTTACGCGAAAGACGGGCGAAAACCACAGGTTAGCACAAAAGAGGGGCAAACCGCCGGTTAGCACGAAAGAGGGGCAAACCGCCGGTTTGCGCGTAAGAAAGGAGGGGCTCAGAGGTTTGGGAGGTCTGATTTATTTGAAACTGCCAGCAAATCAAAAAACTTGACACCCAAAACGTCAATTTTTGACCCAGACGTCTTAACCATGCGTCAATATGTGATGAAGATGTAAGCATAATTTTTTTATTACTGAAGTACTAACATTGGCACCAATTAGGGACCGAAACCAAAGAACCGCTTTGGCGGAAAAAAACCCAATAGGTGCCCAAACCTAGAGCTATACAGCTGTACAGTTTTTGGCCAAATTCCAGCTAAGATGAGAAAAAAGAAGATGTACATGGATCTATTTGTCTAGTAGATGCATCAGAACGGAGCAAATGTGATGTGCAGACTTTAGCACCTACTGTAAATCACAAATCAAACTAATTTTTTCGTCTGCTCCTGATTTACAATTTCAACAGAGAAATACTCAGACATGCAATTTTAAGTGTCATTATCTTTATAAATGTCCTCCATCATGACAAAACATGTGAAAAACACCAAAAACACTATTTTGATTAGAGTGAGTCTTTAACTGCTCTGATTATCTCCTGGTTCTTCCTTTAAAAGTCTTATAATAAGAAGAAACATCTAAAGTCTGAATGATGACTGTGCTGTTTTTGGGTGTTCGGCCTAATTCGTCTGAAGTGATGTTACCTGACAAAAGCCTTTGAGAGGTAAACTCAAAAACGGGACCCCTCTTTGAAGGGAATGACAGCGCGATGGTTGTTGAAGGAAGAGAAGCAGCAGGGTTCTTACCGCTCTGGTGGGATTGCTCTGATCGATGGGGTTTTTGAAGTCTGTGCGGAGCTCATCAAACGCAATGATCTGCAGAATAATGTTCACATGTGAGAAAAAAAAAAAAAGTTAGTTTCCACTGAGATAAGAGGGACACACAAACACCGGCATCAGTCTTTTTGATACAGTTTCCATCCCCAGATTAACAAAAATTGTGATTTTTTTTGGACCACTTCCAGCAACCTGTGGTGCATGTGTGCATATTTACAGGTAAAACAGTTTCTTCCCAACATCCTGCTTGCTGCTGATTCGTACTCTCTGACTGAACACACCTTATTTCAGTGACCAGCGGGGAGTGCTGGGAAACCGGCATGGTTTGTTGCTTTTAAAGCCATTTGTCAGTTTGTCCCCTCTGTGAGCTCCTTCAGTGAACTCCTCTAAAGCCAATCTTTAAGTGAGATCATATCTGGAAAATAATTAAACTTGTCAGGGTTCCAGACTACATTATTAATTAAATGTAATATCGATTATGACTAAGTATTGAACCCACGGTGCAACTTTCATTAGAGGCATTATTTATGGGTTTTTTTTGTTAAGTTTCCCTCTTAAATATTAAAATGTCATTTTGCAAGTATGTGGCAGTGAGAGAAATCCAGCTTTTAGCCCTTTAACACCAGAGCCCTGACCAGTGAACCCCAAAACACTCTTTGACATACCCGATCAGCATGAATCAGATGATTCTGACGCTGAGAAAAGTGGCTTTTCAGATCGACTTTGTACAAATATGCAAGATGAATTCAGTCAAATGTTGCATATTGGTGAAAAGCCATTATTCTTTGCACCCGAATCAGCTGGAATTATTTTAATAGAATACACAGTTAAAGAGCTGCAGTAGTCAAAAGAACGTCAAGTTTCCGTGTTAAAAGATTAATGTCTCTCAACAGGTATTTCGAAGGACTCTGTTTTTGGCCATGCATTACTTTATTATTTATTACATCTTTAGAAGCACTTTCCCTTTTGCTTGTTCGGTCTGCAGATTGCTTCTCCTTTTGAAGCAAATCTGAACCAATTAGATATTGTCTTCTTGAAAGCAAACTCAGGTTTGTTTGAATATAAACAGGCTAACTAAAGAGTGACACTACCCAGCCAGCAAGGCCAAGTGGGCCCCATATGGTTTAAAGGTGGGCAGAACATGTGGGCCCCAATTGGGTTTGTCCGCAGTTTCCGTGGTGGCCCCAGCTGTGTTTGCCCACATTAGCTTAGGTGGCTATGTTAGCCAGCTGCCTGGTGGACAGCGCAGCGAGCTCCAATCCCCAGAGTCCACTAAAGCAAGCAAGTTCTGCCACCCAGGACTCAGCTAAGCTAGCAGGGTCGCTGTCCAGGCTTCCAGTCCCTGGGCAGCGGAGCCAATGTGGGCAAACCCAACTGGGGCCACCACGGAAACTGCGGACAAACCCAATTGGGGCCCACATGTTCTGCCCACCTTTAAACTATATGGGGCCCACTTGGCCTTGCTGGCTGGGTAAAGAGTGAAACTGTAGTGACGAAAGAGTGACACCAGAGTATCAAAATATTGACACTAAAGAATGTCACAAAAGAGATTAAAGTGACACTAAGATACTTAAGAGTTATTAAAAGTTTGTCTATAGTGACTGAACAGAAACACTAAATTGACAAGAGTTACTAAAGTGAGTAAAGAGTGACACCAAAGTGACTTAAGAGTGATGCTTAAGTGATAAAAAGATTGATTTTAAAGAGTGATACAAAGAGACTAAAGAGTAAAAGACTAGAATAGAGACACTAAAGTGACTAAAGAATGTCACTAAAGAGATTAAAGTGACACTAAGAGACTAAAGAGTCACTAAAAGATTTGTGTCACTAAAGTGAGTGAATAGAGACACTAAAGTGACACCAAAGGGACTAAAGAGTAATGCTAAAGTGACTAGATTGATACTAAAGCATGATGTAAAGAGTGTTACCGATGTGATTAAAGAATGTCACTAAGAAACCAATCAGAGACGCCAAAGAGATCAGAGTGTCACTAGTGTAACTAAGGAGTGACACTAAAGTGACTACAGAGTCAAGTAAATAAAGAGCATCACTAAAGAGACTAAAGAGTTGACCATGTTCAGTCTTAGTTTTACTCCAAAAGTTGTGGGAAAAGATTTCAATTTTTTAGCAACCTTTATTTAAGTGAAATGAGTTTGTTCAAATTTATTTGACCCCCCCAATGAAACCAGAATGCTGCCAAAGTGTAATTTGGCATGATTTGACATACATCTTAGATATCTCCTCTTAGCTGACCTCATCTTATAAACATTCTACTCTGGCTGATTACTGCATTTTTCATGGTATAAGTCTTAGTTTATTGCATGGTTTGGCCTCGGTATGACGTGTCCCAGGTACCACAACAAAAAAATCATTGTAAATGAAAGGCTTCTGCCTTCAAAATTGTCAAACTCATATGTAGTTACAAGTTTATACAACCATTGTCTGGCTCTATGTACAAAATACGCATCGACTGAATGCGCGTTGAAAGCTAAAGCAGTTCATTTTTGGCCAATCAGGGACTCAGAGTGAAGTATGGACGACGCCCCCTCTAATTCACGGAAGTTCCGACTGTTTAAAAATGGATCATGAAGGAGAAATTAATAATTGTGTGAATGTAAGCATTCACACTATAGTGGTTCTCGTGCTCCTTTCAGTACGTTTTTTGGCACGTAAAAATTCAATCACACTTTCATCAATTTTCAGCAATTTTGGGATCAAAACGTTCAGCTAGGAAATTAATAAGAAAGTCCTCAAATTAAAAAAAAATCAAGTTTATTAGCAACAAGCCTTTGATATATTCAAAGGCTTTGTTTTAATCTTTTATAGTAATTTTCAAAAAAATTGGAGTGTAGCTAATATTTTAGCAACATGCTAATGTTTTTGGTTAATTTGTTATCTACTGAGGTTTTTATAGGCTAATTTGGAGTTTAACTAATATTTTAGCAATATGCTAACATGTTTTGGCAAATTTGTTATCAATTGGAGTTTTTTAGGCTAATTTAGGGTTTAGCTTCTATTTTAGCAACAGGCTAACGTTTTTGATTAATTTACATTACTGAGGAATTTTGGGCTAATTTGGGGTTTAGCTAGGATTTAAGCAACAAGCTAGCTTTTTTGGCTAATTTGGCATCTACTTTGTTTTTTGTTTTTTTTTGGGCTAATTTAAAGCTTAGCTAATGTTAAAGCAACAAACTAAATATTTTTGAAAAATTGGCACGTATAAGGGATTTTTAAGCAATTTTACAACAAATTTTTCAGAAATTTAGATCAACTTCAGTGCTCTTTCATAGTTAAAAAATGTACAGCCTTTTAGCAGATTTAACATATTGGAAATAGCTTTTACATTTTCAGAAATTAAGTAAACTGCGTCATCATTTCACTTCAGCATCTTCAGTGACTACTTTCAGCAAAAAGCATTCACACCAGCAGTATCGCAGGTATTGCAACTTTTCTAGTTGCTGTTTGTGGCCAGCGGGAATTCTATGATACCAAGTCTTTCATATATCAGAATAGGGCTGTAAAGAAAAACCGTAGAGCAAGATTTTCTAGATTTGCATCGCTTCGACAATTGACATCGAGCCTCTTCCAACTGTAGGTGGACATGCACTACCAAACACTAGAAAAATTATATTTATTTATTTTTTATTTATTATATTTGGTAAAAGTACAGCTAAATCTACCTAAAACAGGTTTTTTGTATCATCGTTTTGCAAAAGACAGATCACTTTTCTTTCTTTTTTAGCAGGTTTCATAAGCAAATTAAATCATAAAATTTGTGTCCAAAGTCAAACTATTGTGTTTGTGTCCAGGAAGCCAATTGTTGGAAACAACTGTGGGGAAACACAGACCCTTTGACATATCATTGTTCAGTAAATGTTCTTTTCTTTAAAAGCGGTCCGTGTAAAAGATCAATAAAAGCCGTGTTTCTTATCCTAAAAGCCACCTGCTCTGCACGCCGTCAGCCTTTTAGCAGAAAAGTGCAATTCTGACGGCTGACTATGAAAACCACTAAAGAAAGCGATCAACTTTAATGATTCACTGGCTAAAAAAAGAGACATTTTGTGCGTGTAATAGAAGCAGTCCTGGTAGATTCCCTTTACAGCTCCCCCTCATCATCTCTCACACATGCTCCCGTGTAAACAGATGCAGTTTCCATGGCGACGCGGTGAGTCCCTCAGCGAGCACCATGGTTACTCCAGCAGTGAAAAAAACATTGTGAATGGTTGGGAGCATATATAGCTGGGGTGCTGCACCCTCAGCAGCAGGGGGGATGGGGAGAACAAATTCGAGGTTTGATGAGCTCTCCAGTGGCACGGCGGAGTCAGACGCAGGCCTCTCGCCGTCTCATTCGCACACAGACACACTGACTGACTCATATGTAGTCTCACCCACTCAGTCACTTGGTACGTTAGTCATTTCAAGTCTTATGTCTATAATGATGCGTTTCATATTTCCCATTATTCCCGTTTCCATGCAGCGAATGCTAAAAGGTGAGCGGCGGTGTTTGTTGAGTCTGGACCGGTGGAGGCTTCAGACTTGGTGCACGACTCTCCAGCGGCGGCTGTGCAAATTCCACTTGAGAGGGGAGAAACATTTACAAGCGCCCGGCGTCCGGATTTACGATGGCTGTGTTTTGCCGCCCATGCTCAGTTTGCCAAAGCCTGAGCACTTTGTGTGTGGACGTGTTTACCGGGGGTCTCTGGGATTATTGACTGCTTCCGATTCGGCGGGCAGGAGCCAGCTGCAGCTGGAGGACTTTTGTCAAACGTGCAGCTGCGTGTCAAAACTCCTATCATCTTCTGATCTAAACCTGTGGCATTTTCTAGGTCTTAGTTTCTGCAA
This sequence comes from Oryzias javanicus, assembly GCA_003999625.1. Classification (NCBI taxonomy): domain Eukaryota; kingdom Metazoa; phylum Chordata; class Actinopteri; order Beloniformes; family Adrianichthyidae; genus Oryzias; species Oryzias javanicus. Next base: position 8,549,656 of record CM012450.1, read on the forward strand.
CAGATCGGCATGATCCAAGGGGTGGACTGCTGGAGTAAGCCTGCACTTACGTCCCATCATCCTTCAGTTTACAAGCTCTCCCCGTAGCTTACAGCCTCAATATTGGAGCTATCCAGACAATTGGAATAAATTACACTCAGAAATGCAAATTTGAGCTGAATTTTCTTTAAAAAAAAGCTACAAGAACATGTTAAAAACACCTAAAAAAAATAAAAGCTGGTTAGCAATCAGTTTGAGGATTTCAATTAGACTTAACGCTCCCCCTATAGGGGTTTGTAGCTGTCAGTGTGTAGGTGGAAGCATTTGAAGGCGGGCGTTCATAAGTGCTCATTTCAGTGCTTCTCTGAGCCACTCACCTGCCAGATGACGAAGAAGATGAGGGCGGCGCACAGGACCAAGGTGAGCATGTAGCAGAAGGCCGCAAAGGTGAACGCCATGGCTGTGCCGGCCAGTCTGACCACGGAGCGGGCGAGAGAAAGAGCTTCTCCTCCTCCTCTCTTCCTGTCTTCTCTTTCCACTTGAGGGATTTGGTGTTTACCCTCAGTCTATACTGTCCAGGCGGGTAAAGCAAGCGCTCGGTTTTAGCAACAATCGATAGTCGGGTCAGGCTGGGGCTCTGCTTCCTCCACTCATGGTCTTTGTCTGCTTTTGTGAGGCTGACAGCGGGACGGCTGCTCTCTCGCCGCGGTTTAGGAAGCACAAAAAATGTCTCCAGCTTCTCACAAAAGCCTCTTCTCTTAGGTTAAAGTGTGGACGCTGAAGCACAGGATTCTTGTCGATATGAAGCACAGTAGAGACAGCAGAGAGAAAGGTTCTGTGATGGTTATGGCTTGCGTGCGAGTTCGGCAGAGTTTTTATGGCTTACAGTTCATCTGTTGCTCTGAATCAAAGAACGCCACGATGGATGAGTCTTTCCAAGTTCATCACATTTGTAAACAAACTGGCTTAAGCACTGAGAGTTCTTGACAGTGTAAGCTCTGAAAACAGTTAAAAAAAACAAAAAAAAAAATCACTGAACTTTAAGATATTGCTTTACACAAAACGGGGAAACTCAATCGTCGGATCGGTTGATAACAGCTCTTAACAGCACGGATCAGTAACTTAACTGACCTTAATATCGAGCAGAGAATACCTGTGCATGGCAGGAGACCGGTCCGCCTCTGAGCAGTCCACCCTGTCCTCGGTTCTGTCAGTTTGGGTCGCCACCATGACAGAACAGCCTGCTCTGCATCTACGCCTCAGAAGCATCCCTGATTCCTCAGAAAACCTCAAGATCTGTCCCCTCAGACATGCAGGCTAAAATAAATTCTGTCGGCGGGGAGGGAGAGGAGGAAGTGGGGTAATTTAATTGGAGCCCCGCAGAGCGTCTACATGTTGACTCGGAGTTATACTGATTTGGAAAACACTTCTGTCTTGAGGTAAGGAGTCTCCACAGCCCTCCAGAGTCATGTCACTGATTCCAGCTCTCCCTCATCCTCTCCTCTCTTCCCTCCCGTCTCTTTATCTAACGTCTCACTTCCTTTGGTCCTTTTCAGAGATTTCTGCGCCTGTTTTCTGCCTCTGCCGTCTCTGGCTGCCTCTTCCTCTATTTCTGAGACTGTGGGAGAGAAATATTTCTGTCACGGTTGATGTTCCAACGCTCAACCAATAGCAGAGCTCCATCTCTCCTCCCCTCGTACTTTCTCTCGCCTCTCTCCTCCTCTCTGTCTGTCAATCTCTCTTTTTGCATTTATACATTTCCATAATTTTTCCTCCCCAGAGACTGATGAGGGGGCTGGGCAGCCTGTAAATGTCTTCATCTCGTGTCCGCCTCATCAGCCCCCTTCGCCAAAAGCCTTCAATAACCCATCAGTTTCTGACATGGAAGTCTGGCTCTCAGACGGGGAGTTGATGTCATCCTCTTTCCTCAAATAAAACAAATTAAATAAAAGAGATATACTGACATGGAAAAACTTGAGAACTAGACTCTTAGAAAAGCCGAGGGTTACACAGCTGACAGAAAATAGCTGTGGTTAATTGTCGAATGTGGTGCGACTGTGACTGAGAGGACAACACAAAACCGAGCTTGAACAGAAAACACGATTAAAACCAAGAAAACGAGAATCAGAAAACCAATAATCCTCACTTCTCCAATATCAGGGTTATTTAAAGACCCACTCCAATGAAAACAGTGTTTTTTTTAGGCGTTTTTCTTATGATGGAGGACATGGCATTTCGGAATATTCCTTTATTCAAATCATTGAGAATCAGAAGCAGACGAAAAAAATTTATTGGAAAAAACTTGTAGGTGTAAACCAACAGTGGCAAACTAGAAGCTCTGCTCTATTCTGATGCATCCAAATGACAAAAAGATCCATGGATTTCTTTGTTTTCCTTATTTGAGCTGAGATCTGAATCAAAGCTGTGCGGCTGGAAAGGTTGTTTGTTTTATCGTTAATGTTAGCTTGGGAGTTTGAGGAGCTGTAAGCTAAGGAGAGAGAGTGTAAACAAAGGGATGATGGGAAATGAGTGCTGGCTTACTCTATAGCCTTGTCCACACGTAAGCGGGTATCTGCTAAAAAGAATATATTTTTATACGTTTTGGCCTATCATCCACACAAAATTGAAGATTTAAGTCACTCAAAACCGTACATTTGGAGAACTTCGGCCAAAGTGAAGATTTTGGAAAACTCTGGTTTTGCGTCTAAGTGTGGACATGAATAACCGGTGAGTTACTATTTTAAACGTCACTTTTTCCTACAATTAATGCATATACGTCGTAGATGCGCCATTGTTTATGTCAGACAGTGGTCAGCATGGACCCGAGGAGTGTGTTACTTATTACCCTGGTACAGGCACTTTTTATTTGCTTTTTTTTTTACAAACTCAATTACTGCTTCTTGTCGAGGAGCAAAACAGAAGAAGTGCTTTGCAGTCGCCTATTTTACACCACCTTCCTCCTCCTCCTCGAAGGCATGTCACTCGAAAAAGACGCCGTCGGAGATTTTGGATCCGACCTAGACGCAAAATATGCGATACATTTACTCTTACTTTTAGGGAAACACTGCCATCTACTGTTCTGGAAAGCTCATAACTGCGTCCAAGAGCGCAAGTATGCGGGGATGTGTGGATGGAATTATTTTTAAAACAATCATCTGTGAACACAACACTTTTTATAAAACGGAGGTCGGCAGATATGCATTTGTAGAAATACCCGCCTACGTGTGGACAAGGCCTATGCCAACACTCTCGCTGATCACGTAGAGGCAAATTCTTGATTAAATCCGGCCGCTATGATGAAACTGTCCTAGTAAACAACACTTGTTTTGTCTACAAATTTCATAATCATAATTAAAAGACAACTTTGAGTCATTTTACAATAGATTAATAGATTCTCCAGGATTTTGCGATCGCAACCATTAACACAAATTTAAGATTTATCAAATTTAAGATTTATCAAATCTTACATTTTTAACGCAACTTTACTGTAACTTTGACCCATTTCTCGTGACAACAGGGTGACAGTTTTCCACCTGAGTCAGTTCCTGGGAGCCATGCTCTTTTTATGAACTTTCTTTAGTCTTTTCCGTCCTGTTTTCTCTTCAGAACGCGTTTTTTGCTGACTGCGCGCACAGGTGCGGAGGGGTAACGCACAAGTATCCGAAGATGAGGAAAAGAAAGAGAGAGCGCCAAGACCAACAAGAAACTACATTTAAAAAAAAAAAGTCAAGACAAGTCAAGAGTTTTAGGACACAAAAATCAGACAATTCTGCTGCAAAATCCTGGCGGGTCTGAAAGATGATTGAACTGGGACTTTAAAGGTGTCTCAAGAAATGCCATCGAGTATTTTCCCTGTTTGACTCTGGCAAGCTGAATGTTCTGTGTTTGTACAGGAGACACGTCATGAAAAAAAAAAAAAAAAAGGAAGAAAAATTGTGCTGGAATGAAACAGTAAAATAGTAAAATCATGAAAAGGGAACCACAATGTAGTGAAGGAAAACTTTATAACTTTTTATTTAGCAAAAAGTTTGACTTTTGAACATTTGAGTCAAAAATAAACTGATCCTTCCCAATCTTGCCTCTAGTGGCCATTTGAGGAACTGCAGCCTTTGGTAGCTTTTGTCTGGCAAACAGAACAAGGGTCTTTATGTAAAAGCCAGAGGGCAGGGTTAGGGTTAAGGTTAAAGTTAACATGTGCGACCAACAACAAAAACAACATTTAGCCTTGAACGCACTAAAAATACATGCAGCAATGTGCTTTTACCACTTCCCCCGATCAAGACTGGAAGCGGTCTGACCGTCCGTTTGCACGAAATCCAAAAACAGTAATTCAGTTCAGTAATGACCCACACCCAGATTAAATCCTTTACATTCACCACGATCAGATTAACAATCGGTATAACCCACCTATCTCGATCGGAAAGAAATTTTCATCCGAATGAGTCCATTCAGGTTCAGAGCATTCGGAAAGGAGTGTTTACGTGGCACATTTTTATTCTGAAAAATGCTTTTAATCCGATTACCCTCATGTAAACACATTTTCTACCGTTTTAAATCCTTAAAGGAAGGATTTTAACTGTGAACTGTAGGATTAGCTAAATTAGCGCCACAAGCATCTACAGTATATTTCACTGAGATTTATGTTGCGAAGATCTGTGTAACTTTATTTTAAAGGATCGTAATCATGAAGTAGATAAGGAAATAAACCCTCTTTGTTTTCAGATTATAGATGATAATTTATAATTTTTTTCTGAATCTGCCAGCACTAAAAATGACTGCGCTAGATATAGAAGTTAATCAAAAATTATTCTCGTAGAGTTCCACTGTCTGTTTGTATTTTCAGAACATAATCTCTCTGTTTACTCGAAAGCGCCACATGCGATTTGTTTAAGACAGGAAACAGTACAATCTAGTTTCTTCACCTCTATTTTATCAAGGAAGTCAAGGTAAAGGCTTGTTCTAGATAAGGTGTAGCAGCAATATCCAGAAAGGTTGCAGTTAGTGTAATTTGCTCAAAAACAACATTCTTCCACTGGAACACTCAACATCGACAAAATAATTAACCAAGGATTTATAGACGAGATGTTTAGGAACTGTGTCCGTAAATTTCTAATTTCATTCTATATGGTTATTATGATTTATAAAAACAAAAAATGTTTTAAAAAAAAAAAAAAAAAACAGTTTCAGAAAATTAAGCATCCCTCTAGCAAGGCTAAGTGGTTTAAAAGTGGGCAGAAAATGTGGGTCCAGATTGGGTTTGTCCACAGTTTCCGTGGCGGCCCAACCTGTGTTTGCCCACATTGGCCTCAGTGGGTTGCCTCGCTACGCTAGCCAGACTCCAGTGGAAGCATAGCATGCTAGCAAGCTCCACTGTATCAAGCTAGCGAGATCCACTATAGCAAGCTAGCGAGCTCCGCTGTAGAGAGCTAGCAAGCTGCAATGTATCGAGCTCTGGTGAAGCGAGCTAGCGAGTTCTGCTGTAGCAAGCTAGCGGCAGTGTAGTGACCTTGCGAGCTGCGGTGTATCGAGCACCTGTGTATTTAGCTGCACTGCTGCGAGGCCCACTATATCGAGCTAGCGAGCTCCACTGTCCACCGGGCGGCTGGCTAGCATAGCGAGCCCACCCACTGAATACCCACTTAGTCAAAGTGGGCAAACACAGGTGAGTTCACCACAGAAACTGTGGACAAATCCACTGGGGGCCCACATTTTCTGCCCACTTTTAAACCATATGGGACCCATGTGAACTCTGGGAAACTACTGGAATAATAAACTGAGAATGGCAAAACCAAAGGAGAGAAAAGATGTGGAAGTAATAGACAAGCATTTACATATACACAAAGTAAAGTGCCACAGAAAATAGTTTATGAGGAAGCTTGATCTAAACCTGCAGTATTATTATTACAAAAACAATCTGCAATACTGAGTATTAATCATTATTAAAGTTTAGAGTGTGTGTGAGGTTTGACTTGGTTGTTTATGTTGAACAGTAGTTTTAGTTTTGTGATATTCTGTTTTTATACAAATTATCCTTTCATTTTTTTATTGTCTTCCTTTCAATCATTAACTATAGATTTTTTTCTGTTTTCTTATAGTAATCAACATTTTTCATTTATAATCTCAACACATTCTTCTGAAGGTTCTATTAGGTTAAACATCTTAAAGGATTCTTAAACATTTAGAAGAAAAAAAAGTACTAATAATTATTCAAACACAAAACACAGTTTCATTAAGACAAAGTAGGACACAAAATGCAGAAGGAGCTAAAACCTTTCAAGTTTTATTTTTATTTTATTAAATCCCACACATAAAAAGTTCATGAAACAAAGTAAGAAACCAGAAAGCCTACTAAACCAGCAGATACTGAAATACACTGAGGATAATTAACTTAAATGGAGACAGCTGTGGATAATTAGAAACTTGAACCTGGTGTGAGTGACAGGAAGAACAAACCCTGAAAACAGAACCTGACCAACCAAGGAAATACAATGGAAAACAAACCCAACAAGAGCACAATCCTCACATTAAACAAAATACTTAAAACCAGTTTTTTTTTTTAATTCAACCCCTTTACTCACACATACACAGTGCTGTCTTCAAGTATAAGCTGATTTCATAATGGCTTTAATTGTATTTAACCACTTAAGTTATACTCGTTCAGATGAAAATCGCATCTTTGGTTTTTAATCTTTAACTTGTTATTGTGGCAAGAATCATTTAAAATTTGGCGATGTGTGGCTTTCTGGAAAACCATAAATGTTTACGTTCAGGCTGTGATTGCTACGCCTTTTCTGTTAGCCTACAAACCGACCCCAGAAGAAAACTGCTTTTTTCCTATACTGTCTTCTTCTTCTGGAATAAGGTATAATGCTATAGCGCGATCGCAAACCTAGTGGTCAAACTGAAACGTCGAATGTATCAGATCAATATGAATATATTCAAAATATTTAGTAGATTATTATTGTATTTCTAAACAAACATGTCTAAATGTGTAAACTCAAGATTGAATTGAATCAAATTGAATAGAGTGGATTGATAGAATAAAAAAAAAATGGAATTGAATTGTTTCAGGCTCTAGTAAATCAAATCAATTCTGGAAATTGTTGGCAATACCCAGCCGTATGCCGCCCTGCAGAAACTATGTCCTAGGAAACAAAAAGTTTTTCATTTTTTTTTAGCTTAAACAGAACAATCATAATTAAAAAAAAAAAGAAAAAATACTGAACGTTTAAAGTATTTCCTGAATTTGATTGGTCCATAGCAACAGTAGCATGTTTATATGCAGAAAGTGAGGATGTGCAGCGACTCTCATATTGTTGCATTTTTGTTGTTAATGTTTGTATTCTGTGATACATTTTTATGTTCAACTTTGGACAAGTTGTCATCCTAATGTTTACTCAATGTGTGGATAACAAACGTCTGATGTGTCGTCATCTCATAATTTGTCCGACTGGATGAACTGGAGAAGCATTTTTCTCAATCAGGACTTTAAATGTTTTGTTGAAATAATGTGAGAGACTAGATAAAGATTTTGCACATATTTCATTCATTGTCACATTACATTGATTTCACATTCAATGTTGATTTCATTGATTTCAATTGAAAAACATGTTCAAGGTTCTGTCATTGTGCTGCTTCAACACATTTTTAGTATTCAAGGCAGCAGAGTTTCGGAAGCAGAATTCATGTCACTGCCAAAGCTTTTTTGTTAAAGCTGCATTTATTACCACTCATTGTTAACTATAATTATCATCATTTTGCATTTCAAAATGAGAGATGGCTTAAAGAACTGACTAAAAGCAATGACATTAACAAATGAGGGATTCGTAATTGAATTCTCAGAGTCCAGACGTCACCTGCCCCTCTGTCTTGGAGTTTGACAAGGGAAAATGGATTTGAATGTTAGCACGAGCTGCTGGTGAAAGGACATTTGGCTGATGGGTGACGCATGCCACCAAAAGGCAAAAGTAATTCAGGTTCAGAGCGGAGTCAAACGGTGGAAGCTGGAGGAGTGCAGACATGCAGAGGCTGTTTGGTTCTGTGTCATTATTCATCAATCTGGAGTTTCTGGACATTTTGTCTCAAAAAGCTGTTTTTTTATTCCTTATTACTTTTAAATGTGTTTTAAAAATCTCGCATTTATTTATTTTTGTAAGCTGTTTTTGAGTGTGTGTTTTGAGTCTTTCTTGTTCAGGTGGATGGAGAAAGCTTTTTCATTTCTGAGCCAAAATAGTCTAGATTGATTTCCTACTCAAGTGACTTTTGCTGTTGAAAACTGACAGTCTGCCTTGGACTGAGGCTTTGGCTCCATCTTGAGCCAGCAGCATAAAACTATTTGTTTTCTGTGTCAGAAACACTGAAAAGATTTAAAGTGTGCACCAGTGATGCATTTAAAATATTAAATACGGAGATTATTTATCATTCTTAAATGTAAGAAAAGTCAAAGCCCTGATGAGGTGAACTTTGAACACCCGTTGCAAGAAAAAGTGGTGTTTTTGGTTTTTTATTACATGTTCTATGTGGCATTTCTCTCATGATGGAAGAAAAATTAAGATCAAAATAACATTTTTGAGTATTTGTTTATTCAAATTGTTGTGAATCAGGATCAGACAAAAGAACACTGTTTGAAAATGATTTTGGTTGTTCTGCTCCATTCTGATGCATCCACTTGCAGACAAATAGATCCATATACGTCGTTTTCCTTGTCTGAGCTGTGATTTATCTTTGGATTACTCCAAAATTGCAGTCCATTTTTTTCACACCAATAATGCTATTTGGGTTGTGAGGGCCCCTAAGCCAGTGTGAGAGAGTACAAATTGATGGGTGACAGGAAGGGGGGTGGTCTTGCCCACAAGTCTTATTAACTCTGCCCACGCTGAAAAAAGAGTGGCAGGAGTCAGCAGCTACCTGCTGACGGCTGCCTAACCAAAACTATCTAAACAAAGCCTGATAACTAAGACTACCAAGGTCCAACCCCAAACTAAAATAACAAAAACCAGCAGTGTAAGACTGCTGAGGACATTGAGGGGAAAAGGAACAAAAAAATAAAGAAAAGAACAGGCATTGGCAACCTTTAACAGTAAAAGAGCCATTTGGGTGTGGTTTCTACTAATCAAAACCTAGAAGGAGGGAAACCCACAAACATGTGGCTCTTTGACCCTCCATTGTGGCTGCGTTGCTGCAAAATTTCGTTTGGTTCAAATTTCGCCGGACGACGCAACTGAACCACAGTGAACAAAGGGGGGATTAGCGTAAACGTATGTGAGTTTCAGAGTTATGTGAGGTTTGCAGAGAGCCTCTGGCTGCAGCCAAACTGTAGCTAATATGAGCCTTAGACTGTAGCTGGAACGCTCCCGCATCGCACCTGATCTGTAACGCTAGCGATGTGAGCCCGGGGTTACACTGCTGGGTTTTGTTATCTTAGTTTGGGGTTGTTCCAAACAGTTCAAAAACTATAAGACATTTCCAAAAAAAAATCTTAAACTTGGAATGAAAAATCGATCCACTTTATTTTAAAGTTTAAAGGTTGAACTTCCAAAATGTAAAAAAACTCTAAATATTTGCAGATTGTCTAAATACAGCAGAAAATTCCAGAAAGTGCAATACTGCTACTTTCCCTGGATTGGCATCACCAGCACCCCACCCTTGTGCCAGGCCAGGTGTTGGGACTCGCCGAGTCCAGCATTAAGGAACAACGTGGAATAACATACAGGCCAGTATGGGCTTACTCATGAGCTCCAAGCTCAGCCCCTAAACGTTGGAGTTTATCCCGACAGACGAGAGGGTCATGTCCCTTTGCCTTTAAGTGGGAGAAAGGTCTCTGACTGTGGTTTTTGCTTACGGGCTGAACAATTCAGACTACCCGGTCTTCTTGATGTGTCTGAAGAGATACTGGAACGTGCCCCAATGGGGGATTCTTGTCAGGGATTGTGGTGGAGGACCCAAATGCAGGAGACCAGAGTTGGTGGCAGAAACAAACATTTACTAAAATAACTTAAACATGACAAAAACCCAAAGAGCACAAACCAGTGAGGTGACAGAACATAAATGAGCAGATGACCTGACAATGAGAAAATGAAAACCAGACACTTAAATACATTGAGGGCAATTAACTAAATGAATACAGCTGTGGAGGAGTAACCTGAACATGGAGAAACTGACAGGGAAAACAGAACATTACAAAACCTGAGCACTGAATCATGACATTCTATTGTCATCCTAAATTTATTTTCATAAAGTCTTTCAAGTTTCACCCCATTTATGTGCATGTCGATGTTCATATTTTTACCATTATAATTACCAAATCCCATAATTTTTGTTTTACTTAAATTCAGTCAAAGTTTATTTACATCAAACCATTTCTTCAGTTTTTCCATCTTTGTCTTAAAGGGGCCCTACCATGAAAATTCTACTTTTTGAGGTTTTAAATGCATTTGACTGTCCATTCCTCACTATAAAGAACCTCAAAGTGGTATCTTAATCCATTCATGCATTTAAGAGTAATCCTCTGAAAATCTGCACAGTCTGCAGCAGCCCCTCCCATACCCACAAAAACGAGCGGTTGGAAACGTGCTGACGATGCCAACAGTTCCCTCCAGGAAGAGTCTGCTCTGACAGCTCCACCCCCAGACTAAAACAACCCTCTATTTATCCCCTTTTTCAGTGATGATCAGCAAAAAAAAACTTTCATGCAGGTTCAGAATACCGTATATCTTCCATTTGTGTCTTCAAGAAATTCGAGCTCAAATAGGTGTTTGCTACTTTTTCTACGGCGCTCCTTTAAGACAATTCCAATATATGATGTGTGCTTTCATCTTTGAAGAAGTTTGGATTATTTTCGTGGGAGAAATACAGACATGTTGCCACGACTCAAGGATGACGTCATGAAGCGGACAGCACCAACACGACGCGGCAGGCGGAGCTTCAGGAATCGAGTTGTTTTACTTACGGGTATGAAAACACTCACAAAATATAACTAATATTTCATAAATAATATATATTGACTCTGAAAGGCTTAAGAAAATCATGGTAATGCCCCTTTAACGACTTCTATGAGTTGCTCCAAATCATTCCCATCAGAAAAAAGATTTGTGTCCTCTGCAAATAAAACAAAATTTAATATACTGAAAACCTTAAATAAACCAATAATAAACATGATGAATAGTGGTCCCAGAACCAACCCCTGAGGGTCACCACAAACAATGTCTAGACATTGGGAACAGGCACTTCCACCCCTCACAAACTGATTAATGTTGCTTGAAGTCCCCATGACAATAATTTTTATTCAAAAAAACGTTCCCAGTAGTTTTTTAATTATGATTAAGAAGTTTTTAAAAGAAGAATACCCGGCCGTCCCCTCGCCAAGACCCCCTGCCAGGGGAGCAGCAGCCAGGACCCCTCAACTCCCGCCACGGAGCCATGAAGAGAATCTGCCTGCCGGGCTATCCCGCCAAACACCCAGACCAAGGCACGCGGCTTGAGGCATTTTTCTGATTTGAAGAATATATTTAAAGAAAAATTAAGCCTATAAATTCTATTCCAAAATATGTTCTTTATGATCTTAGATTCACGTAAATACTTTCTCACATTCAGCAGTAAAATCAACAAAAATGAAAAAAACAAAAGACGAAAAATACGAAAAAAGACGAAACAAAGACGTCACAAAGACGAAAAATAGATTAATAAGTAAGGAAAGTTGTTTAGCTGTAATTCTATACAAAAAATAGTCGGGGAGTTTTATTTTGGAAAGTCACACACAAGAGAGATGTATAATTTTTTATATAGTGTTTATTAACAACTTTATGTGATATCTGCATGAGTGAAGACCAGGTCCACAAAGAGGTGGAATACGTCTGCTTCATCCATTTTTAGTATTGTTTGGAAAAAAACGTGACTTTAAATAAATTACTTTAAATAAATTATTCATTTGAAGAAAAAAAAAAAGATTTGTATGTGTTTTGTTTAGAAACAAAATTATTTTATTTCAGGATGCTGGTCCACAGTTTGTTCATGTTGACTTTCTTATACAAATAAACTAAACAAGAAATGTGTTCATGAATCATTCAAAATGATGACCAAGTTAAAGATGGAGGAATTCCCTTTAATCCCATTGATAAAATGCATTGATTTATTGGCGCTTTCACCGTCTAATAGCTCCTGACCTGCTGCTCACATCAGATCAGCTCATCGCCTCATTAGCAGCTTTAGGCTTCCCACTAGTGGCAATAATTAATGACTGCAGCTTGCAGTGTGTCGTCTCAATCCTGCTAAAGCTCTGCAGGGAAAAAGCTTTAAACATCCAGACTTATTGTTTGGTCTTTGCTTTTACCTGTTGTCACAATGAAAAAGTGGAGAAAAAACTTTAAATTATTCACAGGTTTCGCCTAAACTCACACTAATGAGTGTCCTTTAAAGATCACAAGCAGAATCTGATTAGAAACTTTTACTTTTAAACTTTAAATAATCCTGGAATCTTTCTTTTTTTTAAGAAAGCAAGAAATTATTATGTATAAATAATTAAGAAAAGCTTTTGGAATATTGATTAATAGATTTATTGAAAACAAATAATAAAAAAAACTATACTCATCAAGTTTTTGCAAGTTAAAAAATGATAAACTTTTATCATACATTTTTATTTTAAACGTTTTCCTCAAACCATCTTTATCTCAGATTCCTGTGCGTCTGTGCTGCCGGGTGGTTTCATGCATAAAGACCGACAAATTTAAAACCCTCCACAAGATGGCGACACACGAGAGGCAGAGGCACCAGCAGATGGTCGTCAGATCAGTTTCATATTTGCAGTTATTTTTCTGCACGTGCAAGATTTAATTTTTGAATTTAACCCTGAGTGCGAATGAAGTCGATTTAAAAGGAAATTTCTCCTTTTGTTTGATTCGCAGAAACACTTTTATAGCTGTAAATTGAAAAGATAACCCTTTAACCCCAAGCAATTTGCCTTGTTCTCTTTTTTTTGTGCCGCACAATAGTTTCTTCTCGTTTTAAGAGCTGTGTTTTGTGGAAAACTGTTAGCCATAAAGATCAGGCAACCTGCAGGTGTGGAGATTATCCAACAAAGAAAGATCAATTCCCTGACCTCTGACCTTCAGATGCTGGGATAATGTCTATTATTATACATTTTATTTACTGAGAAGGAAATCTAAGTGCAACACTGGAGGGGATTTAAGGCATTCAGCTGCTAAGCCTCATGTTTTTGGAACAGGTTTAAGCTACTAAAGCCTCCGTCACAGGGATTCGGCCAAACACAGGTCACTCTTATCAAAGATGATGCAGCGAACCCTCCAAGAATCCAAATGAAACCGACGTGTCAAAGCGCGGAGCTCAGCAGGTCGTACGCCGCTTTGTTGTGTCAAATGCAAGCACAAGGCAAACAACTCGGCCGCGAAACTCCAGAGAATAACTAAACAGGCGGATTAATTCAGTGTATTAGGAAAGATATGTGTTTGCCAAAGCACTGCTCAGCATGGACACAATCTTGAACAAGTCTTTAACAAGCGCAGACGCACGGGAGCTGTAACAGTTGCCACAGCAACAGAAACAAACCCTCCACAGTTGCTTTTTTAGTCTCTATTCAGGCAGTAAATATCTGTCTCCCGTTTTTTTGATTCCAGTCACTGAACATTTTCTGAGTAACATCTAACAATCTTATTTTTAAAAAAAGCGGGAAAAAAATGACATTTGAGCAGGTTTTGTAAAAGGTGAACCACCTTTAAAACCGTCCAGAGGAAGTGGAGATTGTGGTTCACTTTTAAAAATGTTCTCCATGTTATGTTTCCCAGATTATATAAACTGTTTGGAGTGTTTAGGATCAGCTTTAATTTATGTGGCTTGTATTTGTCTTAATGACTGATTGAGCAAAAAAGCCACACAAAGTCCCTCTTCAAAGAAAATCCACTTTTTTGAGTTTTTATCATGTATTTGTTGCATTTTTATTATGAAAGAGAACAAATGTAATAAGAAATCATTTTGCTTTTACATTTCTGAGTATTTCTCCTTTTAAATCGCTGTCAATCAAACTGTCACAGACAGACTCTGTTTGAATGAGTTAATTGACTGCAGTCAAATGAGCCGCCGTTCACATTTCTGTGGTCCAATCAGCATCACTGGATTTTTGGTGTGAGTTTCATCCAATACTTACGGTAGCAGTCCTGAGAACTCTGGAAAATCTCCACCAGACTCCACGGAGCTTCTTGATGTGACCACGGAAATGTGAACGGCGGCTCATTTGACAGCAGTTGGAAAGGATTGTAAATCAATGAAAGAGCATTTGGATGTTAGCTTTCATTATTTTCTGCTCTGAGAAACCAATGGATTGAATGTATTGATCACAGCAATGTCAATAAACATCAAAGAGTCTTTGGTGAACTGGAAGGAGAAAGAATCAGGATTTTGGAGGAAGTTCGGTCCATGAAGATCTGAGCTGACATCCGGATCAGAACCATACAGCTGGACATTACTGATATTGATTGACGTCTTTATGTAGCAGTGGTGAAGATTTATGCTAGATTGACCCAGAGCTATAATAATCAGACTGGGCGGGGGGATCAAAGATGGGGTTGCTCAGCTCTGCTCCAAAAGCCACGCCCCCTCAGAGGAGATTTTGGAAACAGAGACTTCGGATCAACATGAAAAATTGATTTTCAAGACATTTGGGTTGTGAGATTTTGGTGAAAAACTTCAGAATCATAATTAAAACACTAGTGGGAACTTTTCTTTATATAAAAAAGAAAATTGTCATGGGGACTTCAAAGACTCACTCAATTGAAAGTTGTGCTTTTAACATGTTCTTGTGGCATTTTTCTGATGATGGAAGACATATTTTTTAAAACATATAGATTAAAATTGAGGTTATGAGTATTTCTTTATTCAAATTGTTGTGAGTCTGGAGGAGACCAAAATGAAAAAGCTTGTGATGTAGAAATTGTCATGATTTAGTGCTTTGGTTTTGTCACGTTCTGTTTTCTGTCAGTTTCACCACATTCAGGTTAATCATCCACAGCTGTCTTCATTTAGTTAATTGCCCTCAGTGTATTTAAGTGTCTGGTTTTCAGTTTCTCATTGTCAGGTCATCTGCTCTTCTATGTTCTGTCATGGCACTGGTTTGTTCTCCTGATTTTGTCATGTTTTAGTTGATTTAGTAAATGTTTATGTTTCTGCTACCAAGTCTGGTCTCCTGCATTTGGGTCCTCCACCACCATCCCTGACAGTAACTACATCAGAGCCACGAGCTCCCTGCTCTGCTGCATGTGATGCATCCACTTGTAGACAAATAAATCCATCAACGTCTTTGTTTTTCTCATTAAAATCTGGCATCTGGCTCAAAACTGAACGGCTGCCACCTCCAATGTTGCTCAACATTTTTGTTGCACCAGTATTGTAGGGCTGTAGGCTAACAGGAGAAAATGGATGATGGGGAGTGGGAGCAGTACCACTCACAACTCAGAGCTGAATTTCGAATTAACTCTAATTAAACTATAAAAACATTTTTTTTCTTTTTTTATTAAAAACGATAATAGATCAAATTAAAATAGATGAACAGATAATCAAAGTGGGTCTTTAAGTTCAAAGGTTGCTTCAACATGGCACAAAAATGGCTGGAAACATTAAATGTAACCGATCTGATCATTGACATATTGGACCAAATTAATTGTTTCAATCACATAGTGTTAAATCAATCAAATATAGAATCTATATGGATCAGAAGTAAAAAAAATAACCCAAAGTAAAGTGAATACTTTGCATTTTTCCCTTTTACATGTTGTGAAAACTTCTGACTCCCAATTTTTCCACCCCACAAATAAGCAAGTAGAAGTTTGGTAAAGTATACAGTTAAATCTTTAAGCATTAATATTTAGTTCTCTCAGGGGGTTTTGCAGGTGTTGTAACACTGCCGACCCAGCTCCGATCAATTATCCGGCTTTGCCTGTAGAGGAAACATTTATAATTCATAAATGTGATGTGTGGGTAATAAATGCAGAAAAAAAGATGGCTGCAGCCTCTTTAAAAACAATTTGGTTAAACTGTAGCCTCACAGCAAAAACAGAACCTTAATATTGTTCTGTTTGTACAAAGAATATTGCAAAAGTTTAGCAAAAAAAAGCCTTTATCCATTAAAAAAAAACTGCATACTGACACAACTGAAATAACGAGATTAAAACATCTCGTTAGCTTCCTTTGCACTACACAAGTGAACTGGATTCAAATACCAACTTTAGAAGGAATGACATACCTCTAAGAATACTTCCTTGATTCAATCGTTTTTTTTCATAGTTCATATTAGGGCGCTGAATGATACAGCTAGTGTGACAGTGATTGCAAGAATAGAGACCAGATTGTTCCTCCAAAAAAGAAACATCAAATTTAAAAAAAAAGTCCTTCTATCAAAAGTTTAAGATGTTCCTCTCATGTCCAAGTCCAAGATCTGGAACTACTCTTGTTATCAGACGTTAACAGTTTTAAAGATCCAGTCAAATCGTGAAAAAACATTTGCTTAATTTGATCAGCTTGTCAGGCACAACCCTTTTCTTGTTAATGTATTGCACTCCTTGATCTCCACGTTTTTCCAACAGGAATCTAAAGGGAAAGTTATTCGTCTTATTTCTGGGTTCCTGCCTGCACCGATGTTAAAAGCTTTCAAAAATGGAGCTGGTTGCTTTTTTATTATTATGGCGAACCTGTCAAAATAGAACGGACATACTATATTGCACGTGTCAACGTTAAGGCCCAGGGGCCGGATGCGGCCCTCCGGGTAATTTTATTTTATTGTTTTTAATGGCCCAACGTTGTCATGAGCTCCTTTCTAACTTGTATAAATTTGACCAAATAGTATTAAAATTTTATGGAGAGTGAAATATTGAAAATTATGTAAAAGTTAAGTTGATTTATTCTGAAATAATATTCCTGCTTTTTATTTTTTGTGCTATTTTGGAGTTTTGCTAATATTTCTACTACATGCTGGATGTTTTGGTTAATTTAGGCTTCTCTTTTTAAGATTTTTTCAGCTGTTTTGGATTTAAGCTAATATCTTCACGCTAGCTGTGTGCAGAGGCGCCGCAAACCACATCCTAGATGTAAGGTTCCTGGCTTTTAAAATAAATTACTGATGCTTTAGCTTTAAAATATTTTCACAGAAATTTAGATTTTTTTGCATCAGAGGTTTATATGTTCAATTCAGTTTTATTTATATAGTCCATTATCACGATGCAACCGTCACAGTTGCTTACCGTACAAAGACGTAAAGTCAGTTATAAATATAAACAGTAGCTGGTTGCTAAAGTAAACGAACCAAGTTAATGTGGTATCCCTGCTCTTAGACCCTCCTTCTCTGTGAGGAAAAACTCCTAAAAAAAAAAAAA
Source organism: Oryzias javanicus (assembly GCA_003999625.1). Classification (NCBI taxonomy): domain Eukaryota; kingdom Metazoa; phylum Chordata; class Actinopteri; order Beloniformes; family Adrianichthyidae; genus Oryzias; species Oryzias javanicus. The sequence goes on from CM012450.1 coordinate 8,567,007, forward strand.
AAAAAAATTGGGAGAAAAAATAAGAAACGTCATGGTTGTCCACATGATGGAGGGATCCTCTACATGTTTAATTAGTGTAGCACATGGGCTTCATGCTGATGGACTGGGGGACAGCTGGGGATGCCAGACGAGCCAGAGGCGAGGTCCACGGCCAAGAACAGGAACGCTGATGAGCCACCTGGAAACTGAAGTCTCTCCCTGGAGGGGAATAGGAAAGAAGGACAACACATGAATCACACTGCACCCACAGAGGCATGCAGAACGAATTGAAAAATAAAGAATAGAGGAGAGGAGAAATAGATGAAAATAGAAGCCCAGTGCACCAAATTTTCCCAGCTTCTAACTTCTAGCAGCCTACTAACAACTAATTGTTATTGGAATTTAATTCAAATAAATCACATAATAATAGCAAATAATAAAGAATCTACATGTTTTTAGCATATGTTGTAGAAATATGTCAATTCTAATTATTCCTCCAAACTTCATTACAGAAGGGGAGCAGAATGTTAAATATTCTCTGATTACTAGCGGGGCAATAGGGCTGTCCAGAGAAAAATATTGAGAAATATTTGAGAAATATTGTTTCTTTCAGGGTATGGCTGCAGTTGGTTCAAAGCCAAACACAAAACAATAGAGACACTTGTTATGTTATGTTGAAACAGATGTATCAGTCAAGTACCCATGTCTCACATAAAACACTAAAAATATGACTTTTTTTCAATTTCTTAAATATTTTAGGCTGCTTTTTATTGGGTTTTGGTTCTCATAGACCCATTTAAAATAAAAGAATTGAAGTTTGGATTTGTTGTGTGACTTTTAAATAATATTTTCTAACTTCTATTAAGTGCTTCACCATCACAAGTCCTGTTCACTGACACATACACACACATTCACACTGATGCTGACAGTGCTGCTATGCAGGGCACCAATACAACCACCAGGAGAAACGTGGGGTTCAGCGTCTTACACTGGGACACAATGAGCGGGCAAGGCGGGACCCAAACCTGCAGCCTTCCCTACCTCACCACCACAGCCACCCAGCTGGTGTGTCGAAAACTGAAGATCCGGTAAGTTTATTTAATTGTAGTGATCTGACAAATACTCCCAGTAGACTCCACTTGCTCCGGTTTGAGGAGACTGAAACTCCTCGCTCCTCCCCTTAGTTATTAGATGCTTCATGCACTCTGGATACTTATTTTTTTATTATTTTTCATCATCTGCAACAAACTATTTCCCTATAGTCAGATTTATCAAATTCTAGCTATCTGTTTATTTACTGGATTGTAGGATGTTCTACCCATTACACACCACAGCTTAGATTAGAAGACCATAGACATCCTGTTTTACTTGTGGTGGTTGCATAAACTGCTTTTTTCACACCAATAAAATAGGAAATGAGTGATCCTGCCCACTCACATAGCAACTGTGCTTCCATCTTCTCAACCCAGTGACTTCCTCTTGGGCTCCCAGGGTTTTTGGCGTCTATTCCAGGCAGGGCGCTGTCAGTTCAAGCTACTGTACAAATCTATTTGATTGAATTGTTAAGATGAGGTCATTAAGTTTTTTTTTTTGTATTTTTTTGACTATATTTTGAGAAGGAGTTCATTGTCTGAATTGTTGCTACTTCAACATTTTAAATTAAGCATCAAGTGTTCATATTAGAGAAACACCCTCAGGTATAACAGGATTGTTGTCATCAGTTTTGTTGACAGGTGTTCTGTTTTTATACAGTCCACAGAAAAAAAAGATAGAAAATGAATGCATTTGTTTAAGAGAGTCAAAGCCACAGTTTTGACACAGAAGCATCTCCACGGTGTCAGTGTGTGGAGAGAAACTCGCTTTCCTCCAGAGGAGTCTGCTGTGCTCTTCCTCTTCATGGTGCTGATCTCTTGATCTGGAACTTTCTGTTCTTCCATTTCTTAACTAGAACATTATTTCTCTTCTCAGTTTCCACAGAACTCCTGGACTGTTTATATATTACAGCCATAAAGAGACAACTAAGCAGCAGTAAAACCAGATGAATCCATTCCTGCTGCAGAACTCTGATCTGGTTCTTCATTCAGAGAGTTTTAAGATTTAAAGCAAAATAGTTTGAGATTCTGCTTTTTATTTTAACAGACCTTTTCACGTTTTTGTGAAAAATCATGACAGTAGATTCTTAAGCAAACGTGGATAATGTGGATTACACCAATCATACCGTCCGTCTGTCCATCCCATCCATTTATCCATCCATCCATTTGTCTGTCCATCCTTCCATCCATCCATCCATGCCTCCGTCCATCCATCCATCCATCCCTCCATCCATCCCTTCATCCATCCATCCATCCATCCATCCGTCTGTCCATCCATCCATCCATCCATTTATCCATCCATCCATTTATCCATCCATCCATCTGTCTGTCCATCCATCCATCCATCCATTTATCCATCCATCCATCCGTCTGTCCATCCATCCACCCATCTCTCCGTCCATCCATCCATCCATCCATCCATCCATCCATCCATTTACCCATTTATTCATCCATCCATCCGTCTGTCCATCCATCCATCCACCCATCCCTCCATCCATCCATCCATCCATCCATCCATACCTCCCTCCATCCATCCCTCCGGCCATCCACCCATCCCTCCGGCCATCCATCCATCCATCACTCCATCCATCCATCCATCCCTCCATCCATTTGTCTGTCCATCCTTCCATCCATCCATCCATCCATCCATCCATCCATCCATCCATTTACCCATTTATTCATCCATCCATCCGTCTGTCCATCCATCCATCCACCCATCCCTCCATCCATCCATCCATCCATCCATCCATCCATCCATACCTCCCTCCATCCATCCCTCCGGCCATCCATCCATCCATCCACCCATCCCTCCGTCCATCCATCCATCCATCCATCCATCCACCCATCCCTCCGTCCATCCATCCATCCATCCCTCCGGCCATCCATCCATCCATCCCTCCATCCATCCATCCATCCCTCCATCCATTTGTCTGTCCATCCTTCCATCCATCCATCCATCCATCCATCCATTTACCCATTTATTCATCCATCCATCCGTCTGTCCATCCATCCATCCACCCATCCCTCCATCCATCCATCCATCCATCCATACCTCCCTCCATCCATCCCTCCGGCCATCCATCCATCCATCCACCCATCCCTCCGTCCATCCATCCACCCATCCATCCATCCATCCATCCTTCCATCATCCATCCATCCACCCATCCATCCATCCATCCATCCCTCCGTCCATCCATCCATCCATCCCTCCGGCCATCCATCCATCCATCCCTTCATCCATCCATCCATCCCTCCATCCATTTGTCTGTCCATCCCTCCATCCATTTGTCTGTCCATCCATCCATCCATCATGGATGCAGAATGGATTCCTTTTAGGGTTACAGGGTTGCTGGAGCCTACACCAGTTCTTATGCTTCTTGTTGAAATATAATAAACAGAGGACAAAGATCTTCAAGTGTTCTTCTTTTCTATATTTTGAGTTCCACTTTACCATTGACAGCTCATTAGTGACAACTGAATGACATGTGCACATCTCCTCTTCTGTCCCTAAATACCGCCTGACCCGTACACGACTCCACCAAGTGGTCGACATACTATAACTACACCAGCTGGAAGACGGCGGAGGACGCCCTGATCAGGTTGTCTGTTGCTGAGTGTGGACTTTATGTCTAAATTAGACTTGTTTTGCCGATTAAAGTTTCCCCTACTCAGATCTTCTTCCACCGTCAACAGTAAAGTCTGCAGGAAACATTGAATTTGCAGCATTTTACGCAGCGTTTCTCATCAAGGCACCCAAAGTAATTATCTTGATAGACATTTCAGCTTTGACATAACATTTCTGTCAGCGTAACATAGAAAATCAAAGGAAATGCAAATAAATCTATTATGTCATAAAACACTTTTCAGGGGGAAGGGGCTTTATTCTCAGGAGAAATGATACTCTGCATGAGGCGCGCCTAGAGAATGCTCCAGGCGAGCCAGAAAACTCATCAGATCATTCAGGATGAAGAAACCACCTTGAAGAACCAAGACAGGTAAGGATCCATGTGTGGGAGGAGCTCTGCAAACAACAGCCATCTCTGAATGTGACAGCTTACAGCTGATGGCTGTGAGAAAAAAATCTTAGAATCAACAAATCTGATGAGTGATCTGAAGTACTGATGCCCAAAAAACAGTAAACCTCATATAGTTCTTTATTTTCAGCACCATTTTTAACAGTTTTCTTAAAATCTAGAATAATTGAAACTAGATTTGGTTTAAATCCAATCAAAATCTTAAAAGAATATTTAATTATTCCCTGCTTACTATAACATTAAACTTTTTTAAAAAGTATTTTCTGCAACAAATAGTTTAGTTTAGTTTAATTATTTATTAGAACAACAGATAAATCAATACTGATAACAATAATCATTTATTTAGGCATTCACTTAAAAGGAAAAAAGTCCCCATTTGTCTTAAAATCTATTCATTCCTGACACAAAAATAAATTAAAAAAAAACCATAAAACATAAAAAAGTACATTAATAACGATGTATCAATACCATCAATCCCATTATAAATACCAGGTATTTATTACAATCATCGTTAGGCTCAGACATTAATAACAGTCTCATAACTTTAGAAACATATTTTGAGTTTTGGTGCAAAGAGTAAAAAAAAAATTGCAATTTTGATGTAAATCTTTCCACTGTAATTCAAAATCTTATTGTTTTTAATGTTCTTCAAAAAACGTTTTTTGTGAATCAGAAGCAAATTGTATTTTATTTTATGCAGAAGTTGAATTGTCTTGAATGCTGTGAAATCAAATCATTTCAGCATTTTTCTAGATTTTACAAATAGATGATAAGTGTATTCATGGTAATTAGTGCAGTGAATTAGAATTGCAGAAAAAATAATTAAAAATTGCTTGATTAATTGCATTGTATTAAAAATGTTTATTTTAAAACAGCAGGAAATTGTTTTAAAATGTAAAAAAATCAGTTAATATAAAATTCTATGAAATAAAACACACAGAGATTGATTTGTACGTCCACTAAAATGAATTTCAGTCGTTGCTTGCTTTATAAATGAGTAATGGATGTCTGACTTGATTTTTGGTTGAGTTTCAAACTCAGGACACTGCGATGTAGGATGGGACAGGATGACCCTGGATGGGGTCAAATCATGAGCTGAAAGGGAAGAATGGAGTAGCAGACAGGAGAAACTCAACTACCAGACATAAAGAAGACATTAAATAAACTGAGGAAAATGCGTTAAGATGATCAAGCTCTGGAGTGTTTTAAACAAGGCCCGACCAGGCTCTACCACCGATGGAATTATGGAGAGGTCCAGTTCTGAAGAGCTAGGACCAGAACCCGCACCACCGAGACATGGAATGACATTTGGATGGTTTCCTTTTTATTTAATCGCAGAAGTGCCAACCATTTGAAATGTGATCATTGCGGTTTGTGCTCGACCAGAGTCTTTCATTAATCGGAATAGAGCTGTGAAAGATTTGCATCGCTTTGACATTTCACACCAAACCTTTTCCAACAAACATGCTCAAATAAACAGTAGAAAAAGAAGACGAAGAAGCCCTTCCTTGTTTGTCCAGTGTGAACACCGCGGGATGAACACTGCATGAATTTAGCATGTTGTGGCGTGTACCTTCAGAGTGTCTGAAGAAAACCCTCATATGTACAGGAATGACATGCAAACTCCAAAAAGAGAGGCCTGAAACAGCCACACTTTTTGCCGGGAGGCAACAATATTAACAAACATAAAACCAAGCAGCTCTTTGCTTCTTCCCATCTTTTTTAAACCTTTTATCTATTTCCTGACACAATAAAGGTCAAATTAGTTCTGTAAACAATGATTAAATTGTGACAAATGATGAAAAGAATGAAACTTGGCTCTTGCCTTCATCAAACATAATTGTTTTTGTCACTTTGGCAGATAATTTACTCTGAGTTTTTCTCCTCATCTTCCTAATGCTGTTAATTTACATGCATCTCTATTATCTACACTTTTATCACAATTTTCTGCCTTTTATCCGGCACCGTATTCAAGGACTCTTTCATGTATTTATGTTGTCTTTTGTCTGTTTTGCTCGGGCGCTTTAGACTTGTTCTTAATGTGTTTAGAATAAAAATATATTTCATCGTTTAATTCCTTTAAATAGAATAATGTTAACTGATAAATCAGCAAACCAATAAAATTAAAAAAAAAAAAAAATTTTTGGCTTCAATAAAACTTTTTTTTATTACTTGGTTAGCACATGGGAACTACTAACTAGCATAAAAAAATGTTTTTAAAAACAAATTAATATGTGAACTAATCCTCACATTAAAAAACAAGGTTATGTCTAAATTCTTTCACTACTCAATATATGGAGCACTATTTAGTCTATTCACCATTTTCTAGTGCTGTCCGAATCTACAATTCCAAAATTGAGTGCACTAGAAATTTACCAGAAGTCTTTGTGAAAAACCAGTGTGCATTCATACAGAGTACATTGGCGAATATAGACCATAATGCATTGCGTTTGTACAAAAACAGAAAATTCCATCTGGAAAAATTGGATTCATTTTGCTGTGGAAACCCCAAAAATGTTTAACAAACTGTTTTTCCAACTAAGAATAAATACAAACATAACAACAAGACTACAATATACATTTTTTTTCAATATATTTAATGAAATAATTTAATGAAAATACAAACTCCAGGCTAAAGTCACACCAAAAAAATAAGAATTTCTGTTTCACATTTCTCCTGGAATTCTGTTTTTTTCTCTCTTTTTCTCATAATTTTTTTTCCATTATGCATGTGAAAAAAAACTTAACATTTTTTTTGGGATGATTATGATCCAGCTGGATTTCAGGTCGGCTCGGCTGGAATCTGCTCACAGGCGGGGGCGTGTCTGTCCATTCTGAACTGCCTCCCATGACGTCGGTGGGCGGGACTTTTGCCATGAACCGCAGAATTTCCACAACGTTTAGACAACGCCGATGCGCATTATTGTAGAAAATTCATGTCGGTCTCCATCTTAAAATAAAATAATGGTCTGTTTCCTTGTTGTTGGGTTTCTCATAGCAGACAGTTCCGTTTCGCTCTGCCTCTCCGCCCTCCAGCTGCTGCTGCCGTCAGATGGATTTTCGTTCTCCGCCTTATTTAGTAAAATAAAAGATCGCTTTTGTCCAAAAACTACAAATAAATACCGTATTATCTCTTTAATTTAATAAAATCTCATTTACAGAATGTAACAAAAAAGTTTAAGTTTATTTTAGACAGTTTCATTACGCTGATCTCACAGCTGCATGGCTGAGTTAATAAATATTAACAAATGAATTATGTTTCATTAATCGGGCGCGTTAATGCGCGTCAACATTAACAGCCCTAAAATACATGAAAACAATTAACTGCTCATCTCTACAAACAGGGAGTTAATGTACTTTCTGACCAGTAAGCTTTAATTTAATTATTTTGCACAACAAACAGTTAGTTTTTCATTTTAACCTTTTGTGCATCATCTTTGATGATCTATCGCAGGGGTCTGCAACCCGCGGCTCCAGAGCCACATGTGGCTCTTTTATCTCCCCATGGTGGCTCTCTGGCTGAAGAAATATAAAACAATAGTAATTGTCAAACAATTTGGAGATATTATTTTAGCAACATGTTAACATTTTTTGGCTAATTTGTTATCTACTGGGGTTTTTAGGTAAATTTAAAGTTTAGCTTCTATTTTAGCATCAGGCTAACGTTTTTGACTAATTTAGTTTACTGAACAATGTTAAGCTAGTTTGGAGTTTAGCTTAGCAGCATGCTAACATTTTTTGGCGAATTTGTGATCTACTGGAGGTTTTAGGGCAAATTTTAGAGGTTTTATCTTTATGTTTAGCCAAACATTTAACATTTTTTGGCTAACATTTTTTAATTTACTGATGAGTTTTATGCTAATCTGGAATTTAGCAAGTAATTAAGCAACAAGCTTACTGGCTAATTCGCTAATTTGGCCTTTACTAAAGGTTAAAGGAAAAAACATAAATAAACAAAATCCCATTGTGAGAAATCCTAGTTTCTTTTTATATTTTTGCTTTTGTTTGTGCCAAAAAAAAACAACATAATTCATATTTATTAAAAAATATGAACAAAAAAAACCCCCAAAAAAGGTAATGAATGCAAGTCCAATTTTTTTAAAGGCTAAAGTAAAACTATATGGCTCCTTCTAGGTCTTCTCAAATGGCTCTTTTACTGGTAAAGGTTGCCGACCTCTGATCTATCGTCTGTGAACTTGTTCGCCGTCTTCCTTCTCTTATCAAACGTTTTCATTTCTCAGAGCTTCATCAGGAGGGAAGCCCTTCATGTGACAGCACCACACACAAACACACCGCGTGTTAATGTCAAGTCCCTGTCCTAACAGCTGGTCTTCCCACACAGATCTCTTTAATTTTGGATTTTGCTGCTCAGAGCTTGTTTTCCCACAAACAAATCATTAATCTTTAATCAACAATTTACGAGCAGGGAGAGATTTCTCACAGAGATGAGGCAGCAGGATGAGGATCGTGTGGATTTATTTGCATACGCCCTAAATCTATAAATCTTAAAGGAAAGTATATTTTAATTGATAAACGTTGTCATTTTTTTTCACAAACTGTAGTCATTAATTGTTTTTAATGATACACAAAAATGAATTGTTAAAAACAATGCATTGATTAAATTGATTATAACACATGATCTTGACACAAATGTAAATCAGGAAGTGCATCAATTAAATTAAAATAAAGACACATAACTCCAAACATTATTTTAAATAAATCAAATGTTTTGGCAAAAAAAAAAAATCTCACTTGTAGAGCCACAATGTTTTCTTCTAAATTTGTGAGAAATTTGGAAAACTCAAAGATTGGCTGCAATGACTAAAATTTTTACTCTATATTTTTAATACACGATGTGGGTCAAAAAAGTCTTTGTCAGTCACTGATTCTGCAAGTTGGTCTGCAGTGCTCATCATGGATAAATTTTAAAGACAGAATCCTCAAAATCATAATGTAGGTTTTTTAAAGAATTAATTTTTCTAATACAGTGCAGAAGACCAGTAGTTAAAGGCTAGCCAAACCCTAAATCATTTATAAATGGGGTTTTAAAAGTGCTGTCTGTTGATCATTGCCAGATTTTTGACAAATTTTAAATAAGCTTGTTTATTTCTTGAAAATATAGTCAAAAACCATCTGTGTGCTGCCCCCTAAAGGTTGAATCGAGGTATTACAGTTAAATTCCGTGATTAGTCAAACGATTTCAGTCCCACATCATTTCAGAAGTCTCACGTCATGATCTGCAGTTCCAGTAATGATAACAGTCCTGCTCTCCAGCCCCACCCCTCTGGTTGGATTTTCAAATTTCGGCTGTGGGTGGAGTCAGCCTCCAACTTCCCTGTTTGGTAACCCTTTAACTCTGATGGATGAGTGAGAACTCTGTCCCTTAATTCTTTTAGAGGCTCGTCTGTCCTCCACTTGGATTAATGTCACGTGTTTGAACTGGTTATCTGTATAAAAGACACCTGTCCACACCCTCACAAAGCCCGACTGCAACCTCTTCACCACCAAAGAGCTGTCAGAAGACACCAGAGACAAGATTGTAGACCTGAATAACACTGTAATGACCCAATCTATAAAAAAGGAACAGCTTGATGTGAAGAGGTACATTTTTGGAGAAAATGGAAGAGCTCTCTCCATGAGCTCCATGAAAGATCTCACCTGGTGGGGAATAAAGATCAGGAGAACAGTGAAGAAACAACCTAGAACTACATGAGATTACTGGCCAATGACCTGAAGAGAGCTGGAACCACATTAACTAAGGTTACTATAGTAACACATGACATCATCATGGATTCAGATCCTGCAGTTCTCCAAAGCTCCTCTTCTTTAAATCAGTACATAACCCGTCAAAAGTTCCCCAGAGACCATCTGGATAACCCAGAGAAAGTCATATGGTCAAATGAGACCATAATGGAACCCTTTGGTATGAACTCCACTCAAAAACTCCAGATCCATTATGAAGCATGGCGGTGGAAGCATCATGGTTTGGGACTGCTTTTCTGCAAAGAGGGCAGTGTAAAAAGTATATCTGAAAAGGATAAATACATTCACATATGGTGAGACTTCGGACAAAAACTTCTTTGCAACAAAGTAGTGGCTACGTGAAAGCATTTGAGCCCATCTCTGGACCTCAATCCAATAGGGACTCTATGAAGGGAGTCTAAAGACCGTGTTGCCCAGCGACAGCCCACGAAACATCACAGTTCAAGAGCAGCTCTGCACTGAAGTGTACCTATGATGAACATTTACAAACCAAACATCATCATTTACACTGAAACAGAAACAGTTAGTAACAAATAGTTTAGTATTGCTTCACTGTTAGATCATTCAGGCCGGGGGTCTGCAACCTGACGCTCCGGGACACATGGACCTCTTTTACCCCTTCACGATTCTTTGGTTAAAGAGAAATAAAAAGTTTTTCATTTTAAAAAGTGATTGTGAAGTAAATAATAAGAAGCAAAGTAAAAAAAAGAAAAAGAAAAGTGACTTCCTAGTTTACCAAATTGCACTATAACACTTTGATACGTTTTTGGGTCAATATACCACAGAAAATCAATTGGTGGTTGGTCAGGATCAGAAATCCTACTGAAGGCAAACCAGATTATAAAAGTGGAAACAAACTGTAAGATCATTTTTAATCACTGCTGACATCTCACTATTACTATCTCACTACTACTACTGCTGTGTTGTTGAGACGGTCCTATGTGGCACAGACTGTCTTTTATTTTGAAAGGGAGCCGTGTGAACCTCTGTCTAAAGGAAAAAATATTTTACATTTAAAAAAATGTTATTTTATCTTCAGGTTTAGCTTTTATTTATGACAATAAACCAACAGTATGTTTGTATATATCATTACAGTAACTAAAACATTAATACAAATCAGGATCTTATTTCTCTTCAGGGTGAAATCAAACTTTCCTGCTGGTTTGTGGTCAGTGACAAATCAAGTTGAGATTTGAAAATTGCAGACCCCTGATTGAGGCCATGCTTTTGGTGATTCACATGGAACCTCTTCAGGTTTTTTCAATGTGTCATAGGCACCCTCTCCTCTTCAAGGCCACCTGTGGTGCGCAGGTGCCTCTCATTGTGTGATTCAGCTCATGTGTATTTAAAGATGTGTGCTTCTTCAGTTCAGTGTCTCGGCGTCCTAGTTCTCTGGTTGTGTGTACGTACACTGCTCGTGTTGGATTAAATATCCTGAACTAAACTCCTGGATCTTTGTGATTCTTCCTGCTCTTGGGTTACCTCGTCTGACTTCCATCACATTACACTGAGACCATGTCTAACCCAGCAGGAGGTTCTAAATATGGAGTCTTAGCACCATCAGCAACAGGAGAGATCTCTGTTGACACCTCCAAACAATTCATTGTGGAGGTAGATGCGTCTGTATCTGGAGTTGGGGCTGTTTTGTCTCAGAGGGCGTCCGATAACAGTCCATCCCTGCGCGTATTTCTCCTGCAAGCTCAATCCTACGACATAGGGAACAGAGAACTGCTGACGGTTAAGTTGGCCCGGGAAGAGTGGCGGCATTGGTTGGAGGGGGCTGAGCAGCGATTCCTGGTCTGGACTGACCACAATATCTATGAATATATATGGACTGCAAAAATCTCAACCCTCGCATCACCTCTTTTTTGACAGGTTCAACTTTTCCCTGTTCTTCCGTCCGGGAACCAAGAACCTCAAGCCTGACGCCTTGTCTCGCCAGTTCCGGCGCGAGGAGGAGTCGGTGGTCCCCGCTGTTAATGCCACTATTGTCCCTCCTCGTCTGGTGTTGGGGGCCACCCGCTGGTCGCTGGAACGCAGAGTAAAGGCCGCAGTTCCTGATCCGGCTTCTGTTCCCACTGGATGCCCAGCCGGCTGTTTGTTTCTTCCAGTCTCCCTGCAACCCTTGGTTCTGAAGTGGGGTCGCTCCTCCCGTCTGGTTTGTCATCCTCGGGTGACCAGGACTGGGTTTCTCGTAGCTCAGCGGTTTTGGTGGCTCACTATGTATTCGGACATACGGGCTTTCGTGGTTGCATGTTCCGTGTGTACCAGTGTCAAGACACCTCGGACTCCTCCTGCTGGGTTGTTGCACCCTCCCTCTACCTGTTCCGTCCAGACCTTGATCCTGTGGTGCGATGGACTTTATTACTGGGCTCCCTCAATCCAGAGGTAAAACCATCATACTCACCGTGACTGACAGATTCTCCAAACTGGTACATGCCATTCCTCTACAGAAACTTCCATCAGCCAAGGAATTGGCTGTACTCGTGTCCCAGCATCTGTTTCGGCTGCATGGACTTCCCCAGAACATCACTTCGGATCGTGGTCCACAGTTTGTGGCTGCATTCTGGAAGGAATTCTGTAAAGGTCAGTTTGAGCTCTGGTTTTTATCCCCAGACTAACGATCATGTAGAGCAGAATAATCAAGACCTGGAGACTACGTTGCGGGCCCTATGCTTCAAGAACCCAAAACCCTGGTCAACTCAGCTACCCTGGGTGGAATACTCCCACAACTCTCTACTCAATTCTGCTGGATACTCCCTTTTCCAAGCAGCCTATGGCTATCAACCTCCTCTGTTTCCCCATCAGGAACAGTTAGCCTCTTCCTCTGGTCCTGCTGCCTTCGTGAGGCGCTGTCGGAGTAAGTACCAGCTCCAGCTGCTGCAGAACCAAGAGAGGTTGAGTGTTGTGGCGAATCGTCGAGGTTGCCAGCACTGAATTACAAGGTGGGAGACTGGGTGTGGCTCTCAACGACTGATGTTCCGTTGAAAGGAGGACCTAGGAAGCTGCTTCCCCACTACATCGGCCCCTACCCCATTGTTCAGATAAACAACCCTGTGGCTGTTAAACTGGACCTTCCATGCACACTATCCATCCTGTGTCTCATGTCAGCAAGTTGAAACCTAACCAGGACTCTCCTTTACAAACTGCTCCCTCCAAGCTCCTCGTCTCGTGGATGGAGGACCCGTCTGTGAAGGAACTGCTTGCTTCCAGGCGGGTGGGCCGGGTGTGCAGTACCTCATGGACTGGGAGGGTTAGGGCCCAGCTGATCGTCAGTGGGTTCCGGACCGTCACATTCTTGACCTCATCGCCCGTTTCCATCCGGAACACCCTGACCATCCTCGTCGTCCATCTGGCAGTTATGGAAATGTTTTATTTTCTGTCTCTAAAGTTGTCTCTTTCAACCAGAAATTTTCAAGAAAAATATTCAAAATCTATAGTTTTTTAACCATCGTGGTTCTGCTTCTTTTACCTCTGGATTGAGGCTTCTTTCATAAATTAATAAGTTGCTGATTTCTTGATGTTTCTTCTTAACATTGTTTTTTTTTTAACATTTTTAGGTTTTAGTCATCCACTGTTTTTCTGCAGGTAACGCTCTGAGTTCAGTTTCTCTGCTTCCCTCGTGTCCACAGAGATTTCAGTTGTCAACTTAGATGTTTGGAGTGAAATTGCATGTGAGAGCTTTGGTTTTTCCGTTTGTCGGACAGGCTTGTGTCATGTTTTTGTGAACCACATCTTTGGATTTGGGTTCAAAAGATGTGGCTCACCTCCTAGATTTGGGTCCACCATCACCTCTGTTCCCCAAAACCTTTTGACGTTTTCCTCTTGGTATATAGTTGTGTTTTTTCATTTGTTAGTTTGTGTATTGAACCGATTTTTAAATCGGTTTATCAAAAAGAAAAGGAATCTGTAGTTGGAATCATTTATTTCAATGACCTAATTTATGGAATATGAATTTAAAAAATCAAGTCATACATAAATGAATATTCTCTATATTTAGGGTTGAGACTGAAAGGGGTGTTTTCCCCTTTTCTAAATGTATCGCTGAAGAGCAGGGCAGACTCCAACATCTGGGAGCTGGCGCATCCCCTGCGTTCTCAGCCAGAGTGACATTCTCCGCTTTGGATCCCTTCATTCATGCTGGACTCCTGATGCGCAGTCAGGAGGACCAGCCGTGCGTACGGCGCCGCTCCTGAACGTCTCCTCCCCTGTTTCTGCAGTGTTACTGTTTTTTTTTTTTTTTTTTTCCCTCCCGCTCACTCATCGCGCCTTGTGCCAACGCTGCCCACACCGCATGAGCAGGACGGGGCTCACGTTTGCGCAGCAGTACGCTCCTTTTTTTCCGCCTCATTCCTGCGCTTGATGTCCATCTTGGTCCTGATCCGCGCGCTGCCTGCTCTCCATCCATTCCCGCCTACTCTCATTTGCAGTCCGTGCTTCTTCTGTGCGTTCTCCAGCTCAAACTGAGGAGCGGTGGCATCTCTGCGCGCAGCTTTTTCTTTGTTTTTTTTTTCTTTTTTTCCTTTTCTCTGGCACTAAATGAACATCTTCAGTTATTTTGTTGATTTTTAGATGCGAGGAATTTCTGGCTGATTCCAGCAGGTCGAATAAGGAGAGAGAGACAATTATTTGATTATTTTACGCATCCACAGCCGCGCGGATCTGGAGCTGTAGGGGCTTCGGGGTGGGGGGGACCTGCTCAGCTTTGCGGGGAGGCGTCGCGCTGATGCCTCAGAGGAGGTTCAGTCAGAAGAAGTGACCGGACTGAGTTTGGCTCTGCGCGGTCAGAGAACATACGCGTCATTTCGCGCAACAAGCCGGGAGCACGGCGCCTGCCTGCTGTGTGGATGGCCCAGGGGGTGTCTTCCTCTGTTGATCTGGTGCAAGGGGGGGCACGCTGTGACCACCATCCAGCTGAGGCTCCGGGCTTTCTGTGAGTATCGGTGTGCGCACCGAACGCTCCACATCCAAGAACCAGCATCTGTAGATCCATGAGTTCTTTGTCTGAATCTACAAAAAACACTTGAATAAGTTGTTAAAACTACACTCTTGGTAATTAGTGATCTTTCCACAGAGCAATATGAGAGTGAAGTTGATCTCCTGAGGTCACAACATCCACAGCGGGCTGACTCACACACAGCTGCACACAGGTGAGTAATGCAGGTTATCGATATTAAAATAGAGCATCATATGTGCATGCATCATTTTTGGAATTTCATCCACATATATTTATAAAATCCATAATTTCATGAACAAGAAAAAATATTTTTTTAAATATTTATTAGCGGTGTAAAGACTAATCTATAAATAGATTTTTATTCCTACAATCCATCCAGATCGATCTTTCTAAAGCAGAATCGAATCGACCTAAACCATTAAAAAAATCCTTTCAAAATAAGATAATTCGATTTTGGAAAATAGCATTTGGATTTAAGCTTGGTAGATTTATTTCCTATAGTTCCATCACAGCAAACAACAGTCCGAATTTAGAAGAGTCATGTGACCTTACAGTGTGACAGACAAACAACAGAACTTTATAACACTAAAATGTGAACAGGTTTGACATTTTTTCTTGTTTACTTGTTTGTTTGTAATCTGGAAAACTTCACCTACTGTTCAGTAACAGGTATTTATCTCTGAGTCACACTGGAGGAATTTTTGGATAAAGGAGTCCTAAATCCATTTTAGGTCAGTGAATCGGATCGTTATGAATCGACTCTGAACCACAACTTACAATTAAAATCTAATTGTTGTTAAAACGAGACGTTACACTAGCTCGTTTTAAAAAAACATATGTGACTCACTGGAGACAAGAGTTTATTTGCTCACCTTTGACCTCTGCTCATTAAACAGGAACCCGCTTTATAAGTATATCATCATCTCTTTATGTAGGTCAACTGAATTCCTGCTTAGAGGTTACGCTTTGAGAGGTGTCTCGCTGAGCTTGTAGACTTAAGGTCGACATTATGACTGTGGAGAATGTGATTGTCCTTAAAGGAACCGAAACATGCTTCAAATGTCTGCTGCTGCTGCCTGATGATTTCACCGAGCAGAGCGGCGTTGGAGACCGAAGGAGATGTTTCTCTCCTGCTTCTCCAGCACTTGGAGAGCCCACTTTTGCCATAGAAACATCACCCACTCACACATTTGTGCAGGGCTGTGTGCCAAATGAAAGCGCTTGGGTTTTTATTTTTCTCACTTTATAGCGAAGTAATTCACAGCGGGGGATGCATCCATACACTAGATTGGGTCATACATTTCTGTTGGGACGCTTGTGTCGCTGTCCGTGGTGCTGATGTTGTGGCCGGATAGGCTGTTGAGCCAATCTCTTCATTAATAATTTATTCATGAGGCGGCACAAACACAGAAGTTGATTTCTTCATCTGTTGGACGTTAATGGCAGTGAAACAAAGCGGCAGCAGAAAGCGTGCGGTCTCATTTATGCAGGTCAGATGCAGCTCTGCTCTGCTGCATGTCAATGAGAGCTGGACATGGAGCATTATCTCATCTTCCTGCTGTTTACACAAAGCCTTCAGTCAGATCTGGATTTGTCCTGCCATTTCAACAACTAAGTGTTTGGATTTGTTACCTGTTTGAGTTGTTTGCTCCAGCAAGCAAAGCTTGAGTGCAGGGAAACACGGAGGAGTTCATTTAAATCATGTCACATGATTACATTCGGCCCTCCAGATCATTTTATTTTATTGTTATTTATGACCCAATGTTATCTTGCACTTATTTCTTACTTGTATAATTTTGACAAAATAGATTTTTTATGGAGAGTAAAATATTGAATGTTATTTAAGTTGATTTATTCTGGTATAAAATTCCTGCCTATTTATGTTTTAAAAAAAAGTCTTAAAAATGGGCATTTTGCAAGCTTTTTGGACTATTTTTGCATTTACTAAGATGTTTTAGGCTATTTTGAAGTTTAGCTAATATTTTCAACCACATATTAGCGGTTTTGGCTAATTTAGGCTATTTTTTTATTTTGTTTTTAGGTTGTTTTAGAGTTTAGCTAATACTTAAACAGTAGCTGTTTTGGCTAATTTAAGATATTTTTTGTTATAGGTTTTTTGGGAGATTCACTATTATTTCAGCTACATGCTAGTTGTTTTGTTAATTTAGGATATTTTCAAGTTGTTTTATGTTGTTTTGGAGTTAGGCTAATACATGCCAGCTGTTTGGGCTAATTTAGCATATATATATATATATATATATATATATATATATTATATATATATATATATATATATATATATATATATATATATATATATATATATATATATATAGTAGGCTGTTTTGGTGTTAAGCTAGTATTTCAGCCACATGCTATCTATTTTGGCTAATTTTGGCTTTTTTCAGCTTTTTAGGATGCTTTCAAGTTTTAATTTTTTTAGCTACACGCTAGCTGCTTTGGCTAAGTTTTTTTGTTGTTTGTTTTTTAGGCTGATTTGGTATTTAGCAAATATTTTAGCTAGCCATTAACTTCAGCGTTTTTAGCAATCAGTTTTAGCATTTTCAGCAATCAGCACTAGCATCGTCAGCGGCCAAATTCAACTTACAGCATTCAAACTAGCATAATCGCAAGTAATGCTAGATATCTAGATCATAATTATGTTAAAAAGTTACGGTTTTAAAGTTTTAAAAATGTAGTTTTAGAGTGTTCAATAAATGTTTATCCTGTTCGTCCCGCGACCAAAGGTGTGTTTTGGATTATGACCCCTTGTGTGATTGAGTTTTACACCCCTGATTTAAATTGCAAATTGATAAGGTTTATTTGAAGTGCCAAAACAGAAGTTTTTATAGCATTTTAGAAGAGGGCATTGTAGTTTTCCTTGTTAAGTTGGCATCATTTCTCTCTGAAATCATATTAAAAAGCTCTCTTTTCTTGGTTTTACAATTCTGGAGGAAAATAGTTTTCTATTCCACAGGTGCAGAGGTAACATTTTTAGCGCTGCGTAGCACACAATGACCACATGTGTGGGAGTTGAACCACATTGTTCAACGGCTGTGACTCAACCATACGTAGGTGCCAATATTTCTGGCTCCTCTAACTCAAATCGACCGAAACTCTCAGATCCCACATCATTTGCATGGATAACAGCATGACTCTTTCCACTTTTTGTGCTGTTTTGAAACCATCTGATCGTCTTTGTCTTCTGCGTTTCAGAGGTGACCCTTCAAATGCAACACGGTTTAATCTCCAGACCCAACATCGTCACTCAGCCATGATTCCGCTCAAGCGCATCTTAAAATACCCTCAACCTGTCAACCCTTATTTGCTCATCTCCCTTTTGCTGGTCCTTCTCCCGGGAGTCACTAGATTTTCCCACGCCGGCGGCTCGCATGACGGCAACAGCAGCGCCCCGAGCAACTGCTCCAGCGAGGACAACTGCTCTGAGGGTGTGGTGCTGCCCATGTGGAACCCCCAGAACCCCGCCGTGGGGGATAAGGTGGCGCGTGCCATTGTTTACTTCGCAGCCCTGATATACATGTTCCTGGGCATGTCCATCATCGCTGATCGTTTCATGTCATCGATTGAAGTCATCACCTCTCAGGAAAAGGAGATCACCATCAAGAAGCCAAACGGCGAGACGACAACCACGACTGTGAGAATCTGGAACGAGACGGTGTCCAACCTGACCCTGATGGCCCTGGGCTCATCCGCACCAGAGATCCTGCTGTCTGTCATCGAAGTGGTGGGCCACAACTTCGAGGCCGGAGCCCTGGGGCCCAGCACCATCGTGGGCAGCGCCGCCTTCAACATGTTCATCATCATTGCCATCTGCGTCTACGTGGTGCCAGAAAACGAAACCCGAAAGATAAAGCACCTGCGGGTGTTTTTCGTCACTGCCGCCTGGAGCATTTTCGCCTACATCTGGCTGTACCTCATCCTGTCCGTGTTCTCCCCCGGAGAGGTGGAGGTCTGGGAGGCGGTCCTCACCTTCCTCTTCTTCCCCCTCTGTGTGGTGCAAGCTTGGATCGCCGATCGCCGCCTGCTCTTTTACAAGTACGTCATCAAGAGGTACCGCGCCGACAAGACCCGCGGCATCATCATCGAGTCGGAAGGAGACGCCATGTTCACCAAGATGGACTTGGAGATGGATGGGCAGGGCACAAACTCCCACGTCCACCCCAAGGAGGCTCTGGATGGGATGTTGGAAGGGGTGGAGGAGGGCGGAGGGATGAGCCCGGAGCAAGATCAAGAGGAGGAGGCCCGCCGGGAGATGGCCCGCACCTTGAAGGAGTTGAAACAGAAGCACCCGGAGAAAGACATGGAGCAGCTGATTGAGATGGCCAACTACCAGGTGCTGGTCCAGCAGCAGAAGAGCCGCGCCTTCTATCGCATTCAGGCCACGCGCATGATGATCGGTGCCGGAAACATCCTGAAGAAGCACGCCGCCGACCAGGCCAGAAAGGTGGTGAGCTGTCACGAAGCCAGCGGGCAGGAGGAGGACACCATCTACCTGCAGTTTGACCCCTCCCACTATCAGTGCTTTGAGAACTGCGGCTCCTTGAAGCTGTCAGTGAGCCGGCATGGAGGAGAGAGCGGCTGCACCGTTAAGGTGAGAGAAAAAGTCATAAAAGCGTTTTAAGCATAAAATATTAACAGCTCTGCGTTTTATCATGACTCCACGCTGAATATTTGATGAAGTTTGCCTCCCTTGTGCCGCGCAGGTGGATTACCGGACGGAGGATGCAACTGCCAACGCAGGCTCCGACTATGAGTTCGCTGAGGGCACTCTGGTCTTCAAGCCAGGCGAAACCACCAAAGAGTTCACGGTGGGGGTCATCGACGACGACATTTTCGAAGAGGACGAGCATTTCTACGTCCGCCTGAGCAACCCGCGCATCGTCCACCGAGCCGAGGTGTCCATCCTGGAGCCGAGCTCCATCACCTCCAGCAACAGCATGGTGGGCATCTCCTCCCACGTCCCTCCGAAGGCCGCCCTGGGGAAAGCCCCCGTCGCCACGGTGACCATCTACGACGACGACCACGCCGGCATATTCACCTTCGAGAGCAAGTCCACGAGGGTCAGCGAGAGCGTGGGCAACATGCAGGTCAAGGTTCACCGGACGTCCGGGGCGAGGGGGAAGGTGGCCGTGCCGTACCACACCGTGGAGGGCACGGCCAAAGGCGGGGAGGACTACGAAGACGTGTCGGGGAAGCTGGAGTTTCAGAACGACGAAACCATGTAAGATCTCCTCTTTAACTGGCTTAAACATCGCAGCCCACACACCGGTTATGTCAAACAGGCCTGCTAGATCACTGAGCATGCTCTGTTCTGGTAATGACTATTTCTATGAGTCACCTTTGCTCAAAGAGGTTTAGATCTTCCAGGAGATGAAAGGATATAATTGTGCAGAAGACTGGAGAATGAACCGGAGCTGAAAGTTTAGCTGAGGTTGTTGTGATGTGGGGCTGCAGAAAACAAAGAAGGTGCATGTAAGGAGGACACAAGAGAGCGAGCATCAAAGGAGGTCGTGGAACAGGGCGATTGTTCTAACCCAAGAACATTTGGGCTCGTTTTCTACTGATCAAAACTCAGAAGGAGCCGTATAGTCTTTTAGAAATTTGAATTTGCATTCATGACCTTCTGGTTTTTTTTATCATAAATATTAATTACGTCTATTTTTTGTCACAAAGAAACACAAAAATATGAAAAGAACCCAGCATATCTCAAAATGTGTGTGTTTTTCATACTTTTTACTTAAGTTCTGCTTTTCATATAAAATCTGTTCATTCTGGAGGTACCGTTGAGCAAATAAGACGTCTTCAGGTCAGCAGGGATGTAAAAACCTACATAGTTTATCACCTATGTGCACCTTAGTCATCAATTTATACATTTAACTTATCTAAATTTAATAAATGCTGATCAAGTAATTTAAAAAATTGCCATTTTCTTTTTCTTTTTTCACCTCTTTGTCCTCAGCAGTCTTACGCTGCTGGGTTTTGTTATTTTAGTTTGGAGTTGGACCTCGGTAGTCTAAATTTGCGGGCTTTGTTTTTTGTTTCGGTTCGGCAGCCATCAGCAGGAGCTGCTGACTCTGATGGCTGGGTCAGCAGTCTCTCTGACTTATTTTATGTTTGGCCAAGGAGCCACAATGGAGAGATAAAAGAGCCACATGTGGATCTGGAGCCGCAGGTTGCAGACCTCTGTTCTAACTAAAGGGTTCATGGATGCATCAGCGGATGAAATGATCGAGGAGGAGGAGGAGGGCTCACAGAGGGAGCACAGAGATGTTTTTTCCAGCTTTTCTTTTGCTCTTTTGTGGCGGGGTTGACTCGGTGATGAGGACGTGTTTGCCATCTGCCTGCTTTAAGAAAGGACCCCACCGCCGTTTGAAAAACGCCCTCAAATGCCGGTCAGAGACCGATCCACTGGAACGATTATCTGCTCACAAAAGGGAAGACAAAGGACGAACCGTGTCAGATGGATCTGTCTGCTGCAGGAGTATTTCAGGGGCTGTGTGTAGGTGTTTTGTGCGGGCTGGCTGAGTGGGAGGGAAGGCAGGTGAATACATGGTGTCAAAGAGAAATCAGCTCTCCGGGTTTCTCGATTTGTCTTGTAGTGGAGTTGAGATTTCCAAACACGTGTTTGTCGATTGAGCAGTTTTGATTTGAGCATTTTTGTTGCTTTTCACACATAGAAATTTAAGGCTGCTTCTATTTGCCGAAAAGGTTCAAATAGATAAGGGGCTTTTTGTACATTTAAAGGAGTGAAAAGAGCTGTGAGAAGCACTGAAGCTGGGGATAATTAGTCACCAGTTTATGAGGATGTTAGATGAGGAGAAAGATACTAATATCTGCACTCAAGAGAAGAAGATGGAAAAAAAACCTCCTCTAAATGCTGAGCCAAAATCTGGCTGATCAGACTGAAGCAAGCCCACAGCGACACAAACATCTGCACTCTTGATGTGGAGGCTTTTTTTTTTAAAGTGAAGACAGCGGTGAGCAGCTTCCAGCAGGGACTGACAGTTTGTTACCACAGAATGAGAGAAAAAGGGAAGATGAAAATGCAACATCTGATGTCAAAGCTGGGCTCAGCGTCTCTGGCACTCCTTGGATTAAATGGTGTGTCCTGAAGATAAAAAAAAAAAAAAAAAAAAGCACAGGAGCTCCAGGCAGGAAAACACCAGAGCCAGGGAAAATTTTAAAGACCCACTCCAACAAAAATGGAGGGCATATTTAAGGAAAATTCAGATTAAAACAGCATGGCTGAGTATTTCTGTTGTTGTGAATGAGGAGTAGATGAGAAATGAAAGTTGAAAAAGCTTTTAGCTGTGACGTAGACACCAGACCACAAGCTCTGTTTGATTCTGATGCTTCCAGATCCATGAACGTCTTTGTTTTCCTCGTCTGAGCTCAACTCTGGCTCTAGTCTAAACTGTAAAGCTGGAGAGCTCCAATACTGCTCACCATTTTTGTTGCACCGGGGTTGGGGCTGTAAGACTGCGGGGGAGCGTGTAAACAGATGAATGATGGGAAATTTCCCCTGAACCGCAGCTGCTCTGCTGAAACTGTCCAACAAAAAAGACAGTTTTTCTATTATTTTGACTAAAAACAGTATAAACAAAACTAAAAATCTACTTGGAAGGCTTTTACAATAAATCCAAAGATGATCAGAGTGGGACTTCAAGTGGTTGAATGTTTTTTTTTTTTTTTTCTACTCACTACAGTGGGCAGTTACTAAAAAGTTTCTCTCTTTATTGCATTGGTTTATGAAAGGGATTAAAACATTTGTTAAAAAATCTTGAGCAAAGTTTTCATAATTCATACATCAGAAGGTTAAAAAAAATGGAGCATTGACACCTAACGGGGTGGGCGTGGCAGAGGCCTCATGTTTCAATTCTGTAAGATTAATTACCATTTGGGCATCAGGCACATCATCAACCAATCAGTGACGCAGCTTTGGGCGTGACATTTTCAGTGACTAGATCAAAGGGTAGTAACAGAGATTCAACATGGCGACGCGAGGTGAGGATTTTCGTCCTGAACTTCCATTTTCTTAACCTGCTGGGGCCTCCGGTCCGCACGACCAAAAAGAAGTTCAACACTGGCAGGATGTATTTAGGAAAATTACGCACCAATAGTCGCTTTCTTTTTTCCTTTTTTTTTAATGTGCGGCCAACAACAAACTAGCATGCTACTTGCTAGCACCCACTTTAGCACAAACTTCCCAGCCTGAATTCTCTCTATTAAAATACGATTGCTATCCCGTGATGATTCCCCTCGATCGGATTATTTTTTCGTCAAGGTTTTTGCGGTTAATTGTACATATTGAGCACATGTGGTACCTACACCAGGACGATCAGCCCCCTATGCTAGCCAGCCGCCCAGTGAACAGAGAGCCGACGCGGTGCGAGATCACTATAGCTCAATTGGCTTATGACGTTTTTCTTATTTTTAAGAGATCTTAGAGTTTTATTTGTATTTTTCCCTCTCGCGATAATGCGGGACAGAAATTCTTCAAACTGGGCCAGAGAGAAACAGAAGTGTCATTTAAAACGGTCCTCATCCAGGCGCTTTAGCTCAGGGGTGGGCAAACTACGGCCCGGGGGCCACATGCGGCCCCTTAAGCTACTTAATGTGGCCCTCCAAATTAAAATACATTGAATCAAAAATCCTAATTATTGTTTTATTTTCATTGTATTTCTGGTTTCTTCCCATGAATGGTGTTGTTTCTCTGACGTTCATGTGTGTTCCTTTCTGAGTCAGATGGTGATCTTTCGGATTATTCCTACACCACATAAATGCAGCATTTCTTTGAGTTCACATTTTCCTCTGAAGAACATCAACCCATTGGATCACCCAAAAGAGAACAAAAATCAAAATTTAGAAATTAAAACTCCCAAATTTTCTGTTTTTGAATTAATATATGTGAATTTGAATCCAAATTAAAGCATGTTTTTCTCTAAATTCCATATTATTTTTTTAGTTTATGAGGTTGATTACCCAATCTCTCCTTCCATCTGCTCCTTGTCCGGCCCTTATGCCAAATTTTAGAACGCTATGTGGCCCACAAGTCAAAACAATTGCCCACCCCTGCTTTAGCTGGTGAAATTCACCGTACTGCCAGCGTCTCTGGAGGATCTGGTGAACACAGACCCGGGGATGTGTTTGCCGCCGTCTCTGTACAACTCTCCAAAACATGTAGAGCTAAGCTACTCGCTCAGCATCATCCATGTTTTCCACAGATGTGGTCAACAAATGAAGTTCTTCTGGCTCGCCTGCAGAGTTCAGTGTGAACGCACCAGAACACATCTGTTCTAAATTTGAATGGAAAAACATCAAATCAGTCCTAAGTTAAAAAAAAAAAGGTCTCACGACTCATGGATGCATTTTTAATGTATTTTCTTGAGTCAAAAAACTGTTTTTACTTCCGCTTATAAATTATAAATGCACTAATGACCGATCTTTTTTTTTTTTTTTACTTAACCTGAATTTATTTCCAGGTATGAAAAACAATTGTGACTTTTTTTTCAAGGAGAACCTAAATTAAGGTAATCTTGGTGCCAATCTTAGTGGTTTGATGCATATTTGCATAAACAGGTGTTATAGGGTAACAAAAAAGTTTCCTATAACAAAATATTACTAGATTTTGGTAGCAAAATCAGAAAATTTTAACAATTTCTGATCTAAACATATTCAGTAAACGTTGTAAATCTAACTGGATTCCAATGCCATGTTCCTCTTTACTCAGATCCTGAAGTGATGATCAATTTTTAATGGCTATACTGAATTTAAATCGCCCTGTGAGCCCTGTGGAAGGATACTGGTGAAAGTCCAGCATTTTTTTTGTCTTTTTATGCTTTCCAGCTCTGAGCGTATGAACTTTCAAACACTCAGAGTCCTGTCTGTGCTCCTGGCTGCTCTGCGGGCTGCCAAAGTTCATCTTTCACACAGTGTTGGCTTTCCTTATCCAAGTGCTTTCCCGGGTAAACAAGACAAAGAGCTGACACTTGGCAGCAGGCCTCCAGGCACCCCCGCCTGCATGTGTCTTAGTTACAGTGTCTGCTGCTGCTTTGAGTGTCTTTTGTGTCCGTTTGCATATCGCATTTTGCTGCTTCTCGCTCTGTAGAGACGTTTAGGTGGAAGTTTTCCACATTTTGACACAGAGCCAGCAGGAGCGGTTTCAAATCTCCGTGTGCAGATGAGTAATCACTTACTTTCTAAATTTGGTGCTGCAGTAAATCAGCGATGATGTACAGAACCTCCCAGCCAAAATAAACAGGCTGACATAGAAAACCATTTTGCATTTTGTGTTCATAGATTAGAGGAAAATCTGCACAGAGTCTTTGTCGTGTAGCATAAGCCTGTTTTTGTCAACGCCTCAAAATGTGTGGCCGCGTACACTAGTTGAGCCTAAAATGGATACGAAGGACTCACCGAGGATCTGGGGATGTGAAGCTGGAAACAGAAACCTGGATTCTGTCCTCACAACTGAAGCTGGATCGCTTCTGCTCACTGAAAAGAAAGAGCCTTAATCCAAAGCAGCAGTTTCAACTCACTAATCAAACGGCTCTTTCAGGTTCATGAAGGGAAGCGGGAAGGTTTGTTCCATTCAAGCAGCGCCAGTGTGAGGCCCTCAGTCTCTCAGATTATCCTTACAAAAATGCAGCTTTAGCTCGGAGTTTGATTATTCTGCTCTTGCTCGAAGAATAACAAAGGCTGCGATTTGTGTCAGAGCCTGAAATGTTTTAAGGAGTGCAGTTTTCTCTGCCTAATGCAGCAAACAAACAGAATCCAAGAGGATGAATGTAATCTATTACATTTGCTTGTTTACATGACAATTTTCTCCTCAGGGAGTCCATGCCATGCTGTGTTAAAGCTGTCAAATTCTTTATATCTAAATTTGTTTTAATGAAAGAATTCTTAAGATTTTTTTAAATCCTCTCCAAGATCCATCTCTATGTTACAGGGAGTTTGGGTGATGTCCAGCCTTTGTTGAGGTCAGGTCTCTTCCAGTCAGCTAAAGCCTTACGGCAAATCCAAATCTTCCCCTACAGTAAAGGTGTCAAACTCAGTCGCCCAAGGAAGCGTCCCAAACAGGAACAACATTTATTGAACACTCTAAAACTATATTTTTAAACTTTAAAAACACATTTTTTTTTTAACATAATTATGAACTAGATATATAGAATTACCTGTGATAATGCTAGCCTGATGCTGTAAACTGAATTTGGCCACTGAAGTTGCTAGTGCTGATAGCTGAAAATGCTGAAATTGAAAGTTAAAGCCGCTGAAGCTAATAGCCAGCAAAAATATTAGCTAAATGCCAAATTAGTCTGAAAAAAAAAAAAAAAAAAAAAATAGTTCAGCCAAAACAGCTAGCATGCAGATTAAATTTTAGCTAAACATCAAAATATCCAATAAAAAACTAAAAAAAAAATCCTAAATTAACCAAAACAGCTAGCATTTAGCTGAAACTAAAACTTTAAACTCTAAACTCCAAAATAAAGAATTTTAGTAAATGCCAAAAGAGTCCATTTTAAAACCATAGCTTTTTAACACAATGATGTATAATAAAAAGGCAGAAGTATTATTCCAGAAAAAAAATCAGCTTAAAAATGAAATACCTTTCAATATTTTACTCTATAAAAAAATATATATTGTGTCAAAGTTTTGCAAGTTAGAAATAAGCGCAAGATAACATCTGGCCATTAATAACAATGAAATAAAGTTATCTGGAGGGCCGGATGTAATTACCTGGAGGGCCGGATCCGGCCCCTGGGCCTTGAATTTGACATGTCTGCCCTACAGCTTCTCCGTTCCCTACATTTAGCCCTCCAAACGGAGAATTATTGTAAAATAGTGTCTTCAAATTCCCCTCAATGACATTATTAATGGTTGCCAGTCATCTACGTTAGCATGTAGATGCTAGCGCTGGGAAAATGCATAACATCTGTTTATATCTTTAAAAAGTCATGCTAAACAAAAACTGAGATTTAAATGTAAACATCTGATCTACAGAGCACACCAAAGTGAAGAAATTAGTTTCTCCTGTAACGAAGAACACCCTATCGGCGGAAGGATACGCAGTTATAAGTCCCTACTACTATGACTTAAAAAACAAGTTCAGACACAACTACCTCTACAAACACCCCAACAATTGGAGGGGTAGAGGAAGAATTCAGATTTAGCCTCAGTCAAATGCACCCGAATGAGGGGGTGGACCCAGATTTTTGGGTTGTCTGGCCTCGATGATGGTCGTAGAGAGGCGCGGCTGCGTCCAAAGGGGAGTGCAGGTTCACCTTCAGGAACGTCATGAAAATGGAGTGTGCCATTGTCGTGTATATAGTATGTGTATTGTGAAGTATCTGTAGGGATAAAGTAAGGTATGACATTTGGGTGATGATGTCATATGGTGCTCCTATGCCACACCCTAGTCACTGATAAAAGAACTTATTAATTGCGTGAAAACGCCAGATACACAGTATGTGCATGAGATATGTAAGTGCCTGTAGGATGGCCAGAAAAACTACTCCTTGGTCTGTCCAACTTCGCAGTTTTTAACAGTCAGGGTAGACGTGAGGATCACATAAAGAGTGCACACTTATAACAAAAAAGGCTGTGCATGAACATTTTCACTCTAGGAGATCACAGAGTGCTCTATCACCTTGATATCTTGCACCTCCACACATTTGGGCAGACATTCTGTATCTACCTGTAGAGGCAATTGTGACTAAGGCTTAAATGTAATACGCCGACTACTTATCTTCTTCATTTTTTGCTGACTTTTAACCAACTGTTAGGATTTAAAAGCTAGTATCTCATGAAGAAAACCAACGCATTCTCACTCCCAACTCGTCATATGTGGACATATGGTTCGGGCCCCATGCCGCGTCAGTTTTTTGACGTTTTAGGTGTCCCCCAAGTAGTCATTTTTTGACATGATGGCTGTTCCCATTAAATCAGGGGTACTCCACCTCCGAGGTGCAAACCGGTCCCGGTCCAAGGGCCGCCCTGTAATGGGCCACAGACGCAAATCAGTGATCCTCAATCTTTTGGGATGCAGACCGGTACCGGTACCCTAACCCGGTTCCAGTACCTCGTCCTGAAGAGTTGGGGATGTTTTAGAGTTGGCCGTGATTTAATGGGAGCATCTCAAAAAACGTCTATTTGGGGACACACAAAACATCCGAAAGTGACTCGGAAGGGGCCCGAACCATACGTCCATAAATGGAGAGTTGAGAGAGAGAATGTGTTGGCAAAAACACAGAGTGGTGATTTTAATTAGTCTACAGCTTCAGGCGGGGATGTTTTCTGTTTCATCCAATAAATATTTTTGTTATTATTTGAACAAAAATATATATGAAGCTCAGTGTTTCTCCATACTTCACTTTAACTCCATTAGTTACAAGTGGAGATTTTATACATCCAGAGTTGTTTTTTCAGCAGACTCCTGGCCATTAAAAATCCTTCGTACTTTAAGATGCACATTTTTCCAAAAATCATCTTTACAAACTGAGTTTCATTCATGAAGATGTTGTCCATGAAGTGTTATAAAAAGCTTTGCAGATGTGATTCTGTGGAAAGATAAACTGCATCCACTGCTGTCTAACAGAAGAATCCTTTAAAGTCCCCCTATAAAAAAAAAAAAAAAATTTCTTTAAATGTTCCTTGTGGGGTTTTAATTAGGACTGTGAATTTTTTTAACAATAATTCCACATCCTAAATGTCTTAAAAAGCCATTTTTCCTGTTGTTCTGAAGTCTTCTTTTCCAAACGATTCCTCTGTGTGGGCGTGGCTTATAGTGCTGAGCTGTGTAACCCCGGCCCTTATCCTCCCAGACATGCTAGCAACACACACTCTGTGAAAAGCCCATGAAAAAATAAAAATAAAATAAAACATGATCATTCAGGCTGCATTGCAGCAGCAGCAGCACTAGCTGGGGTTCAGAACTGATTTGATGCTAGCACATGCTGATTGTTGAATTCACTTGAACAAGAAATCTAATGAAATGTCAGAATACACAGAGGGTCTAGTCGCACGTCGTTTTTTTTTTTTTTCTAAATGCGTGCAGCCAGTGGTGACGATTTTAGATGCAGACGAAGGGTTACGTTCACGAGAACGGTTCCAGTGTCCGGTTAAACCACCTGGTGGATCCTGAGCGGAGCTGCTATAAACAAAGCAGCTCGCTCAGGAATAATAATAATAATAATGCTATAAGGAGTGCCATTTCTGCTCCTGCTGCAGCTCGGCGCTCCTATGTGGATCAAATGCAGACAGCGGATTTGTGACAGCTACTGGTGTCTTACTTTCAGTTTTTTTTTAAATATGTGAGGCCAACTTAAAAAAAGTCCTGTCTTCGATACAATTAAAATACACGCGGGCAATGTGATCACCCGCGGCTCCGTCCAGTTGAAAAATGTCTCTTTTTCTTCCTCAAGTGATTGAATAATTATTGACGTTGTTGTGACCAATAAATCCAATCCATTTTTTCCTCAAGTTCCTTGGGAAAATAATGAAAGCTAACATCAGTATGGCCTTTCAGTGAATTACAATCCTTTACAGCACAGAAGTGGAATGTTAGATTCTCTTCTCCGGCCTCTACAGCTGCATCCTGGTTAGCTAGCTACTGTAATGTATGACAGTTTCAGGAATTCAAACAGAGTTTTTCTCTGGTACTTTGATTGACAGTGACTTAAAAGGCAAAATACTCTGAAACAAAACGCAAACACGAAATGATTTCTTATGATATTTTTTCTCTTT
This sequence comes from Oryzias javanicus, assembly GCA_003999625.1. NCBI lineage: Eukaryota > Metazoa > Chordata > Actinopteri > Beloniformes > Adrianichthyidae > Oryzias > Oryzias javanicus. Next base: position 8,596,595 of record CM012450.1, read on the forward strand.
CAGAAGAAAAATGCCACATATACATGTTAAAAACTCAAAAAATATGATTTTCATTGAAGGGGGACTTGTCCACTCCTTAAAGTTCCTTTTATGTTCAGAAAGTCAACACCCGCATTTTACTTGTTGAAAATTGAAATAGTCAACTATTTGGTACTGCTCCTCCTCTTTTTTTTTTTTTTTTTTTTTTTTTCCATGTGAGATATGTTAAAATCAAGGTTATTAGCCAAAACAAAGTATGGGGATGTCACAGAGCCACAAAAACCATGACAACGCTTTTAAACTATATTTTCCAGTCTAGTGTGGTACAAATTTAGACAATTTTTCACAAAGGAAAAATTGTTTCTTTCATTTAATTAGCTTGTATATCAATGACAGTGTCAATGGTAACTTTGAATGACGTTCACTGATGACTCTCTTAAGATCTTAGTTGCCTTTTATTCTTCTTTTGAGTCAAGCTTCATAGCTCGATAGCTGGATAGCTCCAATGTTGCTTGTTGTTTTTTTTTTTTTTTTTTTTTTTTGCTATGCTAATGTTAGCTTGGGCTTGTGAGATGCTATAAGCTTATGGGAGAGAGTGCTGACAAAGTGCTGATGGGAAATTAGCAGAGCTAACTTGCGTGCTAACACTCCTGCCCACAACCTAGAATCGTATTTCTAATGAGCTGCAGAAAATATGTCTTAAAAAACAAAAGAGGCTTTTTGATTTTGGCTGAAAACTGCATTTTCATTATTAAACTTTAAACACTTCCAGTTAAAACAATGTATCTGTAAAAATTAAAAAATATATATATTCTTTAAGTTACTCCTTGAGAATAGGAGGAAATCAGCTGCAAAGATCTTTAATTCAGTGCGTTTGATTTATTTATAACAGCTTTCAAACAATACAAACAAATATTAAAGCTTTCCATTTTTCTTGTGACTAAAAGACTGCATTTATTACTCACGCTGGACCGCTTCTCTTTGTTGCGCCTTTTTTAAGGGTGAATTTGTGGCATTCAGAGCTGGGCTTTGTGCGTTTGCTCGGTGCTGCGCGGAGTGGGTGGTGCACATGTGCATGTAGGTGCACTCCAGCACTTTCAAACAGCACTACACCTCTGGGCATAACTGTTACGCATACATGCACCACACTCATATGACATTTATGGGATAGTTGTACGAGAACACGACTCACGTGTGGAACTTAAGAACGTTTCAGGAAGGGTTTCCTCATAAATGCTGTTTTCAGTGCTGTTCAGCCCATTGGCATACAGTAGGAACCATCTTTAGATCCTTCAGGAATGAACATCTGAGAGCATTTTTAGCATAAAAAACCCCAAAATATAATAATAAATTTTTTTGTTTTATTGTATTTCTTTAAAACCAAACTTTGCAGTAATTCCCGCTTTTTATTATTTGCATTTTTCTTATTGTTTAAATAAATTTGCATCCAGCTTTTTTTTTTTTTTATACAGACTTCAATGTTTCTACTGCACCCCACACCGTGTTTTATGCCCCCCACACCCCAACTACCATCACAAACTATGATGAAGAGGTTGGGGGTTATTTTTATTCGTTTGCAAAAACACTCACAATAAAACTTATAAACCAAAAAAAACTATGTTCATAAAGTCCCACTCTGATCATCTTTTGATCTGTCATAAAAGTTTTCCCAGTGGACTTTTAATTATGATTATTCCAAAAAACAAAACACCTGTGTCGTTTTCTGGGACGTAGTTTCTGCAGAGCTACAGTAGTTTATTCAAAAATTCAGCTCTGAGTTCTTAGTGCAGAGCACCCCTTCCCCTGCCTCCACTCCCCCTCCCCGATTGACGAGACGTCTCTGTTCACATTGTCTCCCGTTAGGTTACACCCCCCTCACAACACCAGCCTAACATTACTGATGCAACAAAACAAAGACGTACATATTTGTCGATGATCAGAATGGAGCGGAGCAATAAGCTTGTCGCTTGCCGTAGTAATTTTGACGTCAAACCTACAAGCTTTTTTCAAAGACATTTTTTCATCTGCTCCGGGTTCGCAACAATTTGAATAAAGAAATACTCAGAAATTCATTTTTTTCTCTCTATTTTTGTCTTCTATTATCAGAACAGGTTAAAAACACAATTTTCTCTGGAGTGGGACTTTATTATGTCAAGTCAACCACTAGGAGATCATGTTTTTGCTGTCCTTGTTTTATCCCTGAAGAAGTTAGAAGCACATTTCTGTGCGGTGAAGCTTTCTTTGTATTCACGCCGCACTATAGCGCAGCCTCCCTGGAGCTGACGGAGACTCGATGTCAGGCTCAGGGACACTTCAGCGCAGTAGATATACAGTCTGACTCGATGGTCCTCTAACGAAACAGCATTTCAGGGTTAAGTCATAAAACTTTGACTAACCTCCGTGTATTCATCTTATTCTGGATTCACTCTCATGCAGAGAGATGAATTTCAAGTCTCCCAGCATAAATAAGTGGAGGCTTAAGAATCAGTCATTCTCAGACTTGTTTGAAGCTTGAATGTTTTCAGACTCAAACTGACAAGTGAGGCTTATTTTTTTACCAAATAAATGCTCTTTGAGGTGAAGAGCAGAATTCCGATAGCAGAGCAGCAGAGAGCATTTAGAGCAGCTGTTCTAGCTACAGATGTTACACAATTTCTGCCTCTAGATGTGTGTTCACATAAAGTTTAGATGAAGCTCTTCTTTTGATGAGTTTCACAGTAAAAATTATCTTCCAAAACTTATTTCAGATAAAACAAATTTTATATTCGGTTGAATGGTAGTTTGCCCTCTCTGGGTGGGTGGAGGGCTCCTGCATCTTTTACCCCTTTTTAAGAAACTTCTTAAAAAAACATTTTTATCCCAAGCATGAACACAAAGGCAGATAAAAAAAAAAATTTTATCTATTAAAAAAATATTTTTTATCAACACTGCATGAGACTCTTCTCTGTTGGTGTGCTTTACTGTTTTATCGTTAGCTTTGCTTTTATCTTTTTTATTTGTAATTTATCTTAATTATTTTTTTTCGTATGTAATTATTTTAACATTTTAGCTGTTGTTTTTATTGTTCTTTGAACTTTTAATGGATGGCACCTTGTTTGACCAAGGTCATTTTAAGGCGCCACATAAATTAATTAAACTTAAACTTAAGTTTAAAGTTAAACTTGTACGTAAATGTATGCTTCTACTTAAGCTTAAGCTTAGATTTAAACTTAAACTTGTTCACAAGTGAAGGAATATCTGAGCTTGACATTGATAGGTGGTTTGGAGAGGCGTCCGCCATTGTGCGGACGCTTCACCGGTCTGTTGTGGTGAAGAGAGAACTGAGAGTGAAAGTCAAGCTCTCAATTTAGCAGTCAATCTTCAGTCCAGTGCTCACCTATAGTCATGTGCTCTGGGTCATGACCAAAAAACAGGGTTTAAGATTTAAGTTTTGCTTTAGATCAACTCCAATGAAAATTGTGTTTTTAACATGTTCTTGTAGCCTTTTTTCCCATGATGGAGGAAATTTATGAAGAAAGCAAGAAAAAAACGGAATTTCTGAGAAAATCTTTGTTGGAATCTTTGTGAATCAGGATCAGACGTTTGGAAAAGCTTGTAGTTGTTGCAATAAAAACTAAAATCGCAGACCCCAAGCCAAGCTCCATCCCCACCCCATTACCAATTGCTGACAAATAGATCGATTTACATGTGTCAGGTCAAGGTCCAGGGGCCGGATTCGGCCCTCCGTGTAATTATATCTGGCGCTCCAGATCATTTTATTTTATTGTTATTAATGCCTGATATTATCTTGCATTCATTTTTAACATGTGCAATTTTGACAAAATATAATTCTATGGGGGATAAAATATTGAAAGTTATTTAAGGTTTAAGGGGATTTATTCTGGAATATTATGTTAAAAAGTTACGGTTTTAAAGTTTTAGAAATGTGCATTCTGCTAGCTTTTTGGACTATTTTGGGATTTACTATGATTTTTTTAGACTATTTTGCAGTTTAGAAAATATTTCAGCTAAATGCTAACTGTTTTGAGTAATTTAGGATTTCTTTGTTTTGTTTTTTGGCTGTTTTGAAGCTAGCTATTTTGACCAACCTAAGTTTAGCTCATTTTAGCTGGCTATCAGCTTCAGCGTTTTCAGCTATTAGCTTTAGCATTTTTTAGCTATCAATTTCAGCATCTTCAATTATCAGTCCTAGCATCTTCAGCGGACAAATTCAGCTTACAGAATTCACACTAGCATTGTTGCAGGTAATGCTATATATCTAATTCATAATTATGTTAAAAAGTTACGGTTTTAAAGTTTTAAAAATGTTGTTTTAGTGTTTTCAATAAATGTTTATTATGTTTGGGCTGTAATCTAAGGTGTGTTTTGGATTTTGTGCGATTGAGTTCGACACCCCTGATGTACGTTCTCATTTTCCTCATCTGAGCTGATATCTGTCTTAAAACTAGGACTAGGCAATTTGGAATTTTTTATATCCTGGTATAATTTTTTTCAAATCAGGTGATAAAGAGATATATCACAATATAAACCAAACTAAATGACACTGTCAAATTTGAAGTTCTGTGGCTCAAAAAAGAAATGTGTTATCATCAGCAGGTTGTTTTAATTTAATAATGCAACTATTTTTTTAAATAACTAACAAAAAAAAATATATATATATATATATATATATATAAATATATATTTTTTGTTAGTTATTTAAAAATATAATTATATATACCTTATCCAAAAAAAAAAAAACAAAATGAGAGCTAATAAGCAAAAATAGTTAGATGGAAACATTTACTCGCCATGTGGTGACTAACTCTGTAACCTTTACTCACCAAAGAGGAGAAAATACTCGCATATGGCAGGTATTAATTTTGAACCCTTCAAAGTAAAAATTTAACGACAGACTCATTCCTCCATTGAGAAAAAGTTATACTTTGTTGTCGTTTTATTACTTAGCCCTACTCAAAACTGTACAGATGGATAGCTCTGATATTGCTCGCCATTTTTGTTGCCCTGATAATGTTAGGATGAGGATGTGAGCTGAAAGCTAGAGAGAGTGTAAACAAAGGGATGTCGGGAAAAGAAAGGAGGCTTACTTTGTGCCAACAGTCCCGCCCACAATTCAGAGACAAATTCTCACTGAAATATCGCTGCTTTGCAGAAACTGTCTTAGAGAACAACTATTTTAATTTCGGCTGAAAACGGCATAATTATAATCAAAAAGAAACTCTAGGAACACTTTTATAATAGACCAAAAATAGATTGGAGAAGGGAGTTTACAGTCATGTAACTACACTCAACTAAAATCAGAGTAGAAAAGGTTTAAGAATCTGTTTTTTTTTTTAAAGATTATGAAAATCAGAAGAAATAAACTAAAACAAACCATGCGTGCAGGTTATTCTGTCACCTCCAACAAACCCCAAATACAAGCAACAACCATAGAACAAGACTGCCAGCATCTGAACAACACGGTGAAAAACAAATGCTGTTAGAGCTCTGATTACTGCCTGAGACAAACGAAAGGGATGCAGCCGTTCAGGGAGAAAGGCAAACCAGTGCAGCAGGTGTGAAAGAATGAGTGCGCTGCTGAATGAAAGACGGGGTTTGCATCAGCAAAGACTGATTACTATTAGAAAAGAACCTGATCCCAGTGACCTCAGATTAACTTCCAATTTTTATTAATTACAAATGATAATAACAAACAAAAAATACAAATTTAACCCCAGAGTCGTTTTTAATGAATGTCAGACTTTGATATGATAATAATGTTGGAAGAAATTTTATTTTAATCACAAAATATGTTAATATCATAGGTTTTCTTTTTCTTATGGATTCCTGTTGAATAAAAAATGTGCGGCATTCAAAACTAAACTCCTTAAAGAACCACTTCAATGAAAACTGTGTTATTAACATGTTTTTCTGGAACAGCCTGCCGGAGAAACTCAGGGCCGCTGAGTCTGTAGAGATTTTTAAGAAAGGGCTCAAGACGCACCTTTTTAATATAGCTTTTAGATGATTTCTGTACTTTTATAGTTCTCTTAATTTTGTTTTATGGTTTTAGCTTTCTATTTTATCATGTCCTGAGAATGTTCAATTTTACTCCTTTTTTTTCTGAGCTCCAGTGTTTCCTCGAGTGATCCATTTACTCTAGGTTAGTCGGCTGTCTCTGGGGCTCGACTTTTGGTGCTCGCCTTGTCTGGGGTGGGGGGGGGGTTCTGCACTGCGACTCTACGGTTGTGGTGCGGGACCCCTGCCTCTCTGGTTTGGGTGGGTGCCGTGGCGATGCCCTGTGTGCAGCCGGCCCCTGTGATAAACGCATCACACTGTACTGTTTCCGCACGCAGCCAAGCCACGTCTTTCTTTTATATTATGTTGATTCATGATTTATTGTTAATCCTTGTTTATTATTTTATGGAGGGTTGATCATTGCAATATTGGGTGGGTGGGGCTAGGGCAGGTTTTGCTGGGGCAATTTTTTAAACATGGAACTGTTTTAATGTTTTTCTTGTTTTTATGTTTAGCGCCGGCTGTTGGCGCCAAGCCAGGAAATGCGCTTTATAAATAAAATTGAATTGAATTTTTCTGATGATGGAGGACGTGCGCAAAGAAAATTGTACTAAAAATTGCATTTCTGAGTGTATCTTTGGTCAAATTGTTTTGAATCAGGAGCAGACAAAAAAATTTGACAGATAATATTTGTGATGTAGAAAAAATGCCTCCGTGCCAGAATCTTCCTGCTCTGCTCCATTCTGATGCATCCACTTAAAGACCAATTAAAATCAATTAAAATCTTCAAATTCCGGCTCAAAACTGTACAGCTGGATAGCTACAACATTATTTGCTATTTTTGTTGCTCCTTTAATGTAAGGTTGTGGATGTGAGGGAGTAGAGTTGTAAACAGAGAGCTCTCAGCTATTTCTAATGAACTCCTGCTGCTCTGCAGAAAATACGTCCAATTAAACAACTTTTTTTTATTTTGGCTAAAAATGGCATGAGCATAATTAACAGACCACTAGAAACACTGAAAAACATCAAGAGATGATTATATGAGAATTAAAATGTTTTTTTTTTTTTGTTAATTATTTTAGAGTTTCTGATTGTGTGAGTTAGGAGTCAGAGGAACATTACTGGTGCAACAGTACATCTTTGAGTCAGATGCCTTCTCAGACGTGCACGGGTCGACCTGTCTACAAGCGGATGCATCCAAATGGAGAGAGCTCATGGCTTGCCGTAGCAACTTAAACCTCACACTTAATTCAACTCGAACTAAATTTTTTTAAATATCGCCCAATATTAAAATACAGGTGTCTCAAAGGGGTTCACGGTAAAAAAAAACATAAAATCTGTCATAAAATATAAACAATAAATTGTTGCTAAAAAAAATAAAATAAATAAAAAAAAAAAAAAAAAAGCAGATTGTTGGGGATCAAAAAGAGGAAACCTTAGGGATGCCCACATGAGGGAGAGATCCCATCCTAGGACGGACTGTCAATGTACCAGGACAGAAGAATTAGCTCATCTAACTCTACATCTATCTTTATGAATAGTGTTCATCCAAATAGAACTGGGGGACAGCTGGGGGTGCGTGACAAGCCAGAGGCGAGGTCCACTGCCAGAACAGACGAGCCACCTATAGAATCTGGAATCTCTTCATTACAGTCGGGGAGCAGTATGCTAAATATTCTCTGATTACTAGCCAGCCTGACAACATGCCTGTCCAAAGAGGAATGTTTTAAGCAATGTAGACACTGTGCCGGCCTCTCTGACATGAGCTGGGAGCATGTTCCATCACATCGGGGCTTGGTGGCAGAAGGCTCTACCTCTGCCTGGTGGAAGAACCCAAGTGCCTCAATTTAACCATTACCATCTCTGTTCATGAGTTTCATTGGGATGAGTGAAGATGAAGCTGTTTTCACTGCAGGAATAAAGTTTGTGTTCATTCAGAGTCCTGACTCAACTCAAAGTACAATAACACATGGAGGTCAACAAGTTAAAGCAGCAAAATATGCAGAAAATAGACTCAAAATGAAATTACAAGACGAACAACTGATATCACAATTTATGAATAATCTCAAACTGCACTTAAAGTAACACACACTGCTTCTGCATTTGAAAGAATCATTTCTCAGAATTAGTCCAATTATTCTGTTGTCATTTGTCTGAGACCTGGCACAGATCAAGTGTTCCAGTGCTAGTGCAGACATCATGACCGCATCAGATGTTTTACGTTTGATCCTTCAGAGACATCATCCTAGTTACATGAAGTAAATCAAAAATCAATATTTGTGCGAATATATACCTAAAAATCAGACCATAGAGGAAAGTTTCCCTTATTTTCAGGTCACGTAAGATAATATTAGCATCAAAATACTTTTCTGATTTTATTTATTTGTTTTGTAGGTCTGTCCTGTTCTTAATCTCAAAGGCATTAATAGAGGTAAAAAAAAAAATATATATATATATTATATATATAAACAAAATGCAATGAAAAATGATGATTCTACTTAATCTGAAATGAGTTCAGGGAGGAGTGGAATTTATGAAACTGCAAACAATCAAACCCCGCACAGACAGCCTCTGGTCCGCTTTGAAGACTTGCTTTTAGAAAAACAAACTATTCAAGCCACCGACTGTATATGAGAACTGGATAGAGTAAGTGTGATGTCATCTATAAAAAATCCTCAACCAAATGAAGTCGATTCAGTCGCCATTTTTTCACGATTGGATGCCACCATGTTGGAGACAGATGTGGTCAGTAAGCAGTGATCGATACGAGTCAGTCTGAGACATTGTTTCTATGGCAACAACTCCCACCAATCAGGAGAGAGCAAAAAGGGGAACATCAATTTGAATAACTTGCAGAGCAAAAAAAAAAAAATTTTTAAATTAGGATTAGTAAGAAATAAGGTATCAGAGCAAGAAAATGTATTCCAATGGGATCTTGGCTCCTCGGGACAAGAGGATGTCTCTATAATTGGAACACCAGGGGGAGTGGTCACTCAGTCCAGTCCTCTTATACCAGGGGTCTGGAACCTGTAGACACATGCGGCTCTTCTATCCCTCCGTTGTGGCAGAGTCAAACTTAACTAATTAATTAACTAATTAGTTTGTGTTTACATTTTTGACATGTCAGATAGACCTAATGACCAAAATGATAATAAAAGGTTTAATCTACTGTCAAAGTAGTTCATCATCAGTGACATTATCTTATTGGATTCACATGATAGAAAAACGTGGAATCTACACTTAAAAACATTTGTGTTTTTATTCACTAGATTAAGAAGAAAAATGATGAAGGAACACACAAGTCAATAATATTAAATCTCATGTTTCTTGCACTTTAATTAAAGTAAATCTGCTGCAGCTGGAGGATCTGAGTAAACACAGGATGTGTTTGTTTTGGAAGGAACTTGAATGAGCGGCTGTCAAAAGTGAAAGAAGTGATTTTTTTTATATATAGGGAAAACTTAATTGTAGAGAACATTTCAAAGTAGTATTTTAAAAAGGAATGAGTTAATGACATCACAAACATAAATAAAGTGTATTTTTCCAACTTTAAAGTAAAACTTTGCTGCTCTTGCTGAGTTTCGGTCCAAAAGAGTAAATGTATCTTTTAACGTTAAAGGTTACAGGTACTGTCCTACACAATCACTGGTTCAAACTGTATACGCTTTCAACTTGAGTGGTAAAATGTGTCCCCCCTCCCACTAAGGAAGGGGCACATTGCTCTGCATTATCCTCCCATTTGAACAACTCATTTGTCAGTGGAACAAGTGAGACTTCAGCGCTCTGCGCTTACAGTAAAAAACAAAAAAACAGCAGTGAATCTTAAGAACACAAATCAGGAAAACATAATTGAAAGGTAGAGAGGAGGTGAAGGAGGTGAAAGCACTCGACAATTCATGAAAATACGTGGAACCAGACAGGTTTTCTCCTTCATATTGTTTTTTTTAATAACAGGTGTTTTTTTCCCAAACTAGCAGGTGTTGTAACTGTGACTTGTTTCCAGCTCAGTGTGAATGAAGTGGACCACTGCCGGGTGACTATAGTTAAAAACTGGACTGAGTGACCCCTCCCCTTTTGTGTTCCAAGAAGCCAAACTCCCATGAATTCTATAGAGAAATAAACAGCTATTACTCAGTCATTCCATTTGTAAAAATAACCAAGCAAGCAAATTATTCAAGTTATAAACTGACCAATTAGACGCCTCAATAAAAATGTAGTCCAACATGCAACAGTCGGAACTTTTGATTGACATATTTCACACAGCCTGCTTTCAAGTGAAAGGGGCGTGGCCTTCCAACAAGCCTACTCCAGATTGGTGAGAGTGGTTGCCATAGAAACAATAACTCAAACCGACTTGAACCGCTCACTGCTCACTAAAGCCACCTGGCTCCTATTTGGCATATAGTTCTTAATTTCAATGAGTGACATCACACTCGCTCAGTCCAGTTCTCATACACAGTCAATTGATACACCATGAAAATATATGTGATGATCTTCAAAATAATCTTTTTTTTTATTCAAGCAGCACTTTCCTTTTCTATAAATATGCAAAAAATGTAACATTTTGAAAATTATTCAAATTTCACATTTGAGTCAAATTCCTTGAATGCCTTTCTTTCCTTTTGACAAAGTTGAACATTTTCTGCTCATCTTTGAAGGCTGCTGCTGCACTAACAACTCCATCTTCACTTCTTTTTTTATTTGAAGAAGCAACCAGAAAGCTTCAAAGTCAGTAAAGCTAAACAACAAACTGCTTTGTCTCCAAACTCCATAGCGAGGACTCTAGGCTGTGCTGCTATTCACTTTGCTCCCACTGGTATGACTCCTCCTGACATTAGACACGGAATGACGTACCATCGGCGTTTAAAATACATTCCTGCTCTTCTGCAAGCAAACGCTCTCCCTGCGTGTTGTCGGATCCTGAGAGTATACGTGTAGACGGAAATAGACAGCCACCCACATATCATTAGGGAGATGGAGGAAGGGGAAGGGGGGCAGAGAGGCTGATTGTGGCGGTGGAGGAGAGCTGAAGGAAATCTGGCGTTCACAGTTTGACGCTGCAGCCTGATGCGGCGTTGCTGCGATCAGACTGCAAAACTCAAAAGAGAGTTCAGAGTTTGACTGAACCTGCATGGACTCATACATGCCCAGAGGTTCATTTCTGAGCTGGATATTGATTCAGTTTTTAAATTGAAGGCTGGAGAAGGCTGCCCTCTAGTGGACTGAAGTGGAAAAATAGATTATATAATTTGTTTTCTTCATTTTTATTAATTAAGCTTGTCGTCTCACTTAACAAGATTGTTTTATTTAAAGAAATATGTTCTTCATTTTGTGTTTTTCTTGTTGACGTATTCCGTTTCATTCACATTTTCCCTCCTCTGCAATCAGGAAGCTGCTAAATGTGAAGATCATTGACGATGAGGAGTATGAGAAAAACAAGACCTTCACTATAGTACTGGAGGAGCCCATTCTGCTGGAAGTGGGACAGAGACACGGTGAGCTACTATTTTTCTAAAAATAAAGTTTTTCATTATAGCTTTTGCTTTTTTTCCTAGTTTAGCTGATTATTACTTTTTTTTTTACCTTTCTCTTATAAATCTTAATAAAAAAATGTCCAAACAAGCAGTTTTCTGTCTGCACTTTTCCTGCTATAATTCATTGTCCTGTCAGTTTAATTGTATCTTTTAAAACGAGTTTGGTAATGACTATAAATGATGCTTTGCTCATGCTACCAGCCAAGGTTGTCAGTTGAATCTCTGGGGGAGAACTTGCAATTATAGGAGGCTGCCATGCCACTCAAAAGAGATTAATTCAAAGCGAAATCAAGTGAGACCAGCAGATTGCATCACGCCTGGAAGGCTGGTTTACATTGTAATTCAATTCTCGATCCTATTAGGCAGCAGCTGTCTTCCTCTGCATTGTGGTGGAGGGCCTGACAGTTTTTCCATCTGTTCCGCTGTGCAGGAGACACCAATGACAACAAGACGGCGGTGGGGCCGGAGGACGTGTCAAAGATGGGCTGCCCCATCCTGGGGGAGCACACCAAACTGGAGGTGGTCATTGAGGAGTCCTATGAGTTCAAGGTAACAGAGAAGGAGGCGTCTTTCCTCAGAGGCAAACTTTCACATTGTTGATGGTTTTAAAAAAAACACTTTATTGTGTTTATGTGTTCTATATCACTTTTTTAGACTCCTCCAACTCCCTAATTGTTCTGGTGTTCCACAGGGATGATCTCTGGGTCCTGCTTTGTTTAGCTTGTATAAGACACCTTTCTGGATGCTCGGTATTTCACAACAAAAAAGCTATGGTTCGAAACCCAGCTGGGACCTTTCTGTGTGGAATTTGCTAGTTCTCTTCAGTTTCCTACCAAAAACATGCATCATTGGTAAATTAGTGTGTCTAAATCAGGGGTCCCAAAAACCCCTCCACACTTTTGTTTTCAGTCTGGCCATGCAATCGAGACAAACATAGTGTGACTTCTTATTCTTCTCTTCTGCAGTCTTTGCTCCTATCTGGTTATGTGTGGCTTTCTGGAAAACCTTAAATATTTTACTTTTACACTTCTTTTGTCAAACTACAAACAGACCCCGGCCCCACAGGAGAGAAGAAAACAGCCTTTTTGGCCTTCACAAGAAATGCTTGCTCTAAATTATCCCTATGGGTGTGCATGTGAGTGTTTTTTTGGGAACCTGTTTGGGGTAGCTGGGATAGGCCCCAGCAGCCCTGTGACCCTGAAAGGGAAGCAGCAGGTTCTACAGATAGATGAATAGTTACTCCTGGACACATCTTTGGGGTGGTACCATTTACAGGTGTAACTATAGCAACAGAATCTGGTTGATCATCTGGTACATAGTTTTGGGAGGAAATTTCTTAGCAGAACTGCAGGATACAAACCCAGTGAACTGTTAACTGCATTACAGATGCGGGGAAACCCCCTAAACCAGGACTTGACAAAGTTTTAGACTTGTGGGCCACAAAGAATTCTAAAATTTGACAGAAGAGCCAGACCATCTGTAGATGAGTTTTTGTTATCTACTTCAATAGGTGAAAAAAACAACATGGAGTCTGGATGAAATTAATTAATTTTATTGAAAATTACTGTATTTTTTAGAGTATAAGTCACAGTTTTTTTATAGTTTAGCAAGGTGTGTGTCTTACACTCAGGAGCGACTTTTTTTGTGTTTTTCTTTTTCTTAAGGGAAATAAATAGATTCAAATATTTGTTGTTTCTACCACTGAACCCCAGGTGTCCTTTAGCGGTTGTTTCCTCTAATAACCACTAGATGGCGCTACATTTGAGTATAAGAAGAAATGTCGCCAAAAAAAAAACATGGAAGAGAATCTAATGGTTTTCCTCTTAAACTTTGAAGTTTTTTCTTATATACAGCAGAACACAAGATTAGTATTCTTATATTATATTAGTATTTAAATACTTAAGTTAAGCTGGGCTCGGCGGATTTGTTCTGAAATGTCCGACTTTTCTTTCCCTAAATTGCGACTCATACTCCGGAGCAACTTATATATGGTTTTCTTCTTCTTGGTCAGACATTTTTTGGTTCTTGCGACTTATACTTTGGAAAATACCGTAACTTACTTTTTTGAGTTTGTATTTCAAAATATGTGGCTTTTGCTTTTATTTTTTCAACTTTCTGCACCTATAGATAAAGGTGTTTGTTATTAACCATCTAGGAGACACCACAATTACAGGAAAAATAGAGCATTATTAAGGATTTTATATACTATAATTTATTCCAGTTTGATGGGCCAGACTATAAATAGTTAAATGGGCCGGCTGTGGCCCCAGGGCCGCAGTTTGTCCACCCCTGTCCTAGATACATGGTTCATGTTTTTATTAAAATTTCCTCATTATTTTAAATATTTTAAATACATTTACATTTTCTCCCTTCAAAAATATAAAGGTGAGTTTAATGTATAGGTGAGTTATACTTTAGACTTGAATGCAGGTGTTTAAGACGGTCTTGAGTAATCCTTGTGGAGTTGTGATTATTTTTGGCTGGTGAGAATAAGATGTACAGCAGTTTTATGATCTAATTCTGCATCTGTTTGAAGATCGTAGTAATAATCAAGCATGGAGATGTCATTTTATGCTGATGATATCAAACTGTTTGACCTTTTCTGATCTGAAGGCTTGTTTAATTGCAATCAGTCTCTTATTGTTGATCCACAGTTCCATCCTGCAAATTGAAGCTAGACTCAGAAATGTCAGTGTTTTTACCAAAATAAAGTTCAATACTTTAGAATCCGTGGGTACTTTTGCTATTAAACTTAATTATATGAACTAAAGAAAAACGTTTGGAAGTTTTATTTTTAACATTATTAGGGGCAAATTATTATTATTATTTTTTATCTTTAGTCATTTAAATTATTTTAACTTTCTTTTTGTTTGAACAAGACAAGCTTAAACAGAGTGCAGTATGTTTAAAATACAATTATTTATCTATTGAGAGAGAGGGCGACAAATATCAATTTATATTTCTTTCTAACATATTTTTCAAATATATTTTTTAATTTATGTATATTTTTAGGCTCTCATTGTTAAGACAGCTCACCACATTTCTGAACTTTTACTGTGATTCCTCAATTTCTTAGAATCTTGGCAGCAGAAATTAAAAGTTGGCATTTTTTAAAAATCTGTATTAAAATAAAATGAGAGAGTGTTTGAAGTGAAAACTCAACGACTCTGGAATAAGCAGCTGGCATGACTTTTTTATTGATTTTTATGACTCGAGTTATTTCTTAAGGAGAAAAAACTTATTTCAGTGTATGTCAATGAGTGTTTTATTTTGTCATTTGCTTTTTGTTGTTTTAGATTTCTATTTTAAGCCACAATGTTTATAACAGTGTTTTAATTAGATATTTCGGTAACACTTTATAATAAGATTCCATAACAAGCTTTATTAACATATTAACAAACATTATTAATGTGCTTATAGGATGTTTATAAGACATTTATACGCATAATAAGACAAATATAGTTTATTAACATACTTAGTAAGATTTATTATCATCTAAAATGAGACCATTGTTTATGAAGGCTATATTAATAAACTGTTAACAAGCTTAACAAATGCGTTAACAATCTTTGTCAACGTTACATTTAGTGATTTGCAGCACCTCATCTAAAGTGTTACCGATATTTCTTACAAACTGATACACAGTATTACACACACAGCCTAAGTCACTCTAGGAGTAAAAGCAAAGTCTTGACCCAGTTTTAGTTATGTCACAGTCATTTCTCTTTGAGTGTTCAACATAAATATTTAACTTTTCCAGAGATGTTTGATAAATTATGTGTTAGAGTAAGCGTTAGACGTGTTAAACTAAAGCCTCTGTCAATACAGTTCACAGTTCAGCTTTCATCCAAACTAAATATTCAAACATGTGATGAAATTTGCATAATGAAAGCAAAGCTGGGAGCTTCTTTTGAAATAAATGAATAAAAATGCGTGAAATTCCTGCAGAACAAGCAAAAATACATTAACTGAGGAAAATCAGACAGTATAGTGAAAACTGTTTGAAAGCATCTTATTTTTGAAAGTGCAAGTGTCATTAAAGTCTCAATTCAATCATCATTTTTATCTCCCAGCAGTCTTTTAATTATGATTATATCGTTTTTAGCCAAAAAAATAATTAAAAAAAAACCTTGTTTTCTTGGACGGTAGCGTTGTGCAAACCCGCCCCCACTTCCCATTACAAATATATTTACTGTCTTTCCCACTAGCTTACAGCTCCTCACACCCGTAATATAACATTAGTGGTGCAACCAAAATGGTAAGCAATAATGGAGCTATCTACTGTTAGTTTGGAACCAGATACCCGCTCAGACGAGGAAAACAAAGACGTTCATGGATCTATTCCTCTACAAGTGGATGCATCAGAATGGAGCTTGTGACCTACCACAAGTATTTTCTCCTATATTGCTTCTGATTCACAACAAATTAAAGAAAGAAATATTCAGAAATACAAATTTAAATTTAATTTTCTTCACATTTATCCTCCATCATGATAATTATCTTTCAAGAACAAGTTAAAATCACTAAAAGCACAGTTTTCGGGAGGAAAATGAGTTAAATTTATCAGTTAAACACCTTTAAGGTGCAAAACAATTCTGCAACATCAGCTTCCTGCCCTGATTGTTGTAAAACAGCTTGAAGGTGGTGGGATACAAAGCTTCACACCTGAGGGATAACAGTGACTCAAGCTGCCTCCCATCTGTTTTTGGGACTCTCTTGGCCCCACAATGGGAGAAGATTAAGTTGCTATATTGCATCTGGAGTTCCAGCATCCGTCTCCGCAGTAACAGCATCTCCTGTCTTTTGTCTGCAGAGCACAGTGGACAAGCTGATCAAGAAAACCAACCTGGCTCTGGTGGTGGGCAGCAGCAGCTGGAGGGAGCAGTTTGTTAGTGCTGTCACTGTCAGTGCAGGTGAGCTGCAGCATGCACTGATATCTCTTATGTCTTCTTCTTTTAGACCGGGGAAATATCCGGCGACAACATAATAACACACGTTCTTCCTACTACACAACTAACGCAACTCCAGTGGATTCTGAAGCTGAGAAAATGGAATTGCAGCACAAATCATTCAAATTTCAACATGTTCAAAAATGTGCGTAGTGATGGACAAACATGAGTTTTGAACGCATGTCCGTAGACCAGGGGTCGGCAACTTTTATCAGTAAAAGAGCCATTTGGGCTCGTTTTCTACTGCTCAAAACCTGGAAGGAGCCGCACTGACTTACGTTAGCCTTTAAAAAGTTAGGATTTGCATTCATAACCTTTTTGTTTTTTTTAATAAATGTGAATAATGTCTATTTTGGCGCAAACAAAAGCAATATATATATATGTATAAGAAACTAGCATTTCTCAAAATTAGATTTTTTTTAACTTTAGTAGGAAAAATGCAAGCTTGTTGCTTAATTACTAGCTGAACTTAAAATTAGCATAACATTTCTCAGTAAATTAAATCAGCCAGATATTTTAGCACTTTAATGAAATAAAAACTAAACTCAAAATTAGCCTAAACCCCCAGTAGATAACAAATTAGCTAAAAATGTTAGCACATTGCTAAAATATTAGCTAAACTCCAAATCAGCATAAAAACTAATTAGAAGCCAGAAAAAGCTAACTTGTTGCTCAACTACTTGCTGAACTCCAAAAAACCTAAAATTCTTCAGTAAACTAACTTACCGGTGATCAAAAATGTTAGCATGTTGCTAAAATAGAAGCTAAATTCTAAATTATCCAAAAAAACATTTCAGTAGATGACAAATTAGCCAAAAACATCAGTATTCACTAAAATATTAGCTAACTCCAAATTAGCATAGAATTCCTCAGTAAACTAACTTAGTCAAAAATGTTAACATGTTGCAGAAATAGAAGCTAAATTATCAAAAAAAAAAATTCAGTTGATGAAAAATTAGCTAAAAACATCAGTATTTACTAAAATATTAGCTAAACTCCAAATTAGCATGAAATTCCTCAGTGAACTAACTTAGTCAAAAATGTTAGCATGATGCAGAAATAGAAGCTAAATTATCCAAAAAAAATTCAGTAGATGAAAAATTAGCTAAAAACATCAGTATTTACTAAAATATTAGCTAAACTCCAAATTAGCATGAAATTCCTCAGTGAACTAACTTAGTCAAAAATGTTAGCATGATGCAAAAATAGAAGCTAAATTATCCAAAAAAAAATTCAGTGGATGAAAAATTAGCTAAAAACATCAGTATTTACTAAAATATTAGCTAAACTCCAAATTAGCATGAAATTCCTCAGTGAACTAACTTAGTCAAAAATGTTAGCATGATGCAAAAATAGAAGCTAAATTATCCAAAAAAAATTCAGTAGATGAAAATTAGCTAAAAACATCAGTATTTACTAAAATATTAGCTAAACTCCAAATTAGCATGAAATTCCTCAGTGAACTAACTTAGTCAAAAACGTTAGCATGTAGCCAAAATAGAAACTGAAACTCTAAATTAGCCTAAAAACCCCACTAGAAAACAAATTTGCCAAAAATGTTAGTATGTTGCTAAAATAATAGCTAATCTCCATTTTTTTTTTTTAAATTACCATTATTTTATTTTTCTTCAGCCAGTGAGCCACCATGGAGAGATAAAAGAGGCACATGTGGCTCTGCCGTAGACGTTTCATTGGAAATAGTTGCTTTAACGAAAGTTTCCGATCATCTATTAACACGATCAACATAATTCCAGTAGATTCGGAATCTTCAGGATCTTCTGGAATTACGTGTATCGTGTTAGCGGTTGATAAGTTACAGTATATTAAATATATCTGGACCTGCTCCACCAGCTGCCTACTTCAATTTTCAGGTGTGTTTCATCAAATGTTCCAGTTTTATTTGGCCCTAATTATGAAAAAGCCCCATTTTAATCATGCGTGGTAGTCCTGTGCATCTGTTTCCTCCAGACTGCCCATAAAAAATGCATGAAGTGGTGATTCTCTCATGAGGCTCTCCATAAAAACGAAACTGGCCTAAACAATTAAAGCTCCTAAAGAATTGATGCGGGTGTCATGTCCTGCTCTGACCTTTCTGTTTTGCCCTTTCCAGGCTAATTTGCTCAGCTTTGGTGACGCTTTTAGATCTGCAGCGGAGCGTGAAGCAGCACAGACGCAAAAACAAGAAAACACCACCAAACTCCCGCTCGCTTTGTTTCATCGTCGATCTGCTTAACGTTCCTCTCATTTGCATGCAGATGGACACATTAGGAGAAAGTGGGGCATTTTCTGCTGATGTGATCATTTAAAAAGGTTATTTGTTTACAATCTGTGCAGTTCTGCGAGCAATAACAGCTGACAGCAGCACTGTATGTCATTTAACTGTGTATAAAAGGGCCTGTTTGGCTTGTTCTGCCCCCATGTTCTCAGTTTCTGATGAGATTAACTCCTGCTCAAGTATATGGGTCAGGTTTTTAGTGGTTACTCATGTCAAAACAGTCACCATTTAACCGTCACTGAGTGAAATGGAGTAGCGTATTAAAGCTTCTTTAAACAGAACAATTTTCCTTTTCCTTCTGGAGGGAATACAACAGTAATCTTCCAAAGGGTTTTTTTCCCTCTTCCTCAGTTTTATCTACCTAAGAGGACAAAAATCTCAAATTTGTCCTGGAGCAAATCTCTGCATCTTGTTAAAAATACATGCATTATCTCTCTTTTGCAGGTTCTGCTATTTTGAGATGGATTTCTTTTAATTCTGCCTTGACTATTAAAAAAAAATCAAATATAGTCACTCTTAGAAATGAAGACATGATGAATTCCTGCCTTTTCAAGTCTTAAATGATGCAAAGCTCAAGAATAAAGGAGGAGATGTTGAGCTACCAAAATCTTATCGAAGATTAAAACAATTTTTAAAAAAATGTAAATTTCAAAAACTAAAACCTAAAAATAAAACAAAACTTTTAACAACAGTAATTTCCAGAAAACAAAACATTATAAAAACGAAACACAATGAGAAACCAGAAAAACTAGGAATTATGGGAAGTCACTGCATGGACGATGATATCCAGTATCACTTCATGTCAGTCATGAATCGGTCCACTGGCTCCCCCTCTGGTCATCAGCTGGATCCATCACGTCAGGGCTAGCACTTCCCGGGTCTCCACACTACGTTTCCCATCAGGCCCTGCTGTCACTCCCCGAAGCCCCACGGCCATTTTCCATCCGCAAGAACTCCCAGCAGTATTTAGTCAGAGCTCAGCTCAGTGTGAAGTCTTGTTCGTGCTGCTCTAATCCATCTTTGAGCGTTCTCATCCTGACCTGATCTTCTGGTTCTTCTTTGACTCTGATTGTTTGCCGCCTGCCCTGACCCTAGTCTGGTGATTCTCTGATGTCAGTTGGAATTACAGATGAACTAATCCACAATTTCACATATTACCTAACTTTTCTGGTTTCTTTTCGTGTTTTTTAACATTTTATTTTCTGGAAATTACTTTGGTCTTCTGAAATGTTACTTTTATTTTTTCAGAAACTTGGTTTGTTGATGTGATTTGTACTTCAGGGCCACCATAAACATGTGATAATAAAACTATTTTTCCAAAATTTTATTAATACGTATCATCAGATTGAATAAAATGTTCAGATATCATCATATGACGCTTTTATGTTACGGCAACTTTGGGAATACATTGCAAATATACATTTTTATAACCATCATGGCTGAAGGATTTTAATTTAACCACTAAAACATCTTTATATTTTCTTTTCTTTCTCTTCTGTCTCGTCAGAAAACTCAGGGAAGCTTTTAAAGGTCTCTTGGAAAAAATAGCTTAAGGTTAATGTAAAAATAAGCACCAAAGTAAAATTGAGATTTTAACTTTCTCCAAAACCACAAGATTTACGTAAAAAGGAGAAAAAAATTTAAATATTTGTGGGTTTTAAAAGAAGCATAAAGGAATATCCATAACCAAATGTTTTCTGCTTTTCAGGTGACGATGATGAGGAGGAGAGCGGCGAAGAACGCCTGCCGTCCTGCTTTGACTACATCATGCACTTCCTGACAGTTTTCTGGAAGGTTCTCTTCGCGTTTGTCCCTCCGACCGAGTACTGGAACGGCTGGGCCTGCTTCTTTGTCTCCATCTCCCTCATTGGCGCTCTCACCGCTGTGACCGGAGACCTGGCCTCACACTTCGGCTGCACCGTCGGCCTCAAAGACTCCGTCACCGCCGTGGTGTTCGTGGCTCTGGGCACCTCCGTTCCAGGTGGGCGTTTTGCAGCAGATCGGTTCAAACTGCAGGCTTGCTCCAGTTTTCCTGTGAGGTTTACGTTTGCTGCAGAAGCAGCTGAATGGGGAGGCTTTTCTGACCTCTTTCGTCCTCCTGGGATGTCAGGAAAATTATCCCCACAGCTCTTGTCTTGCACAATAACAAAGTCCACACCAGAACCTTGTATTCCCATTTCACTGCAGCCCTAGAACTAGCAGAGAAAGAAGCAGAGACAGAATATAAATTAAGTCTTGACAGGTTTAAGCTTGGTTAAAGACTCTTTAAAGCCTCTGCATGATCCTTGAATACATTATGAAGAATCACATGCTTGCAGAACCCACAGATCATATATCTTATTTTACAACATTTTAAGGGAAAACTTTAAAGTTGCATTCTGATCATCTTTTGATTTATTGTAACACTGTTCCCAGCCTGTCATTCTTAAAAGGGCTGGGTTAATAAACTCGATTAATAGATGTAGATCGATTTAAGCTTAATAGATCAATAATCGATTCATTAAAAAATATAAACCAGTTTAGCACATAAAGCTTAAGTTTGTTAGCTTGATGCTAAAGTTTAATGGAATTTCCTATAGGACGCCTATTGCTAACGCTCGGTCGACCTAAACATACATAAACACACAGGCATGAATTTTCCAAACTCTTTTTTAAGGAGATATTTTTCAAAGTAATCATTTGTGGTCTAAACATTGTTTTTTTTTTTCATCAAATTGTCTTTTTCTTCTGGAAGAAGTTGTAATGCTATAGTGCAATTGCCACCTGGTGGCCAAACGGAAACTCCCTCCAGGAGAAGCAGAACAATGTTTACAATGTGAATGATCGGAACATTTTTGTCATGTAACCCTGTGTGCTATTACCAATCTCATTATCTCATTTTCTCAGTATGTGAGCTGTAAGATTTATAGAAATATATTAAAAGCATAGTAGATTATTAATGTATTTCTAAACAAATGTGAATAAATGTGTAAACTCAAAATTGAATTGAACTGAAGAATTGAAAAAAATCGGAATCGGATCGATTCAGACTTTTTCGAATCAAATGGAATTGTTTCTGGAAATATAATCAATACCCTGATTTTTAGCTAAAAATGTGGCTTCATTCCTTTGATTAGTGGATGGGACCATTAGCACAGAGCAACCCCACCCCCACTTCCCATCATTTATCTGTTTACACTCTCCTCCGCTGGCTTACAGCCCCTCACACTTCCAACATAAACTTACCAATGCAACAAAAATAGCGAGCAATATTGTCCAGCAGTAACGTCTTGAGCCTGATGCTGCTTTAGAATGTAGCAGAGAGCTTGTACCTCCCCCCCAGCGTTTCCTACATCACAAATTAGTTATTTTAAAACAGAATTTTTAGTCTGCCCTGGATTTACATAGATTTGAGTAAATAAATGTTAAGAAATGCAATTATTAGCTTTATTGTCTTTATAAGTGTCGTCTATCATGAGAAAAATGGAACAAGAACATGTTAAAAACACCAAAACTTAAGTTTTTAAGGAGGACACTATGTAATTCTAACCCGTAATTTGTTAAGTCACCTACAGGAACTTCCACCACACTCTTAGTTTTTAAAACGTTTTTCAAAACTGAATTACCTTTCTTAAAATAGAAGAAAAGCTCCGCTCCTCGGCCAAAGCTAATGATGCATTAAACACTTTTAACAAGAGAATAATGAGTTTCTCTTGACTCATTCCTCAGTTCACTGGCACTCAAACGCAGTCCTGTCAACAGTAATGCAGAGTTTCAGACTAGAAACAGTTGTTCATTCACGCAGAGAGGTCAATCTTGTAGACTGTCTGTGCAGACATTGTTTTGTTTTTAATGGGATATTAGTTCTGGACTTTTGATCCTGTGTGAGCCAACTCTACTCATTCGTGGTTTCATAGGAGATTGTTTAAACATAGTTTACAAGAGGAAATAGGGCAGGGTCTATTGCTTTTGTCTAAGGTTGTAGTAATTAATAAAAGTCTGAAGCTATGTTCACACTTAGCATTTGATACGTCTTCACACTGGATAAGCAGGGAGGGGCTTTCTGTTTTTTCTTCTATTTACTAATAGTGTTCAGATGTCACTTTCAATGAATGACGTCACCCAACAATCATGAAGTTTCCAGCGCTTGAACATACATAACAACAGCAGTTTTATAACTTTCAAAAGGTCATACTATAACAAAAAGTCATTTATTACATTTAAATGTACATGTCTGTGCTTCAGAGCGCACTCACGTGAAGGAAAGCGCCTTCAGCGCGGCGCAACGCGGTTTAGCCTCGTGACGGTGGACTTTGTTTTCCTCCACTTGGAGGATGATATAAAAAAAATAAAAATCTCAGACACACTTGCACTTAAACTGTCAGCCAGGCACAAACCACAGTTATTAATTTCTCCTTCATGATCAATGATCAAACCATTGGTATTTCTGTGAATTAAAGGGACGTCATCCATACGTCACCACCAAAATCCGAGTCCCTGATTGGTCAAACTGGTTTAACTTTCACTGTGTGTTTAGTTTTCTATGTAAAGCTCAAAAACGCTTGTGAAAACTTGCGTAGTGACGCATGAATGCAAGAGTTTTGAACACAGAAGCCCAAAACATGCATGGACACTCATCACATAGACTTCACACAGACTCCGGTCTGGTTTAGAATGGACCAGGGAACTCGAGTGAGCGCTTCTACTCATAGTTGGACAATCACGGGGTGAAGCCAAAAACAACAACCAAAGTCATCCAGCAGCTCATATTTTTCTGCTGATACTTCATATATACAAAGCATTTAATGTGTTTGAGAGACGACTGCAGGCGGCGAAGAGTCGCTGTCTTGCTGCTTTCTTTTGTAGTAATTACCTGTCTGCAATCAACGAGTTTCAACCAGTCCGTTCCATTTTTTTCTGTGAACCTACAACCAACAAGGGTCCAAAAATGGCATGGTTCGGTCCAGTTTAATGGGTCCGTTTTACAGTGAGACACTCATAGCGAACCGGACTTCTCAATGGAAATGAGGCATAAAAATAATTTGAATTTAGAATGATATTTTTGTGTTTAATACTGATGTTAATTGTTGAGCATGTCAGGATCTGGAGATTATAATAGTGTCTAAGGTTTGTACCCTACATGTATTGCAGTACAGGTGATGTAGTGGTTGGTGCCATCGCCTCACATTGAGGAGGCTCTGGTTCAAATCCCGACTGGAATCTTTCTGTGTGGAGGTCTCATGTTCTCCCATGCATGTGTGGGATTTCTCCAAGCACTCCAGTTTCCTCCTACAGTCCAAAAACAAGCGTTATAGGTTGTTTGATTATTCTGAATTGTCCTTTGTGTGTGTGTATACCTCTACAAATGACTGACAACCCGTTCAGTCTGTACGGGATAGGCTCCAGTAACCTCACAACCTTGAAAGGCGCTCAGCAGGTTCCAACGATGGGTGGATGGATATATAGTGGTGTTTTGCTTTGTTTTAATTGGAGTAAGAGACATTTTTACACATTTAAATTTGGTTTTGTAAGCGTCTCATAATTGTGTAATAATTGTTCCTGATTTATGCTCTGTCAATCAAAGATAGCAATAATATAAAACCAGCAGAGGAGGATTTAGCAACTCATGAAATCTAGTAATTCATACAATAAGTCTGTGTTCAATCACAGAAGTTAGCATTTTACTTTCACGTGTCGTGACTCTTGCATGGTTTGTATCTGGCAGACATATATGAACTCCGCAGCACATACTGAAGTTATTAGCCAACCAATTTAGTCCTGTTTGAAGTGCATCATCAGCTGGATGTCATGCTCCAACGTTTCATTTGTTAATAAACTACTTAAACATTGATTTAGCAAATTATTCAAACACAACAGTGTTTGCTGAAATGGAGTAATAGAAATATGCCACATCATGTTGGCTATCATAATTTAATTTTTATTTTAAAAAATTTACCAGAGATCCGTTTTTCGGTCACCTCAGAATGCTTGTTTTCTATACTTTAAATGTGCTGCTCTATTAAAATCAATTAAAAACCGATATTTTTGTCACTAGAATGTTGTGTTTGTCAGCAAAGTAGTTTGAAGACCAATCAGGAGTTCTGAGATTCCACTTCTCCTGACCAGAAAGGACGTTCTTCTGTTTCAAGCCGACCTGCCCAAAACAATCTATTTACAGCTCCTAGCAGTATGGAGAAGTTTTAAATTGAACTGGAAAAGTAAATAAACACATACAAATGGACTCAACATAGTGTCTTCATGAATAGACTTGTGGAAACCTTCAGACTTACTTGTCTCCTTACAAGGAACAGTTCATGCACGTCAGTAGCTGTTCCAACCATACTAATGAGGCATTTCTATCAGGATGAAAGTGATCGTTCCCCGGATGACGGTGCGCCCATCAGTATGCCGCCACAGTCTGATGAATGCTTTGAAGAGTTTGAGAATACTTTGAACTTAACGCTGTGGCCTTCACAGTCTACAGCTCCCAACCCAGTTAAAACTGTGAAAAACTGTGAGGAGAATAATCTCATGGAGGATACATAGTACTTGAACTTGTGCTGATGATCCAGTATAGTTAAATGACCATTGATTGCCTTTATTTAACCAGGTAAGACCCATTGAGATCAATATCTCTTTTACAAGGGCGACCTGGCTAAGAGCTCAAGAGCACACGTCATCAGAAAGTATATCCAGTGAGTAGAATGAAGTAGAGCCTCTGAAGAAGGGAAATAAAGTATAAAGATACATAAAGAAATTGTAAAATATACAATTATTAACAATATATTACTCTGTTTTCCGTTAGATATTTCATCTGGTTATGTCTTCTGCTGGTTTCATCTAACTGGATGTAAAGCACACATCTTAACCATCATTAGCTTCAAACTAACTAAATAATAGATATATAGCATCACCTGCGATAATGCTAGTGTGAGTACTGAAAGCTGAATTTGGTCGTTGAAGAAACTAGTGCTGATAGCTGAAGATGCTGAAATTGCTGAAGCTTGATAGCTGAAAAACGCTAATAAAAATCCTAAATTAGCCAAAATAGCTAGCATGTAGCTAAAATATTGGCTAAACTCTAAATTAGCCTAAAAAATGAAAAAATTGTGAATTAGCCAAAATAGCTAGCATGTAGCTGAACTCCAGAACAGCCTAAAAACGAAAAAAGCATAAGTTAGCCAAAACAGCTAGCTTACAGCTGAAAAATTAGCTAACCTTCAAAGTAGCCTAAAAAACAAAAAAATTCAAAATTAGCCAAAAGAGCTAGCATGTAGCTAAAATATTAGCTAAACTTCAAAATAGCCTAAGACACTTTAATAAATGCCAAAATGGTCCAAAAAGCTAGCAGAATGCCATTATAACTTTCTACTTTATTACACTTTGACTCCATATAATATAAAGTGAAGAATAATCAAATAATAAATTAGTTTTCGACTATTTTAATAGTCGATTAGTTGTTGATTGGTCGACTAATTCTGGCAGCCCTAAATATAATAAAATGATCTTGTATGTTATTACCCGGTAGGCCAGATCCGGCCTCCGGGCCTTTGACACATGTGGACATAAGGTACAGGTACATAGGACAGTTGTGGCACATTCAAGAATCTATTGAACACTGATTTTTGAACAAACCTTTAGCATATTGTGTTCACCCAGGACTTTTAGTACCCGATACTTGTGCATGTACTCACAGATGGTAGAGGCGTCGTGTGAAATGTCAAAGTGGTGCAAATCTGGGGAATCTTGCTCCAGGCTTTTTCTCTCACATCTCTATTCTGATATATATGACTTGGTGTCATAAAATTCTGGATGGACATGAACCGCAGTTATTCATTTCTTCTCCATGATAAATTTTCAAACAGTTGGCACTTCCATGAAATGAAAAAATCCAAGTCCCTGATTGGTTAAAGTTCTGTGTTTTTTGTATGTAGAGTCCCAAAACTGACTTAAAAACTTGCATATCATTGCATGAATGCAGAAGTTTTTAACACAGAAGCCAGACACGTGCATAAACGCGCGTTTACATGGACCTGGAAGTGGTCACTCGAACGTTTGATTCCAAGTAGTGTGAACCCATCCTTCATTGTACCAAGGTGTTTTTGTGAGGGCTTTCACAAAAAAGCATAAGAATATGTAGTTTAAGCATAATAATCATCATTTCATTCAGTCATCTGACGTGTCCAAGATGGAGGATAAAAGATCTCTTAATTTAGGGTCATGTCAGAAGTGACATGACCCTAAATTAATATATTAATATATTAGTAATTAGTATATTACTACATTATATATTAGTATATTAGTAACTTTGTTTTACTTTTATAAGATCGTCTCATTAAAAGAAAAAGAAAAACTTAAATACATTAACAAAACTTAACCAACAAAACAATTCAAATCTTGGTGCAAAATCTTTTAAACATTTTAACACAAAAACGTTTTTTACAAAACAAAGAACCAGGGCTTCCAACGCTCACGTATTGGCCGTGAGACTCACGCGTTTGATTGATTTCTCACTCTCTCTATTTACCACGCTGAAATACAATCAAAGTTACCTGACTTTTTTTTTTTAATGTATCTTTTGTATCTCTTGTGAGTCAATTAAAATAAATGGGAATCTTTGTTTATGAATGTGTGCAGAGCCATATACTAAAACTACTTTAAACAGCAGCCCTGGAGCTTTGTCTCAAGTGGGAGCCATCCACTGAAATTCTTAAAGATAAAAGAAAAAAAAAAAAAAAAGAACACAGAATTTGAAACTTATTTTTTGCTAAACGCATTGTCATAATATGAGTTTGTGGTTTTGTTAATTTGTTTCTTGTGTTATTAAGGTGGATAATTTATGTGTTGCTCTCATAGAATGCATAAGAGAACTGGACAGAGTCAGCCTGCCTTCCTCACATTATAGGAAAAGACAAAATCCCATGGACTTCTATGGAGAAATAAATAGTTATTCCTCAGTCAGAATAATCATTGTTGCTCTGATAACTTTTTTAATATCTTCTTTCATGTTTCCATGATATTTCTTTATTGTAACTTATTCAAGTTATATACTGGCTGATCAGATATATCAATGAAAGCATGTGTCGCCCCCTGGCTCACATGTTGAACATTTGAAATGTTTGATAGAGCTGCTTTCAGTGGATGAGATGCTCACTCCTGATTAGCGACAAGAGTTGCTTTAAATGTTGACTCAAAAAAAGAAACAAATAAAATACTTAGACCAGTCACTGCTTACTAACCTCGTGTAACTCCATATTGTGGAAAAATGGCGACTGAATTGAATTTATATGGTTGGAGTCGAAAATAAACTGTTTTCTCTGGGTGATGTTACTCTCTTTTTTTTTTCATGGGAGTACTTGCATGAATTGTGTTCACAACTTCTTTGGAATTTATGTCTGAATGGATGAGCATCCTTGAGCATTTGTGACCGTTCAAGGATTAGATTTGTTCTTGAAAGTCTCATCTCTACACAAACAGGCTCACTGTGTGTGAGAATCACCTGTTCTTCTGTCTGTTCTTCTATTCCTGCATTTATCCTATCTATTTGCAAAGAAGGGATCCACATTCAACTTTTCTCCTCGAG